>CAWUFW010002915.1:1200000-1685000 GCA_963921515.1 Calotriton arnoldi
GAGCTAGTACCAATTCAGTCATTCCCACGCTCAGAAGGGCTTCCGTAAGCATTAGTGAGTCTTGGTGGTTGCTCTCTTCAAGATGGAAATTAAAATCACCCATGATGTTCAAACATCTGTTAGTTAAAAAAGGTTCAATTAGGTGTTTTAGCTCATTTAAAAAAGGGGGTCTAGGCCCTGGGGGTCTGTAGATCAGCAGGCCTCCAAATGAACAAGTAGCTGATAGAATACGTTTAAAGTAAAGGGCTTTGTATGTTCTTAAATCGAATCCAGATTCCATCAGGCATTTAAAATGTGATTTAAACACAATAGCCAGTCCCCACCCAGCCAAGATGCCCTGTCCAACCTCATAATTGAGTAGTTTGTCGGAATGGCATCAACTAGGTCAGGACCGGATGCTTCATTGGCCCAGGTTTCAGTAATAAAAACCCAGTCAGGATCTCATGATGCAAGACAGACAGCAAACTCCAATTTATGTTTTATGAGAGAACATGAGTTTATGAGGAAACCTTTAAATTTCTCCTCTGGAATATGGGTACTGTACCTTTTGGTTAGATCAGATGTCGGGATCGATTGGTAATTGTCCTCCCACTTATTAGGTACCCTGTCTCTGCCTTGTGGATAGTTCATATGATAACCACATGAGAAGCAGCTGCATTGCTCAAGGAAAGGAAACACAGTACAGGAGGAGAATTCCCACTAACTGGTAGCTTCAATAACAAGTTACTGGAATATCCGATATTTGAAGTTTGTCCCCTGCTGTAAGGACTAGAATTTTGGGCACCGGGCGCAGTCCGGATGGAGAAGGGCACAGACGGACTTGCCTTTGGTGTGACTTCGGCAAGCCAGTGATGCGCCCGCTGCGCGGGTCTGCTGCACGTCCGCATACACATGGCCCTTATATAGTAGCATCTAGTTAAGAACTAGAACACTACCTGCCTGTCTCCTCCTCCCCCGGAAGTGCACCGCTGCCTGCTTCCCTCCGCAACAATCTGGCTAAACGGCTAAAGGGAAGTAGGAGATGCACAAACTTAGGTAGGAAATTAAAAACAACTAAGGTTAAAAGTGCAGCAAAATAGCACGAAACTGAGGGTAGAAATAAACTAAATATCAAGAGAAAAGTGTACCGGACGGGTCTGACTACCTCTCTTCTCTCCTGTCAATTCCTCCGGTCATTTGTGACACTGTTGGCGTCTAGCCAATCCCTTGCCTGGGTCGGTTCCGTGAAGAGATGTGTTTTCCCCTCATGCAGTATTTTTAGTGTGGCCAGGTGGAACATCATATATTTCAGACTGCAGTCCCTACATCACCACTTCATCACCTCAAAGGACCGTCAGAGCTTCTGCACTTGCTGTGTGTAATCTGGGAATAACATTATCCGTACGTCCTTGATGTGCAGGTAGCCAGTTTTCCCCGCCGCTTGCGGCTGCGCATAACGGTCTCTATAATTGAGCAGGAGAAAGATAACAGTTCGCAGGTGGGATCCCAGGGGCGGGAAGCCCGACGGCATTCTGTGAGCTCTCTCAACAGAGAAATAGCATGAAAGACCCTTCAGTTGCCATTGTTTCAGGACCCATTTCTCAAGGCAAAGTTCAAGGCAATCGCCTTCCATGCGCTCTGGGAGGCCCACTAGCCGAATATTATTTCTGTGTGATCCGCGTTCTGCGTCCTCCACATGCGCGTCTACTTGTTTCACTCTGCGCAGGAGGTCATCTGCCAGTTTGGCAGTGTCGCAGAGATGCCCCGCAGTATCCGCAATCTGCTATTCCATGTGTGCCACCCTTTGTGTGACACTACAGAAGTGAGTTCGGACTTGGTTTAGGCCAATTGCCAGTGCATCCACTTTATATTCCAAGGATGTCCTTGTGTCCTGGACTGTCCTGAGCACATCAGATATAGCTGGGCCATAATTGCCCTGCTTCGCCTGTGCCTGGTCCTCACCATGCGGCAATGGCCAGGTGTATTTATTGATAGGTGTTTGGGCCATCGTGCCTTTGGCCCCCTTCACCATTTTGGGGGCCATTGAGGTCAGAGGCAGGGAGTGTAAGCATGATGGGCGCACAGCCTTGTGATGTTGTAAGACCAAGGCCTTAAGGTTGCAGAGCTATGCGGTCAACGATCCCTGGCAAAGTCTAGTAGTGAGGAGGCTGTATGGACACCAGCACCCCACAACGTAGAGGCCCCCAGGGGAGAACACCACAGCCCTTAAGTTGCCCAAAAATGGGAGGGGAGGATAGGTCACTGCACGCCGGGCCACAGAAAGGCACTCCCCATAGCTGTCTTAATCAAGGCTCCCTCCAGCCACCGGGGCTATCACTGTACCTTTTCAGCCACCAGGGAGACTAGCAGCAGGGGGACCACACCCAGCCACGTAAACTCCAGGGGAGCGGCAGCTGATCTCTTGGTCCCTCGTGGTGTTATTCGCGCAAGGCGAGGTGTGTCACGGGGAGCCCGCAGCGTGTCGGAGGCGTCCAGTAGACTTTCCACAAGGTCTCACAACAGTGCAGGCCTTAGACACACCACGCAGAAGGGCTGCCACAGTTCCTCCTGGGATCGCCGATCTGGCCGAAGAGAGCATGGTTCTGTACGCTGCACAAGATCTAGAGTAAGCTGGGACAAATTTTGAAGCTCAGTGCCTCAGCTTGGGCACGGATTGTTGAACGGTTTATTGCCGGGGCTAGAGAGCCGCCGTGTAATGCCTCTTCACAGCATGGCCGCCAAGCCACGTCCCCCTGCTTGCAACCTACTTACTGCATTTGTCTTGGTCACCCCTTTCTATACTTCTGTTCTAAACAATGGAAGCTATGTTATTAGAACACATGCCCCTTAACATTGTCTTGTCCAAGGATATGATTATCTGCTAAATGTTCAGAAAATAGTCAAATGTTGCAGTTATACTCCATCCTTCTCCAATGAAGGCTTCTGATTCATGGCCAAAGGTTCAATAAGTTGCTTGCTATTTTAATACAGAAAAAGGTTCCTTTAACATCTGCAGCAGAAAAGTGAACTCTTCAAACATCACATTCTGAGTCGGAGATACAGAGGCATTCGCACACTCAATTTTCAACACCCTTTGCTGATCCATTGGCACTGTGTTCCACGATTCAATCACAATTTGCATTTCAAATGTTTTTAAAACCATAGGCTCTATCTTTTTCACTGACTTTAAAACTGTTTATGGAACTATTCCTTCATTTTTGGGTTCATTATTTTTTAACAAGTTTGGTGTCATTGTAGCCATAATTTTTTTAATGTGATAAGCAAGAACACCAGCATGCCTTATCCAAGTGAACGTCACTCACTGTTGCCAAGCTACAGCTTTCTATTTGGGAGCAGACCCGGCTTTCCAGTGTGACACTGAACGCTATGCTTTTACAAGCTTCATCCTCCTGGTATGAGACCTCTCTTTCAAAGCTAGAACCGTTATAAGATGGTTATCTTGGCTATTACTTTGGATCAAGAAACCGCCGGCTCTGTAGATTGCTGGGATCTGATGTGGCCATTAACAATATATGAGGTGTTAACAGGTTCTTACTTTTCTTAAGCGATCACCCAATCTCTCAGTTATCACTGCTAGCTAAACTACTGGAAAAAGCCACCAATAGACAACTTTATAATTATTTAGAAACAAACTAAATTTTTAATCCATCGCAATCGGATTGCTTTCCAAGCCACAGCACAGAAACTGCCTTGGTGGCTACTACCGATAATTTGCATATGATAGTGGACTAGTATGGCTCGACTGCCCTGGTCTTTTCACATCACTCCATGGCATTTGATATCGTCTCTCATGTCATCTTAGTAGAACGGTTACGATGGTGCCCAGTGTCAAGCCCTCAGATGTCTTGCATCTTTTCTATCTTGCTTGTTTTTCTTCCACAGCAGCACCTATGACACAAGAGATCCCCCAGGGATATTCCTTGATCCCCACTCAACATTTACATGCTTCCCCTGGCAGAGATGATATGCTCTTTCGACTCTGAGATAATATCTTATGCGGATAACACTCAGGTTATAGTACATCTAAGGAAGTAACTGCAAATCAAAGCCAAGTTTTAAACTTACAAGAGAGCAGTCTCCACTTGGATGCATTCTAACTGCCTTAAGCTGAACTCTGATAAAACAGAAGTTCTCCTGTTTGGAAGACAAGTCCATCTTTAGACCAATGAGTGGTGGCCAGCGGAGTGTGGTACCTCCTCAATACCAGTACCACATGCCAGTAACCTAGGAGAAATTCTGGATCAAGTGCTCTCCAGGTGGTCTAGAACTCAGTGGCCAGACCAGTCCTTAACCTTCCTACAATTGTTCATAAGTCACCATACCAGAGGCACTTACACTTGCTTCCAGTAAGAGCCCATTTTAGGACTCTACACTTAGTCTGCAGTACTTTAAACAGCCTTGGCCATAGGTATCTACGGGGACAATTTGCCCCTATTACCCTAGTCAAAATCTGCATTCATCAAACGCGTTAATTTCCATTCCTACGATTTCTTGCAGCCACTGTGCCTTTTTTTCTAGAAGCAAAAAAAAAAAGAAAATCGAATGATCTGCCTTTTTTTTTAGACAAGAAAACAGTGTTTTTCCCAGTTTCAGGAAAAAGCTTGAGACTTGGCTATTTCAACAGATTGAACCATGAATATAATAAATAACATGCATATTATACCTATCCTCAAATCTGTTTCATTTAAGTCACCACTGGTGCGGACACATTTGCCACAACCAACTTTTGAGACCATCGCTTTCACCATTCTCATCAGTCAAGTGCCACACGTTATTCCCATAACAGCAGACTCTGCCTTTGCTGACGAACCGGACGCCTTATTTAACTGCATCATCTTTGCCTTTAACGTTCAGTCATATGTTGGAACCCCTTTTGTCTACAGTGGTTTTACTAGTGCAACTGTCCTCCTACACCATCACCTCCTTCTTATAGAAGCATGAATTGTCACGTCATCACCTACCCTTATGGATTCAGTTGTTGACACAGCCATACTGGAAGAATCAATTTTTGGATCACTTATGGGGTGATGCGTAGTCTTAGTGGTCAAGATACCAAACTGATATAGCTTAGAGACCAATGGGAAGGGCCTTTAATGATAAGGAACAGAGCAGAGTGATCCAATACCCAAATAGAATATCACATAATTCTAGGTTTAAGTTCAATCAATCAATCAATCAGTGGATTTATATAGTGCGACTAATTACCTGAGAGGGTGTCCAGGCGCTAGTTCATGTGGCTCAATCGAACATCCAGGTCTTAAGTGCTCTTTGGAATTCCAGTATAGAGGTGGAGGTCATTAGCTGCAGAAGGAGGTCATTCCAGGTTTTGCTGAGAGGTAGGAGAAGGAGCGCCCTCTGCTGTTGCTTCAGTCGATACAGGCGAGTGAGAGGAAGGCGGAGCGCAGTTGTCTGGTAGGAAGGAGGAAGGTCAGGCGGTGGTTGAAGTTGGCTGGTCATTGGTTGTGCAGTACTTTGTAGGAGTGGATCCTCAGCTTAAACTGGCATCTCTTCTGTATAGGGAGCAAGTGGAGTTTTCTGAGGTGGGGAGTGATGTGGGTCCATCTGGGGAGGTCGAGGATGAGTCTGGCGGTGGAGTTCTCTATGGTCTGGAGTCTCAGCAGAAGGTGTGTGGTGATCCCAGCGTAGAGTGCATTGCCGAAGTCAGATCGTAATCTGATCAGCTGGTGATCAGGGCCTGAGTGACGGTACGTCTGTTGTGCAGGGGGAGCCATTTGAAGACTTTCGTAACATGTGATGTGTGAGAAAGCAGGCAGAGGAGACCGAGTTGATCTGGGACTTCATGGTCAGTTTGCAGTCCAGGATTTTGCAGAGGTTTCTGGCGTGGTCGGTCGGTTTGGGTGATGGTCCTAGTTCCAAAGGCCACCAGGAGGGGTGGTGTTGTTGCAGCATATCAGCAGTTCTGTTTTGTCCATGTTGAGCTTCAGGCAGTTATCCTTCATCCAGTTGGCGATGCTTTTCATGCACCAGTGGAAGTTGGTTCTTGTGCTGGCGGGATCTTCTGAGAGCGAGAGGATGAGCTGAGTGTCGCCTGCGTATGATATGATGTTTAGTCCGTTGGGCCGGACGATGTTGGCCAAAGGGGACATGTAGGTGTTGAAGAGGGTGCGGCTGAGGAAGGATCCTTGAGGGACACCGCAGATAATGTCCTTGGAGGTAGGTGGACCTTCTGCATTCTTCCGGTGAGGAAGGAGGCGATCCATTTGAGGGCGTTACCTTGGATACTGATGTGATGCAGTCTTCTGATCAGGGTGTGATGAGATACGGTGTTGAAGGCTGTTGTGAGGTAAAAGAGGATCAGAGTCTAAGAAAAGGTTCTGCTTCAGATATTTCGTGAGTTGTCGGTTGATGGCTTTTTCCAGGACTTTAGTAGGAAAGGGGAGAAGGGAGTTGAGTGATAGTTCTTAAGTTCGCTTGGGTCGGCAGATGGTCTCTTGAGGAGTGGTTTACTTCTGCATGAATCGGGAAAGGGGGCCGTAGCGAGTGAGGAGTTGAAGAGGGTAGTAAAAATGTGGTACGGACAGGGGTCCGAGGGAGCTTCTGAGTGAGCGGAGTTTATGGTGGTGTCCTGGGGGTGAGCAGGTCTCATGCGGTCAGTCGGTGGTCCGTATTGGTTTAGGTGAGTGCGTGAAGGTGAAGGAAATTTGAGGGCTTTGACTGGGGTTTGAAGATCTTAAAGATGGTGGTGATCTTATTGTGGAAAAAGTTTATACAATTTTACATATTACACAAGGTGTACTTTACTCCAGTTAAAGTAGGCAAGTTATTCCCAAATGCTACCTTGTACTGTCCGAGATGCCGTTGTTTAGCTGCTGTTTTTTACAGAAGTTATGGTCATGTCCTATACTGGCAAACTATTGGGGTAGCATTTCAGAACTTCTTACACATAGTACTTGGGTACCCAACCTACATTAGGTTGAAGCCTGCCTGTTGGGTGCCTTTAAAAGATTTCAATCTGATCAGGTGGTAGTGAGGGTTCTAGACTTGGTCCTACTATCTGCGAAACGCAGCATCAATATAGCCTGGAAAAACAATATTCCTCCCATGGTCGCCAAATGGCACAATACCTTTTTGCTCTGGGCCAAGGCGTAAAGCCATTCATCACGCAGAGAGAAATTGGAAGGGGAGCGAAAATTTCCTTTAGCGCATAGATGGGAGGAACTCACTGAGCAATTACAAACATGTGTTAAGAACGCCAATACGCCTCCCTGGATCTTAGCTTTTGTTGAAGGAGATGGCACGTTGACCTGTATCCCTTTTTCTGGGGGATCCTTTTTTCTGGGGGATGCCTGCATATCTTCTGTTTTGTCAAACACTCTGTCCTGTGAATAACAGTTATGGGCATAGAGATAATTGCTAGCAAGCTACCCTTACTTTTGTGCCAATGTGGGCTGTGACAGGTTTTAGACTGATGGCTGTGTGTGCCAGCTACTGGGGACTGGTTTCCGGTCACCCCCCCTCCTCTATCTCCACCCCCTCAGCTCTTATTCATGAATCGCTCTGGTGGATAGCTGTATATGCTCTCGGAGCACTACCTGGTGTCTCAGGTGTTATGGCTGTTGGGATGGGAGAGTTAGTTTTGAGGTTTGTTGCAGTTCAATAGATATATCTTAGAATAAAAGGCTATGTGATAGTGACTGATCCATGAGGCAGTACGCTATTAATCCAAGATGACCTTCTAAATGCCATACCAATGTATGCAGCATTGATTGATGTCAGATGGCAATAAAATTGTTTAAAAAAAGAAAACACAGCATTAGTGGTCAAGATATTGAAAAACATACGGCGATCCATGGCCCTGAAGAGCAGAATTACACATGAACAACAGACTGGACTTAGCCCTGCATTATTCACATGCTGTAATGAGATCTTCTATACTCATTGTAATCTCAGGTTCCACTTCGGACTAACATTTTCATTTATTATTCAGAATTGACTTTCAACTTTTTATTGAATTTTCAATAGGGAATGATGTTACAACCTCATACAAAAGATAATAGAGCTGATGAAACACTCAGTGCCTGATCATACATGCTTAATTGTATTAAATGCTCGCAGAACAAGGACTTTATTCTCCCCAAGATATACCATCATAGACATCCTTATCCCCACTGCCGACATCTTTATCCCCACCGCCCCTTCCCCGCCTTGCAGCACTCCCAGGATTTACTGAGGATCTACTTTTAACCCATAGTCTATTACAATATATTTGTAACCCCCATCTCACTCCAATTAATTTATATTAAAAGTAATCCATAATGGACGTTTTACTCCATCTCTAAATACTGCTTTTGTACACTTGCCTCGATCAAACTTCATTTTTAAGACATTGGAGATATTGTTACACATTGGAGCCATAACTTCAGAGGTCTGTTGCATGTACTGCATATTTTCAAGTTACTGACAACAAAGCAGATTTGTGGCCCTAATATGTACCGCCATACATTAGTTCAAAAAGTAGAAATTTTGAACCAGGGCATAAACAGAGCAGACAAATGTTGACACTAAAATCTGTTGGCCTTATATTTCATTGTACAAAGAACAAAGCAGTGCAAAATCTGTTTGTTCATTTCCTCTGAGCAAAGGTTATTCATAGACCAGATTTTCTTTGTAAAAACCCTGTCCACACTCCTGATGAATTACAAAAACAGACAAATAGTTTAAGGGTTTAGCAATTTGTTTTCATTAATTTTGCCTGCAAAAGGGAATTTATGAAATATGGATTGTAGCCAAATATGTTGGCTTCATTCCAATTAGGAAACCGGTCTATGGTGCAAATGTATCACCCTCTTGTTCGCAATAATCCAACGTAACTACATAAAATGGCCCTGTGCGTCTACGTGGATTCTGTTTAGGCTTGGGATTAGCAATAATTTTTATCCAAGAAAAATATTCTATCCAAGAGAAATATAGTATGAAACAGATGAAAGTTCATTTTACTATCTTCTTTTTGTTTGTATGCTAAGAAACTTTCTGGTGTGTCGTTGCGGGCCACATCTTTTGCACAGCAATGACATAAAAGTGGAATTGGCACAGCACTGGGCAAGAATTTAAAAAAGACACAACCGGTCTACTTCAGTTCACATTTAAAAGCCTCCATAGACCAAATTATTTGAATCAACATTAAAAAGCTAATTTATTTACATAAATAAAAAACAGGCAACCTGGATGTAGTAATACATTTATCATCATTTCAGGCTTTCAAGAATGCAGGGGACACTTTTTAAGCAAGTGGAAAAGATCCCATGAAGGGACATTGCTGGTCTTAAATGATTCCAACAAAAAACATACATATATGATATGTTATTTTTCTTTAAAACAAATAAATAAATCTGAACTTTATATCGAAGAGATGTTGTTGAACACCAGCCTTCAATGTGAGATTCTGAAGATACATCAGAAATCGAAACTGCTTTATTGTTTGGGGCTTCTCCGCTGCTTTATAATGTCCCATTTCAAACTAAAAATGGTCTTCATACTGTATGCATTTTTTGGTGATTTGTAAGATCTGACCTTCGAGTAAAGTTTTTCTCACACTTGATGCAATGAAAAGGCTTTGTTTGAGTGTGTGTCCTTTTGTGCTCGAGAAGACCCAACTTTCGAGCAAAGGTTTTCTCACACTCAGTGCAGTGAAATGGCCTCGCGCCTGTGTGTGATGCTCTAGCAGGTTTATCTTTTGAGTTAAGGTCTTTTCACACTCTGTACAGTGGAAGGGTCTCACTCCTGTGTGTATTCGTTGGTGAGTAACAAGATTTGACTCCAGGGTAAATTGTTTCTCACACTCAGTGCACTGATAGAGCCTCACCCCTGAGTGTATTTGTTGGTGTGTTACAAGAGTTGACATATGAGTAAAGCTTTATTCACACAAGTTGCAGTGATATGGCCTCAGTCCTGTGTGGATTCTTTCATGCAGTACGAGATTAGACTTTTGAGTAAAACTTTTGTCACAATTGGTGCAGTGAAAAGACTTCAAACCTGTGTGTATTCTCTGGTGCTCAAGAAGACTTGCCTTAGTAATAAATCCTTTCTCACACTCAACACAGGGAAAGGGCCTAATTCCCGTGTTTAGATTTTGGTGCCGACAAAGATTTGAGTATTCAGCAAAAGATTTGTCACACTCAGTGCAGTGAAATGGCCTCACACCTGTGTGTGTTTTTTGGTGATTTAAAAGACGTGACATACGAGTAAAGCTTTTCTCACACTCAGTGCAGTGAAAAAGTTGCATACCTGTGTGTCTTCTCTCGTGCTCTTTAGGATAGGATATTGTAGTGAAGTTCTTTCCACACTCAGTGCAGGGGTAAGATTGTAGCGCTTTGTGTATTCTCTGATGCACCTTAAGAACTTTCTTACTGACAAATCTCTTCTCACACTTGGTACATGGAAAGGACCTCCCACCTATGTGTATTTACTGGTGATGGCAAAGAGTTGACCGATGAGTAAATCTTTTCCCACACTAACTGCAGTGAAAAGGCCTCGCACCTTTGTGCATTCTCTGATGTGCTACAAGATCAACTTTTTTGATAAAACTCTTACCACACCTGATGCAGGAGAGTATTCTTTGCTTCCTGTGGATTTGTTGATGTTTTTTAAGGTGGACTTATCAGTAAAGTTCACCTTGCATTCAGAGACATGAGTAGGACTCTTTCTCGTTAATTTTTTCTTGTCTCCAATTGCTGCGCTACAGCAGAATGAAATAAAAAAAAGGCAAGTTTAAAAATGAGAAATTATTTAATAAAATATAAGCATCGAGCTGTGATGCTACATGTCAATGTTGCAGTCTATTTAAAGGAAGATATTGAGGTTCTACTCAAAACAGAGTTTCAAACTTCCCACTGATAGACAAATGCTGGGCAGTTCTCTGAAGGTAAAAGGCATCCCATAGTCCTGCCATAGGAGAACGCCAGGACATTCAGCCACAGACAAGAATCACTTAGAGAGGGTAGCGGCTGATATTGTAACATGCTATGCAGTTCAGCGGCATTAAGAGTAAGGCAGTCTGTTAGACCCTGTTTGGGGGCCACAGACAAGGGCTAGCGGGCTCAAACCATTGTGTTTGAAGCCATCTGCCATTAGTGATTTGCAAACTGACCAAGTACAACCAATTTCGCACTTGACATTCAGGGTAGCGAGGACCAGCAGTCACAGGATTCTAAATGAGGTGGGGGGGGGGAGGGCGCAAAAGCTCAGAACTCAACAGACAACCAACAGACACAGTAACATAATGCCTAGCTCAGTGGAAAAAGAAAGTACTTTAATTACACAGCAAAACACATCACAATGAGAGTGTAATACAGGGAGGTAAGAAGTTGCATTTAACTGTGAAGCGCTACACCCTTCTTCGTAGCACCCTCTCAATTCCCTTTCAGTTGAATTACTGGCTCTAGAGTAGGCAAGAGTATGCGGAATACGCAAGGATTAGGCACAGGTGCAGATAACTCAAAGCACTCTCACTCGCTAGTGGAGCAACTCTGTTAAATGTCTTTTTCAACCCTTGGTTGAAAAGCCTTCAGAGGCGTGGTGGTCTTGCCCGCATGCATCATTCTCTGTCCTCAAATACATGGCAAGCCCCGTGCTGACATGCATTTTATGGCATTGCAGTTCAAGCTGTATGGTTTGTGTAGGATGCGCTCTCTCCCTTAAGGCACTAGTCCTTTCTTCGCAGTGGCTCAAAGTGACAGCCTTGGTTACATCAGGATTCATAGCAAACTCACTTAGCAGCTCTGGGTACCACACCAGTTTTCGGTAGCGGTTGCCCTTGTGGTTGACAGCAAACCGGTGATTGGGCACAGCAGTTGTGGCCTGCCGAACAAGTTTCTTTGCACTGTTGTCTCTGGTAGTAGTGGCCTCCAGGCCCTTCCTGTTTTTCCACTTTGTCTGTGACGTATTGCAATCAAAGATGTGGTCTTGTAAGTTATAATTAGGTTCAGATCAGGTTACAGGTACATCAGGTAAAGCCTCCGACTCTGCAGCATAGTACAAGAGTGCAATATGTGTGCCCCACCAGCAACTGTAAGTAGTTGTAAAGTAAGTATTTGTTTGGGTAGCAACTAACAAGCTCCAACACAAAGCAACATTTGGGTGCAAGAAATATACCCCATAATATGTAAATGCAGGAACGGTTTGGCTGAAATGCAAATGCCCAGCACAGCAAAAGTAAGTAACGTCTGGGTGCATTTACTATGCCCCAAGACACGCAGCAAATTAGTATGGTTTGGGTCCAACACAGGTACTCTATCACCAGTAACAGTAAGAAATGTCTGGATGTAATCCTGTACAAGAAAAAGCAAGAATGGTTTGGGTGCAATGCAAATGCCCATCACCAGCAACGTAAATGTAAGTACGGTTTCCATCCGCAGGAACTGTATGAATAGATTGGGATGCAAAAACATGCCCCAGCTCAAGTAAAGGTAAGCAAAGTGAAATTAAGTGGTACAATATGTAACCCTCACCACAAGTAACAATAAGTAACATTTGCAAAAGGAACGACAACCATGCAGCACACAGGGGTTCTCTATGAACGCCATAAAAAGTTGACAAGTAAGCATGACAAAGCCAAAGAGTAAATACTAGAATAGCAAATAAGACAAATACTGATACTAACACTCCAAGCAGCAACCCAGACCAGCACGGCATGCTATGAATTTTCAGTAAAGTCATACACCAACATCTTGTAGCATGGTATAGATTGGCATGGCATCATCTCTTGGAAGACAGTAAGAGGTACCACATATTACACAGCATTGCATTGAGTTTCCAAAGTCCCCAAATACAAAGCTTAATTTCCTTTCTTCCTATAAAGCAAATATACTCAGCTGGCATCACATGACACACAGGATGTTGATTAGAGCGCTTTTGTTCCTCGCCACGTCTCCCTATTTCTCGATGCGCTAATCAACAATTAGTTATTTCCAGCTGTGTGCATCAGCGACTCCTCATGAAAGTGACTGCGCACCCCGTAGCCACTTTGACTGGAAGCGCTGCTCACACAACGCAGCCAGAGCCAGCACGATGTTGCCAATATCACCTAGCAATGCTTTGCAACGAGATCCTGCATCAGACGTTAACAATGTAGAGTGACCAATGTGTGCCTCCATCACCACACCCGACGCATTGACATAGCTTGCCAATCTTTGCCCGCTGATGCATTTACTAAGCTGATGACGCCTACCTTTGAATGACGTTGCCTCAATGTCGGCTCCTGCATAAATATCCCTTGTGGCTATTTATCTCAAACAAATATGGCGGCCGACGCGGTGTGTGACATTATTGCGTTGACCTTGCATTGCCTTTGTAACTTCTGTGCATGCTCCTGCACACATGCTTCAATAGATCAGCATTCCACCTTAACCACTGCCTGGAAACCAGCACGGCACGCACCTCCGCTGCAACCTAGCAACATGGGCTCGTTCTTCGTCAGCACGCTCCCAACACAAAGCACAAGGTAAAACACCGTTGTTCAGCTCAAGCCGATCCGGGCCGTTGCGGTGAGTCAATTTATAGGTAAACAATGCAGGATGGACAATCATAGCTTCACAGCACCTCGAGCTTTGCTCCCTGTGCTACCTTTGAAATTGTCCAAATGCCGAAAGTCACTCACAGCTCAAGTCAGCCTCTCAGCATTGCTGACATCCAGAATACTCCTTCTGCAGTAGAAACTCTTCTTTAGTGATCTCCACGAAGTTCAATTTCATGCTGTCAGTTTATTGCCATACGTTTGTAACCAAACCATAAGATCTTCTTGTACATACCAACTTCAATCTTGACCACAAAGTCCTTTCAACTCAGCAGCCACCCTCTGGATCTGCTGCAGACAGTACGCTGTTCTGATCAATTGCCCTGGACTGCTGTCTGTCTGATGTACATAGACACTGGTGGGGCTGTCAGGCGCAATTCTTCCGTACAGGCTTCAATCTCTTTCTCTTTGTAATCCTCTTAGTTCATGTAGTTTCTTCTTAGTTTCTCTAGCTAGTTTCTTCCTAATTTCTAGTTCCTTATGCGTAGTTTATTTTCCACTCGTCGCCAGTGTTGCAATCAAAGATGTAGTCTTGTAGGTTATAAAAGATGTAGGTTTATTAGGTTCAGATCAGGCTACAGGTACATCAGGTAAAGCCCCACCAGGAGCAGCATCCTTGCTGCTCAGCCCACGCACTCCAAATGACATTCACTCCACCAGGTACACAACAGCATTCTAATTAAATCACAGTCCCTCTGGCTGATCAGCGGGGGGGGGTAATTCTTTATTGTACAGTTAATTAAAACTCACAATTTAAAACTCTCAGTTTAAAACCATCAACATTAAAATACATAACAATCCGTGTTTGTACATTAACATTTCTAAATTTAGACTACTTGATTAGCTTATTGATATTATACAATGTCTGTTCGTTCCTATGTGGCAGGTAAAAACTTGAAAAAAGTGCTTATGCTTCAAAGTGCAACATGGGTTCATCGGGGCGGGTCCACGTGAAGGTTGACCGTTAAAGTGCACAGTGAATCTTGAGTCGTTCAGTCACTATGTCAAAATATTTTGTGAGTCTGTAGTTTAGCTGAGTCTCTTCTGGGTTAAAACACAATTTTACAGCCTGCCTACAGTTCCTAATGCCCTTCTGATTCAGTGTAGCTCGGAGTAAGGCACGCCTTATATCAATCAAATTTGGGCAGATGCAAATAATGTGTACTAGGTCCTCATTTCCTGTTCCACAAAGGTGACAGGTCTAATCTTCTGGTCTCCTTTTCCAAGGTGGCAGATGAGGAAGAATTGGAAAAACACCAAAGCGCAGCTTTAAAAATCTTTCTTTTATCTTCTGTTTAACTCCCATTTCCAAATAGGATTGTGGCATAAGAGCTTTATAGTCATTAAGTACTATCCATCCATGAGCTCTCTTGGCCAACGTTTCCTTGTCTTCTGTTATGGAGATCAGTTTTGTCACTTTGGTCACGATCTTTTTAAAGCTCTTGTGATCTGTGGAGGATTCCCAGAGGTTGGTCAGTTCGAGGCTTTCTAGTGATTCGACCAAGTACTCTCTCTGGCAGGTGATTCCTCTCGATATGTCAGCTCTGCCCAAAGATGCGCATTTAGGGATCCTTGCTATGCGCCTCTGATCTTATGCCAGCATTTTATATACGCACCCCTTCTTTCTGCTGTTTGCTTTTGAAGGCCGAATTCCAGACGAATTTGAGCGGGAGACACATAGTTTGGTAGTTGAAAAATTCCTCTGTATGTGCTACTTATTAAAACTATTGCGTCTTTCCCGTGCATTGGTTTGCTTCCATATGTAAGCATTGGTTGCAATCGTGCTCGAATCACCTTTAATAGGGGATCTAGTGTTCGGTCTGGTAGAACTTTCTTCAGGGCCCGCATTGCATGGTAGCTTGTTATAATCCTCCGTCGCAGGGCCTCCAATTGGGTTTTGTACGAGCCTCTGCTGTCAAGTAAAACTCTGAGGTACTTAGAATTGGTTGCCCGGTCTAGGCTCCGCCCGTCCAGGCGCCACGTGATGTTCTTGGTCTTTTTATAATTTACTGGCATGATTTTTGTTTTCTTTAAGTTGATGCTTAATGCGTTACGTTTAGAGAATTTATTAGTGATGTCCAGCAGGTGTTGCAGGCCAATTGGGGTCCGGCTTATTAAAACCACGTCTTCCGAGTATAGAAGGTTGGACAACGAGATGTTTCCCAAACGTGGGGCGTGCGATGTACTGATATTTAGTTCCCCTGGAAGGTCTGCTAAAAAGAGATTGAACAGCATGGGGGCTAGAACGCACCCTTGTTTCAGGCCTTTGGTGGCGTTAATTTGCCTTGAGAGGTGCGTCCCGCTCCCAGCTTGATCTTGACCCAGGTATCAGTGTGTAATAGTATTTGCTGTTTTAGGAGGGGTTCAGTTATGCCCCACTTTTACAACTTCTGCCACAGTTTCACGTGGTCAAATGCTGCGCTGTAGTCTATGAAACATAGGAATAGCGAGCTCTTTGCTGCTTTGGCCGCGTCTATCAGCAAGGTTAGCGCCATGATGTTAGTTATAGTACCCTGTCCTCTACAGAACCCTGTTTGGTTTACGGGGATGATGCCTTTTGCTGATGCCCAGGTTTTCAATTCCTCCAGGACTAGCCCTGCGTAATACTTTGCCTCTATATCTATTAGAGTGACGAGTCGGTAGTTGTTAGGGTTGCTCTTGTCACCCTGTTTGTATATTGGGCTGATAAATCGATCCTTTCCAGGATGCTGGGCTTTTTTCTCTTTCCTGTATGCCCTTGAAGACTGGTTCTAGTATTTCGCTCCAGAATTCTGCATCCTGCTTATACAATATTGGAGGAATTCCATTTGGGCCTGGGGCTCCTTCCCGCTTCCCTTTTGATATTTGTGTCTTGATCCGAGATGCTGTTATTTCTTTTCTAAATTCTTTGCTGTTTGATGACGGTTTGGAGCATGATGTGCCTTCCGTCCCGAGGTCTTTTTGGTTTCTTGGGGTCACATCGTGTGTGACGCCTTCGCTTATCCTTTGTTTAGTGCTATTTATGTTGTTATCACTCGTTTTCCTTTCGTTGGTGCATGTTATTTCCTCAGCTGAGCTCCCCTCTTGGTTCTTGTCATTAAAGTGGTTGTGCAGGTGGTGTGCCCAAACGGCTTCTGTTATTTGTGAGTTTATTCCTGGATGGGCCGCCCGCTGAAGGCTGTTGATTGTCCGCCAGAACCTGGCACTGTTTTTAAGCTTCGAGTCATGCAGTATCTTTACCCAAAGTTCTTCATTCTCTTGCCTTTCCTTTTCCCAGACCATCTTTTTTAACTTTGCCTTTAGGTCCCGTAGCTCGGTTTGCGGGGCTAGGTTTTGTGGTTGTTTGTTGGCTGATCAGCAGGGGACATAACACTAGGGGAAGAAAGCATGGAATAGAAATGAAGATACAACATGATGGTGCTTTCACTTTCTCTGCCAGAAGCTGCAGTACCAATAGCTCACGCAGGTGCTATTGTCATACAGTGGAACTTTTACTTACTAGATGGGGGCAGTAAATGTTCTCTCGTTAACAGAGAAACTGGCCTGGCCACAGTATAAATTCACAAAACACGGTTTCTGCCATCACCATTCTATGTGACATAACCAAGGCAAGGACAGTAGTGTACTGCCTAATATGAGGGCATGCTTGGTGGAGGCGGCTCCCCTGGGAATTCCAGAGGGCACTAAGGGTGTGCGGAGAGTGGTAGGAGGGGCCCCGTGGTGCGGCGGGCCCCACATCACGGCGCTGCTTGTCCCCTGGCCTGGGGCCTGCTGCCTGGAGGGTTGCATTGTCTGGGGCTGGCCTTGTGCCCCAGGGTGAGGGAGGTGTTCCCTGAACTCTGGTTCCTGCCCTCTAGCTATTGCCCCACCGGCCTGGAGGAGGTTGGGACGGCGCTGGGGCTCATTGGAGCCTTTGGAGGGCCCCTGCATTATCTGGTGCAGACCCTGCCCCTCCAGGCCACTCCGACACCTAGGCCCAGATGTACGACCATTTTGTGTGCGCAAAATCAGTCGCAAAACGATTTGTGCATGGAAAAATGGTTGCACACAATGTACCAAAGGCTCTCGCAAAATACAAAATTGTGATGCAAATGAATACCGACTCACCAAAAATACGACCGGTTTTTGCGTTCCCAAAATTGTGACTCGCAAATTGCAAGTAGCTAATTACAATGTACAGAGCAGTCGCAAATAGCGAATAAGCGCAAATAGGCCCATTTGCGGATGCAATTTACCACTAACCAGAACCAGGTGGTAACCGGGCCCAACCTATAAAAACAGGCCCAGAATGCATCAGAAATCTTTCCACAATGGCTGCCCTGTATGTGATAGAGAGGAGGATGCAGATACTGGCTGCACAGCAGAGGAGGTGGAGACAGGAGAGGATATTCAGAGTCAGGCTAACATTGTTTGAGAAGACAGAGGAAGAGATTTATGACCAGTACAGGCTGAATAGCACTGTCATCTTAGATCTAATAGACCTTGAAGACACAACTGGAAAGCAGAACCCTGTGCAGCAATGCAAACCACACACATGTACAGGTGTTGTGCTCCCTCCACCTATTGGCCACTGGTAGCTACCAAGATGTCATTGCATGAGCTGGAGGTGTGTCGCAGAGTGCACTTTCGTATTTCTTTCACAATTTCCTAGATTCCATCCTACACCACACCCATCAACACATCTACCTGCCCAGGAATGATGAGGAACTTGAAAATACAAAACTGGAATTTTACAGAATAGAAGGTTTCTACAGGTTATAGGGTGCATAGATGGGACCCATGTGTCCATATGTCCCCCATCCCGCATAGAATACATATTCCGTAATAGGAAAAGCACACATTCCCTCAACATCCAAGTTGTCTGTGACGCAAAAAACATCATCACAGATCTGGTTGCCAAATATCCTGGAAGCACCCATGACTCATACATTTTCAGACACAGTGGCATATACCAGAAATTAGAAAGAGGTGACTTTGATGAAGGATACCAACTAGGTACAGATCTTTCAGGTCCCCAGATAAATGTATTTACACTTTAATGTCTGTCTGCATGTTGTCTCACCATCATATATGTTTCACCAGGTGACAGTGCGTATGCCCTGCGGCCATGGATCCTCACACCGTACCTGTCTCCCCACAATGCACAGTAAAGGCGGTACAAGAGGACAGATAGGCGCACCACGTCTGTGATCGAGCGCACATTTGGCATCCTAAAATCGCGCTTCAGGTGCCTCTACAAGAGTGGCAGAGCTCTGCAGTATGCACCTGAGACGGTCTGCAAAATAGTGGCAACATGTCTCATGCTCCACAACATGGGTGCAGGGGTGGATTGCCCATGGATGCGACTGATTCTGAATCGGAGGATGATGACCCAGGACCACCTGCCCAACAGCAGTGGGGTGGTAGCTCTGCAGCAGAGGAGAGAAGGCGCAGGGACAAGATAGCAAACAATTCTTTTTAAAGATACGTCCAAAGTATTTACACACTACCCTGTACATAAGACAGGACAAATTATGATTTTCAATTGGTGCTTTATTGTGCAAGGTTGCACAAACAAAATCAGGACAACCTGTCCATCGCAAAATGTATGCTTGAACAAATGCGTAACTGCATTGTGGTTACATCACCACAATTTAGAACTAATATGTGGCCCAAAAATTGTGCAGTTTCCCTACACAAATCACTTTCTGCCTCTCCGTTTAGCCTGGCCAGAGCTGCCACTTGCAAACCCAACCTGGCGGCTGCTGCTCCGATGCATTGGAGGTGTTTCCGTAGAAGAGACGCTACTGCGGCTTGATACCTCACTGTCTGCGCCCTCCATAGGACCATCACCGACAAACATATTGGTTTGCAGTGTTTCCACTGCTGCAGTAATTTGTTGCAGGGCCCGAGCAACATCCCCACTATAGTGGCCCATCTCCACCTGGAGCCCCACGGTGCGCTTGGTGTGTTGAGCCGTCGCATGTGCAAGCCTACCAATGGCCCTGCTCAAAGTGTCCATTTTGTGGCCACTGCTGCGCTCCATGCGTCTGTGCTGCACCCTTTCTTCCGCCAATTCTTTGGTTAGATCGGCAATGGTACCTGTTAGAGCATCAAATTTGGCTTCCAGCCGGCACTGGTTTTCAGTCATTGTTTCAGTGATGTTCCTGAAGCCCTGTGTCCGCTTCAGATTCATTAGCCTCTGTTTCTTTTGTTTAAGGTGCTGTATCCTTAACATCGCCTGTTCCCGGCCTCCAAACAACCGACTGGGTGCTCCAGCGGGGGCTGACTTTGCAGACGCCGTATGGACTGCTGGGTTGGTCGCACTAGCCGCACCCTGGTGACAGGAGAGCGTCTTGATGGAGCTGACTGCCGTGAGGCTGGGGTCACACTGGCTGTAGCCTGTGATGAGGTTGCTACAGCTGTGGCTGATACTTCCAGGCAACTTGGCCCACTTGATACTCCACCATCCTGCCCTTCCTTCATCTGGGCCTGGTCCGGGTTTCCCTCTGTGTCCTCGGCACAGTGCTCTCCTCCCAGTGGTGTGTCTATGTGGCAAAAGATGGAAGGAGAGATTAAAATATGTGAGTCACTATCTCAGTGGTGTTGCAAAGTTTATAAGCTGAAGTCATTCCTTAAATACACTGTATATGTCACTGACTACATCTCCCATGATGCACCATTTGGGTTTATTGTTTTGTGGCAATGGATTTTTGGGTGTGGATGATTAGTATGCATGCGCAGAACAGGCTTTATTGGTGAATTAAACATTTCTAACACATTTCATACTTACCAGTGTTTGGTGCTGGCTGTGATGTGTCAAGGGTCCTAAATCCTACAACAGCCGCCCTCTCCAGGGTACTCTCCACCATGGCCTCAGCTGCAGATGGTTCAGATGCAGTAGATGGCCCTCCTCCTGTCCCTTATACCTCTTGCAGACGTGCTGCCACCCTCTCCTTGGCCCTGGAGCGCAGGTCGTACCAGCGCTTCTTTACATCATCCAGGGACCTGTGTGCCACACCCAGGGCATTGATGCGCTGTTACATTCCACGCCAGATCTTTCATTTGTCAGCCTCGGTAACACTGTGTGAGACACTCCCAAATAGCTCCTGATGATTGTTGCAGCATTCTTCAATAATTATGTCGAGCTCCTTCTCAGAGAACTTGAGCTTCCTCAGCCGCTCCTTTCCACCCTTGTCACTGGCCTTGCTGCTCATGGTTTCAATGATAGCCAAACAGCAGTATTGGACTATGCTGCTGCACCTAACCATATGCTAGTGATTCTGCTCAGGACTATCCTTGGACACCACCTCCTGTTTTGGGGTCCTTCAGCTCAACCAGGAAGTGTTTTTTCATGTTTTTATCGCACTCGCAATTTGCGTGTGCAATTTAGGCTTGTTTCTGCTGCGCTCGCCATTTGCATATGCAAAAAGGCCTTTTCTGAGGAGTACGCTATTTGCGAGCATTTACCGACTCGCGAATAGCCGCGACCCAAAATAGTGATGCGATTCATTAGCGACTCGCAATCATGGGGTCTCTTTTGTTCGTAGGTATCATTTAGCGACTCGCAAATTGCGAGTCGCAATTTGCTAGTCGCTATTTTTACCTACATCTTGCCCCTAGACCCTACAGCGGCCCGTCTGCCATGCTGCCTAGTTTTGCTGCTGCCTAGCTCCACACCTCTCTCGTCACCTTGCCTTGGTCAGGGGTCTGATTGGCGCACTATTTGGAGTGTTAACCCCTGCAGGTCTTCTGTGGGCCTCCGTGTCGCTTATGGGAGCTGCTCGTGCTACTGCATACTCCATTGAGGGATCGATCAGTGGGGTAAGCGGGCCCCTTCCTGCATGAACATTTGCAGGCTGACCGGAAGATCCACCTTGTGCCCTACTGTTCCCCCTCAGAGTGGGGGGACTGACGTGTGGGCTGGATCGGGCTTGATGAGTCTGGGACTTGCACCATGGGGCACACAAAACCTGCGAGGACCACACTGCCCTCAATGCAATCATCAACCTGGTCCCTCAGCCATGACAGAGACCTCGCTGGGGCCTCCTCTAGCCAAGATAAGCTAGACGTCATCTTAGCTGCCATTGAGATCTCGTGCCTCAGGCTGCAGACGAAGGGAGATGCGATTGCCACAGATGTTAACCTTCAACCTTTAACAGGACCACAGAAAATTGGTCGAGTGTGTACCCTTACACAGTACTCCTTGGAAGACCTCCAACCCCACGTGTCAGAACTCCAGAAGCCGATGTGGGACCTTAAGGAGCAAGGACAGACCTTAGAGGTGAGGGCAGAGGACGGGGAGGGGTGGGGTAGTTTAAGGAACTGGTCACCGCAGCAGACCTCACCCCGATTTTTTCTATTGCGAGAGCCCATCTGGTCCTGGCCGTCAGCCCCTCCCCTCTCTGCCCCTCCCGCCACAGTCCTCCTAAGGCCCTCTGTTGCCAAAATGCTGCATTTCAAGGACAGGGGTGCTGTTCTCAGGCGGCCCGCCTGGCCACATCACTTCTAAGGGGAAATCACTGCATCCTACTTTTCCCGGACTTTACCCTAGCTGTTTAGCACTAGCAGGCCTTCTTTTTAGGGGTTAAACGCAGATTCTGTAATCTGGGTCTTAAATATGTATTAGTGTTCCCCTTGTGACTTAAGGTGTTGCGGGCCGATCAACCCTATTTCTTCGAGGAACCCTTGGAGGTCTGGGACTGGATTGAAGCATTTTCGCCTACCCTGGCGGCCCAGTCTGGGAGGCACCTGGGAAATCGGCATCGCTCGGGACGCAGTCGGCTGGGCCGGCCACGGATCCATGCAGCACCCTTTCCTGAACAGGAACAGTACAGGTGCCTTTCTGCAATGGAGCGCCATTCCGGGATTCTCCGATGGCCTACTCAGCTACTTTATCCGCCCTTTCGGACATGGGTGGTTCCACCGACCCATCAATATCGAATGGGGGCACACCTCCACGGGTAAAACCCCCAAACAGCAGATGATATCCTTTGAGTACCACTGAGTTGGGTAACAATAAACATCTGTTATTCAGCGCCAAGATGGCCGCAGGTGAACATGCGCTTTTCAACACGTTACGTTGAATCGGATGGACTCCAGCTGTTTATGGCTCAGTTCTTGTGTGCAGGTGGTCTAATTCGCTGCAAAAATTCCCCTGACCCTGTTTCTGGCAGAGGCCCCTACTGTCCCTTTCTGTTTAAGTGTCTTCTTGCTGCTGTTGCTTCCCCGTGGAACGAGGTGGGGGCAGGCCATCAGGGTTTCTCATGATGCCCAAAATGTACAAGGTTCTTTCTTCGAACATCCGAGGCATGCATACCCCGGCTAAAAGTATGGCGTTCACACCTTTCTCAGGCGGAAGGGCATACACACAGCCTTACTACAGGAATCTCACATCACTAAAGTGGAGGGGGTCAAACTGCAAAAACGATGGAGGGGCAAGTTTTCACCACTGATTTCTTGGCCTATGCCACGGGGGCCTTAGTCTGGGTGAAGGCAGGGACCCCACTTGAGGTGCTACATCAGGAGATTGATCCGGAGGGCAGATATGTGTGGCAGATAGGCACGTCTGAATGGCAACTATGTCCTGTTGGGGAGGGGTGTGTGTGTGTGTGTGTGTGTGTGTGTGTGTGTGTGTGTGTGTGTATATATATATATATATATATATATATATATATATATATATATATATATATATACCCCCAACACCGAGCAGCCTAGATTTCTGCTCCGCCTCTCTCTGGTTATGTTCCAGTGGGCCCATTTGCCATGGTTGAACAGTGGTGATTTTAACACAGTCTTGGATCCCACGCTAGAGTGATCTCATCCCCCGCTGCCCTCCACCCCCACGGTTGCTAATGCAGCGAGCCTACAGGCCTGGCCAAAGCAGTGGGAGCTTTTGGACGAGTGGTGGCACCACAATATGGGCACCCAACTTTATTCCCTCTATGCATAAGGTTTACACGTGGCTAGATTGCATAGTGTGCTCTCGCTCCCTATGCCCCTTTGTCACAGCTCCGGATTATCTGATCATAGCCCACTGTGGCGGACCTCCACTGGGGTCGAATGTCCTCCCTGAAACTTACATGGCACCTCTCCCCCAGGCTGCTTGAGGACATCCCATTTTGAGATACCCTTGCCACCAAAATCCTGGAATTTCTTGACCATAATGAGGGCACGGCCCCCTCCCCTTTGGTGGAACGGGATGTCTTCAAGTTTGCGCTATGAGGTGAGTCTATACAAGCGGTGTCTGGGGTTTGCCCTATGATCCTCTTCGAGTTCGAGGCGACCGAGTGTGATTACAATGATGTGAAGTTACGTGCAACGAAGCACCCCCTCCTCCTGCCTACTCTGGTCCCTCTCTGGGAGACAGAAGCTCGACTATTGGAACATCTCTGCTGTTTAGACTTTGCATCCTACACCACCAGGACACATGCGGAGTGCAACGGATCAGGCAAGCTGTTGGAGTGGTTGGCTAATAAGCACACCAAGAAGGAGCCAGTGCTCTAGCTCCACGCTTCGGGTGGTGGCTTCCTTCACTCCCAAAAGGAGATTCAGGAGGCCTTTATGGCCTATTATACTGGCCTCTAGCTCCCCAAACTGAAGACCCCGCCACTGGTCCTGGGGGAGATTATTGACCCTGGGTGTGAGAAGTTGGCCTGGCATATGCTGTCCACTAGTTATAGTGGGCACCTTGCACCAGTCCAAACGACCCTTATTGATGATAGGTTTAAAGATAACCTTTATTGAAAGCGATCCTAGTGGTAGCTATGGAGAGCAGCCTTCAGGCTAAGTCTTGAAGGAATGTAAAGCAGCTTGTTTTACCAGTCTATAATCTCTTGAGTGACCAAATGAAAGGAGAACCACACAAGATATATATAAAATATATGTATTTATTTCTAAACACTAACTACTAATCTCTTTATGAGATTAGAGTCCAAGATACACAATATCACAGTATTAAAACGACAGTAAATAGCACAATATACAATGGGCCCCAGGGGGGGACCAAACCATATATTAAGAAAGTGGTATAAGAACCACGACTTGACTAGACACAGTGCCTAGAGCACGTAGAATCGCTGGGACCCCAAGGAACCACACAAGGTAGTGACACAGGAGACCCACGGGGGACGTGTGCAGTGTGAGAACACAGCCGCGAGCGCCGTAGGATTCTATGAGGAAAGTCGCGGTTGGAATTTTAAAGCAAAAGGACACTTAGGAAAGGACTTTGAGCAAACCCCTTTAGACTTAAGGGGTTCTAGGGCCAACACCCACGGCAGCACCGTAGTACTCGAGTTACCTCACCCAGGGGAGCCGGGTGCATAGGTGTCAAAGGGTGTCGGGAATCGTCGTTGATTTCAATGGCGATCTGCTGCAAAGTGCTACTGCCGTGAAGAAGGAAAGTGTCCGGGGTGATCCAAGCCTGGATCGAAGATGTGAAGAACCTGAAAGCAGAGGGGACAGAGTCTGGGTCACTAGCCAGTGACCAGGAGCGGAGCAATCGAATGCCCACCGATGTCGGGTGCTTCAGGTGCGAAGAGGTGAAGCTTGACTCTGCAGCCACGGGGTCCCGGAGACGTCAAGGACAACCAGGAGCCGGATTCGAGCTGTCCCACAAAGGATGTCGAGTGCTGGGGTGTCGGTGCTCGGATTGAACACAACAAGCCTTGGCAACAGCAACCAACGCAGGAAGAGAAAAGATGCTTCTGTACGGACCAGCAAGGTCCTGGGGACTTCCAAAGCGATGGAGAGTCAGGGCACGTCTGGAGCAACCAGGGAAGTCCAATCAAAGTTAGAGTTGCTTTCTTGGGGACCCACAGGTCAACGGACCAGGGATCGCGAAGGGACCTCGAGAGGAATCACGAAATGGCGGCCCACGGAACACTCGTTGAGTGTAGGCCAGCAATCTTCGGTGTAATTACTGCTCGGGGTCAGGGCTACAAGTAACCCAAAGCTCAGCCTCAGGGGTCGCCGGAAAGCTGATGCTTCTGCAAATGGTCACGGTGTCCAGGGGTTCGGGTTGCACGGTCTCCACAAGGGATACAGGCCTCAGACTTGCTGTGGGCACAGATCAACCTCAGAGACCTCGGGAACCCACCTCCTGTGTGGCAATATTCTTTGGAGTCCGCAGGAGCTTCGGAGATGCCAACCGGTCAGTTGCGTTAAAGGTGCCTGCCTTGCAGGGAGTAACTCCTTTACTCCAAGGGAGATTCTTCAGTCATCCAGCGTAGTGCAGATCGTCGAAGTACTTGGTTTCTGTGTCAGAGTTTAGTCCAGGTGTAATCTAAAGTCCTGTAGTCAGGGGTTCCTACTTTATACCCAAGGAAGGGGTGGGACAAACTCTGGGGACCCACCTATGGGAGGGTCAGGAAAGAGGGGTGGCTACACCCATTTCCTTTGTCCAGTTTCGCGCCAGAGCAGAGGCTGGTAGCCCCTGCAACCGGTTTGAGCTGGACTATGCACAGGGACACCGGTGCAGACTTCAAAGCACTCTTGGA
Organism: Calotriton arnoldi; assembly: GCA_963921515.1. NCBI lineage: Eukaryota > Metazoa > Chordata > Amphibia > Caudata > Salamandridae > Calotriton > Calotriton arnoldi. The sequence goes on from CAWUFW010002915.1 coordinate 1,225,990, forward strand.
GTGCACCCACCCAGCCCCAATACACTAAAGCCTGTCTGGGAGGTGGTCACACCTCCCTGTGACAGGAAGCCTATTGTCCAGGCCTCCCCTGCCGGAGTTTCGAACAGCAGCAGGAGGGCAGACTCGTGTCTGTGGCTGCAGCATCCATTTTGTGATGCCAGGGTTCTGTTAAGCTGGTACCGGGTGTACCGGTGGTGCCATGTTTCTCCCTCTAGTAGGGTGGAATCATACCTCCCACCCCAGTTACTGGAGTGGAGGTATGATTCCAAGGTGTTTGACACCAAACACGACATGTTTCCATGCAGCCATTCTCAAGTTAGCTTTTACCGCGAGGTTATAATGCACTTAAGAGTATATGGTCTGGCTGCATCACAAACAACCCCGGAATGAAGATTCCGAAAGCTGCAGAGGGGCTCTGCTCATGCATGGGCACCCTCTCACATGAAACCCAGCACCCTGCCTTCAGGATTGTTAAGGACTGCCATAGGGGTGACTGATAGGTTTACATGTGCAGTGATATGGAGAGATATAGGGAACCTATATCTCAGTAAGGGGTGCATATACCACCTTACACAGGCTGCTGTAGCAGACCTGTTGTGTCATTTTAAAAGGCTTCCCAGGGGGGGCACAATACATGCTGCAGCCCCTGGTAGGCCTCTGGGGCACCTATGCCCTGGGTATATAGTATACCATATACTAGGGACTTATAAGGGTACCCCAGAATCCAATCTGGAGTGTACCTAAAGTACATACAATCAATTTAGAGTAGAAAGCAGATAGACTGGGGTTCTGATTAGCAGGGCCTCAGTCTGGCTAAGTCGAAAAACAGTGAAACATCAGCAAAAAGTGGGGGTAACTATAAGAAGCAGATCCTACTCTCCTACACAACCCCCCCCAAATGTCAGGACATTAAACTAACCTTGACCAGTTGAGTCTTCATGTTCTAAGTGGAAATATCTGGAGAGTCCATCTGCATTGGCATGGTTACTCCCAGGTCTATGTTCCACTGTATAGTCCATCCCCTGTAGGGAAATGGACCACCTCAAAAGTTTGGGGTTTTCACCCTTCATCTGTTTTAGCATTAAGAGGGGCTTGTGGTCTGTCTGAACAATGAAGTGAGTGCCAAACAAGTATGGCCTCAGCTTCTTCAAGGCCCAAACCACAGCAAAGGCCTCCCTCTCAATGGCTGACCAACGTTTCTCTCTGGGGGTCAACCTTCTGCTAATAAAAGCTACTGGCTGATCCTGACCTTCATCATTCAATTGTGATAACACAGCCCCTACCCCCAACTCAGATGCATCTGTTTGGACAATGAATTGCTTGGAGTAATCAGGACTTTGCAGAATGGGAGCAGTGCACATGGCCTGCTTCAGGTCATCAAATGCCTTTTGACAGCCAACTGTCCACTGAACTTTCTTGGGCATTCTTTTAGAAGTCAAGACATTCAAAGGGGTCACTATGGATCCATACCCTTTGACAAATCTTCTATAGTACCCAGTCAGGCCCAAGAAAGCTCTGACCTGAGTCTGGGTGGTTGGAGCAACCCAGTCCATGATGGTCTGGATTTTGTTCTGCAATGGTTGAACCTGGCCTCCACCCACAAGGTGGCCCAGGTACACAACCTGACTCTGCCCTATCTGGCACTTGGTGGCCTTGATAGTTAGGCCTGCTTTCTGCAGGGCCTCCAAAACATTTCGCAGGTGGACCAGGTGATCCTCCCAGGTGGAGCTAAAGACAGCAATATCATCTAGATATGCTGCACTATAGGCTTCCAGGCCTGTGAGGACTTTGTTCAGGTGCAGGTGCATTTTTCAAACCAAAGGGCATCACCACAAATTGGTAGTGCCCACTAGGGGTAGAAAATGCTGTTTTGGCTTTTGCATCCTCAGCTAATCTGATTTGCCAGTAGCCAGCTGTCAGGTCAAATGTGCTGAGAAACTTGGTTGAGGCCAAAGTGTCTATGAGCTCATCTGCCCTAGGGATTGGATGGGCATCAGTCCTAGTGACTGCATTGAGACCTCTGTAGTCTACACAAAACCTCATCTCTCTCTTACCACCCTGGGTGTGAGGTTTAGGCACTAAGACTACTGGACTAGCCCAAGGGCTATCTGAGGGTTCAATCACACCCAAATCCAACATCTTCTGGACTTCAGTCCTGATGCAGTCCCTGACATGGTCAGGTTGCCTGTAAATCTTATTTTTAACAGGCAGACTGTCCCCAGTGTCCACTTCATGAGTGCACCAGGTAGTCTGACTTGGAGTCAGAGAGAACATATGTCTGAACTGATTGAGAACCTTTCTGCAATCAATTTGCTGCTGGTCAGTGAGGCTGCCTGCCAAGGCTACACCATCTACTGATCCATCATCAGGGTTCTGAGAGAGCAGGTCAGGGAGTGGGTCACTCTCTTCCTCCTGTCCCTCATCAGTAGCCATGAGCAAACCCATATCTGCCCTGTCAACATATGGTTTCAGTCTGTTGACATTGAGCACCCTGTGGGGGCTCCAAGGTCCACCAGGTAGGTAACCTCTCCCTTCTGTTCAACAATGGTATGGGGGCCACTCCACTTGTCTTGGAGGGCTGCTGGGGCCACAGGCTCCAACACCCATACTTTCTGTCCTGGCTGATAAACAGTCAACACAGCCTTTTGGTCATGCCAGGCCTTTTGTAATTCCTGGCTAGCCTCAAGGTTTTTAGTTGCCTTCTTCATGTACTCAGCCATCCGGGAGCGGAGACCAAGTACATAGTCCACAATATCCTGTTTAGGGGGTTTGAGAGGTAACTCCCATCCCTCCTTCACTAGACACAATTGACCACTAACTGGATGTCCAAACAGAAGCTCAAATGGGCTGTAACCAACCCCCTTCTGTGGAACCTCTCTGTAGGCAAAGAGAAGGCAGGGCAAAAGTATGTCCCATCTGCGCCTAAGCTTTTCTGGGAGACCTTTAATCATGCCCTTCAAGGTTTTGTTGAACCTTTCAACTAAACCATTGCATTGTGGGTGATAGGGGGTGGTAAATTTATAATTTACTCCACACTCCTTCCACATAGCAGTCAAGTAACTAGACATGAAGTTTGCACCTCTGTCTGATACTACCTCCTTAGGAAAATCCACCCTGGAAAACATTCCCAGGAGGGCCCTTGCCACCACAGAAGCTGTGGTGGTCCTGAGGGGAATTGCTTCTGGGTACCTAGTGGCATGGTCAACCACCACCAGGATAAATCTGTGCCCAGATGCTGTTTGAGGATCTAGGGGACCAACAATGTAAATCCCTACCCTCTCAAAGGGTACCCCCACCACAGGTAGTGGTATCAGGGGGGCCTTTGTAGTGCTACCTGCCTTACCACTGGCTTGACAGGTGACACAGGAGCGACAAAACTCCTTGGTGTCCTCAGACATATGAGGCCAATGAAAGTGAGGGACAATTCTGTCCCAAGTCTTGTTTTGGCCTAGGTGACCTGCTAATGGGATATCATGTGCTAGGGTCAATAGGAAGCTCCTAAACTTCGAGGTATAACCAACCTCCTGGTGGCTCCAGGCTTGGGGTCTCTACACTCTGAGTAAAGGAGTCCATCATCCCAGTAGATCCTATGGGTACCACTAGCACTTCCAGCAGCCTCAGTAGCAGTTTGCTGTCTGAGGGGTTCAAGAGAGGGGCAGCTCAGTTGCTCCTGGCTCAGATCTGCCCTGGAAGGGCCCCCTGTCCCCAAGAACTCAACCTGATCAGGTTCAAGTTCCTCTGGGACAGTTCCTTCTTAAGGACGGAGATCATCTCCCTCAAGAGACTGATCTGCATTCTGAGGCAGGGGGGAAGACACTGCCTTAACCCTACTGCTCCTCCTCTTGGAAGGGGCCTGGTCCATTGTTCCAGGATCCAGGACATGTTCAGTTTTAGACATTTTTGCCTGTGACCTGGTCATAGCAAACACATCTGCAGGGATGCCCAACATTTCTGCATGGGTCCTGAGCTCAACTTCAGCCCAAGCTGAAGTTTCTAGATCATTGCCAAGCAAGCATTCAACTGGTAGGTCTGCACTTACCACAACCTTCTTAAGGCCAGTTACCCCTCACCAGGAGAAATTAACTGCTGCCAGGGAATGGTCTGTCCTGACATTGCTAGCGTTGGTCACTTGGTACATTTCACCAAGTATGATCTGCTCAGGGGCTACAAGATCTTTTGTCACCATTGTGACACTTGCTCCTGTGTCCCTGAATGCCAAAACCTCTCTTCCATTAATCAAGGGCTGCTGTCTGTATTTGCCCAGATTACTGGGACTCACATAGGAGGACATATCCATGCCCCCATCACAGATCAGTACAGCCTGAGTTGGAACTCTGACTAGGCCAGAGTCCATCTCAGATCCCAGAGTTAACCCTACTACACCCTTATTTGGAACACCACCACTTGGAGCTGAACTAGGGGGAACAGTTGCCTTAGGGGCAATGGTGGCTGGAGTTGAGTCTTTGGTCTTGGTACAATCACTAGTCCAATGGGTTTTCTGCTTACAGATTTTACACCATGGTTTCTTTTGGCCTTTTCCTTTGTTAGATTGGGACTCTCCACCAGATGCAGATTTTTGGGGCCCTTGAGAAGACTTCTGGTCTTTACCCTTCTCCCCACCCTTATCAGAGTTCTTAGAATCTTGCTTCTTGGAGTCACCACCTTGGTTCTGAACCTTCTGCCTCACCCTGGTTCTGACCCACTTGTCTGCATTCTGACCCAATTCTTGGGGAGAGGTCAGATCAGAGTCCACCAGGTACTGATGCAACAGCTGATTTTGACAATTATTAAGAATCTGCTCCCTCATTATCAGATTGTACAAACAGTTGTTAAGGATCTGCTCTTTCATGATTAAATTATACAATCCTTTAAAGTCACACACTTTACTGCCAAGTAACCAGCCCTGCAGAGCCTTAGTAGCACAATCAACAAAGTCAACCCAGTCCTGAGTCTGTGCCTTTTGGGTATCTCTGAACTTTAACCTGTATTGTTCAGTGGTTAGGCCAAACCCTTCAATCAGAGCACTCTTCAGGACTTTGTAATTGTCAGCATCCTCTTCTCTTACAGTGAGGAGCTTGTCTCTACCTTTGTCTGCAAAGGAGAGCCACAAGATTGCTGCCCACTGCTCCTGAGGGACCCTCGGTACCTTACAGGCCCTCTCAAGTGCAGTTATCCATTTATAGATGTCATCCCCACTCTGGTAGGGAGGGACAATCTTGTTCAGGTTCCTATGGTCATGAGGATGATCTCTACCTCTAGGGACACTGCTGCTGCCACCATGGGACCCTAGTCCCAATTTCTGAGAAGCTCTCTGAAGCTCCAGGGAATCCCTGTCTAAGGCCAATTGCTCTCTCTTGATTCTGAGTTTAGCTCTCTCAAACTCAAGCAGTTGGCATTTCTTCTCATAAGAGGATGCCCTTTTATGAGAAGCAGAGGACCCTATAGAAGTACCAGAATGATTAGATTCCTGAGAAGGAGATCTTGATCTTCTTGGTAGACTATTAACCCTTCCAGGTGGGGTAAAGAGAACCCCACTGGGGTCTCCTTCCTCACCTTCAGGAAGAATTGGCTTTTCCAGGTTGGAATCATTTTGGTCCCCTGGTCAGCATCAGAGTCTGGGTCATAGTAGCGTTCACTACCTGGCCTTTCCTCTTCAGCTGCCCCACCCCTTTGCCTACCTCATCAGACCCTGGGGTCTCTCTTCAAGCAACATCTTTATGAGATGTTGGGTGGTTGGGCTTTTCCCTGTCTTCAATTTCCTAGAGGCACACATAGTCCTCAATTCTTGGTATGAGACATGGTCATACTTAGTTGGGAGAGACCCACTGGTTTCTGCCCTTGAAGACATGACTAGTGTGGTGTGGTGTATGCACCTACCTACTCTAGTGGGGCCTACTAAACTCTCTTGAGTTGTAGAAAGGGTGTGCTAAGCCCTTGACGCACAACTCTAAGTTCAGTAGAACTTACTGTATTCTAAACTTGATTTATATGTACCTATGTACCTATAGTGGTTTTCAGTTAGTCACTCAAAGAGATTATCTGGTAAAACAATAGCAAGCTTGAATCCAACTGCTGCACACCAATGTGAGAAGTTGGCCTGGCATATGCTGTCCACTAGTTATAGGCAAGGACCCTTAAAACTTAGCATCATACTGCTCTATTGCAATCCAGAACGTCGACTACAAACATTTTAAGCTTGATGCTGGCACACAGGTTCCAGTCTGTACTGCCGCTTTTCATCCATAGTGAACAAAACAGATTTATGTGTGTTTGCCGGCTGTTTAGGCTCATGGAGGAGGTACAGGGCCGATGGCCTAGAACCGCAGCACTAATACTAGACATCCATAAGTCTTTCGATTCCGTCAGCTGGGATTACCTCTTTGCAGTCCTGTGGAAATTCAATCTTGGTCCTTAAATTAGCAGGCTTATCTGGCTCCTCTATACCTCCCCCACTTTGGGGGTGCGCTATCGGGGCCTTCTGTGTGTGGCCGTGGCACCTGGCAAGTTTGTGCTTGCTTGCCCATGCTCTTTGCCATAGCCATGGAACTTTTTGGCCTCGCGGGCGTGAGTGGAGGGACTGGAGTGGGGCGTTCCCCTGCACAATGGAACCCATGCAGTCTCCCTATATGCAGATAATGTCCTGCTATATCTGCGATATGTGGACTCAGACCTCTCCGTGGTCGTTTTGTTGATAGCGGAGTTTGGCCAGATTTCGGGACTCTCAGTCAGTTGGGATAAGCCCTGTTTGTTCCAGCTGGTGTAGGGGTTGGAACCGAGGGCAAGTGATTTGGGTGGGGGGCCAATCTGATGGGAGCCTGCCATGGTTTGGTATTTGGGGATTAGGGTGTAGCACACAAGCTCAGATCTTTTGGAGGGCAATGTGATGGCAGCTATTGCCTCAATTCACTCGTTCATCCCCTTCTGGGTGTCGCTCCCCTTGTTGGTGTCGGACCGAGTGGCGATCTCTAAGATGATCATCCTTCCCTGCCTTCGTCATTCTTTTGTAAATCTCCCACTTTCCCTCCCCTGTTCCTTGTTTAAGGAATTGCATGCCCTGCTGGGAGAGTTCGTTTGGCACCGGCCTCACAGACGGGTTGCCATTGCGAAACCCCAGCTCCCACCCGAGTGGGGCGGCCTCTGTGTGCCGAACTTTGAACACTCTTACCTGGCAGCCCTGTTACAGTGGCTTTCTTGCTGGTTGGCAGGCCACTACTTGGCGGACACCTGGACGACTGACACCCCCCTCTCCACTGAGGGTGCTCCTCCTTCACTACCTCCACCCCCGGATGCGAGCCCCCTCCGGACTTGTCCCTTCTCCCGAGGGTTGCCCTGACATGCCTTAAATGCACATTTTGCCTTACTAAGCATGTTTCACCATATGCCCGGCCATCCTATTGCATGGGTTTCCTATGCCAGGCGGCTACTTTGTTGGTGGCTGCCTCCAGAGTTGGGAGGAGCTGGTATCTCTTGTATGCGACACTTTAATGTTGCCATTCGAGGCTCTTTGGGAACAATATGCCCTTACTGATGGCCAGTTTCTTCTTCCCGAGGGTGCTGGAGGACATGTGGGGAGCGTGGGCCTCGAACCCAACACGTATCAACTCCTGCAAACACTCCACACTATGGGCAAGGGCTGTAGGCTATTACCTGGCTTACAAGGGCCATCCTTGCGCACATGCAGATTTCACTTCAGCCACTGAGGGGGTCTGGGAGGAGGAGATTGGCAGACCACTTCGGAATGGGAGAAAGCACTGGCAAACCCAAGGAGAGTGTCTCGTAACACCTGCCTAAAACGTATCCAGTGTTACATTCTGCATCGCGCATATCTTTCCCCTAAGCAAATCACACAGATATTTCCCGGCGCCTCTGACTTGTACCCTAGGTGTAGAACCCAAGCAGCGGATGTGAAACACATCTTGTGGGACTGCACACGCTTGCACGCTTATTGGCCCATTGTCCCCACGCAACTAAAGTACCTCACTGGCATCCCAAATCTTTCCACCTGGGAGGTGGGCACCTTGGGCATTTACCCCAGACCACGGAATCGTAAGGCTCTACTCGGCTCCTGGATTTAGCTCTTATATTGCCAAAGAAAGTCGTCCCATTGCGCTGGAAGTCTCCCATTTTTCTGACCTCGGCTCAGTGGTTGGTGCTGTTCACCAGATGGGTGAAGGCTGAGGCAGTGGCCCTGCATACGAAGGATGTGCCCTGGCCCCGGACTGGGAGGCCTTACTCTCTAAACTACTCGATCCACATTCGGGGTCCTCCTCAGACTTTGATACATTATCCACTTGAGGCATGATGTTTATTTCTGCTGTCCCTTCCCATCCCCCATCCCTCTCGCCCTCCTATAGCGCCTACCCCCTTTCTGCCGAAGATGTAACTGTCCCAGATTTTGCAGCAGCAACATCTGCCCCTTTCCTGCACTCCCCCTCCCCCGTTCATGCGCTCGGATTGGCCTGCCAACCCTCCCCCACTGTAGCTTGCATGGCACCCCTGCCCACAGGCATGATATCTCAGCTTGCTTATGGGGGCGACACCCCTTGCTCTTATTATTGGTACTGTATACGACCATAGCCACTGTATGCATGTAACGTGATGCCATTGCTAAGTTGTTTAACTCTTTGAAAGAAACCTCAATACCAACACGTGTTTAAAATGAGGGCATACTTGGTGAGATCCTCCAGGTCTCAAGCTGGCCTGGATCTCACACTATCAGAGACAGGTCAAATACTCTGTGCACAAGCTAGATTAGCATGACTCCAGGGCAAAACAAGAGAGTCAGGATATGAGATTCACATGAAGTTGGGGAAAGGGTAAATGCCCATTTAGCGTGCAGGGGATATTCCTGTCCCAACACAGTCTAGGAGGGTCTATAACACACTGAATTCCCTCAGAAATATGTTCTGTATCTTCCAGAAAGCTTCCTGCCAGGCAGCTTTACATATCCTGCACAACCCACCCCCCAAACCCCATTTGCAAAGGCGCTTCTATCTATTTGTTCACAAGGTAACCAAACCAGACTCCAGGAAAGATAATAGGGTCCATTTCCTACCTCCAGTTCTTCTCAATTTTTTATCCCAAGTCTCTGGAATTATATAGTTGTGAACAGTATAACCCCCGAGCGGTTTCCAGTCTTCAAGTCCTTTTGCTCCAAACCACTGAAACCTCCCTCTCTCTCATGAAGAAACCTGCAGCCAATGATGAGACACCAAAGAGGGAAGAACAAACCTACTCGGCCAGCCTCTATTGATAGTAAGAAATCCCAATATCTTCTCCAGGGAACAGCAGCCATCATCGGTACCATCTAAAAAGAGTCACCCCAAACAACTTTCTCTCAACATTCATTCCTGCACCTATTTACCAACTGATACACAGGTGCTCTAGGTGGGTTAATGCATTTATACTCTACACCAACCACAGGCACCCACTTTAGACCACTTTTGCTCCAGTCGGAAAACCTACTTTTTCTGCAGGAGATTGAGGGCCACCTCCTTTCAGAAGCAATAGAGCTGATCCTGACCCACAAGGATGGCAGCCATAATGCCCCCACTACTTGCTTGTAAAGAAAACGGGTAAGGTCCTCCCCTCATTTCAGAGCTCTATGATCTAAACCAGTTTCTTTCCCTACAGAACTTCAAGATGGAGACTTTGGCTCGGGTGTTGAAAGCTGCCTAGGACAATGACTGGCTCTGGCTCGTTTTGGCACATCTGCAGGACGCTTATTTCCATGAACCGAGCTAAATTAAATTTGTCTTTTTTTAAAGATGCCCAGTGGGTTAATTTACGATCCCCGTGGCGTTTTAATGTGTAGCGCCTCATTCTATGAGAGGACCGCAGGCTCAGATTATGCCAATAGTAGTTAAGAAGCCATATAAACTAGTTTATTCTCCCACATTGCTAGATGAAGAAGGTGGATCATGTGTAAAGAAGGCACGGATGTCTCATACTTTGGGGTTCACTTTGCTAGAGGGGCCATGGCATCCAAAGGGTTTTTTTAGGAAGCCAGTTGGAGGACATCCTCCAGACGGCCGATTGGGTGTCGGATTCCACATTTTAAATGTTTTACTTCAAGCCGGTGATGGGAGTGGCTTCACTGGTTGTGAGTAAGCTTTAAACTTGTATAATCTGAGCTTCCGGGTCTGACACAGAATATAACACTCCCTAGCTCGTGAAGGAGAGTTTCGATTCTATTAAGGACACGTAGGCAAGGATTATCGCACCTAACGTGGTATGCTACCGGTTGTGACCTGACTCGGTTGTGAACAGAGAACCTGCACTGCGTATGAATACGTGAATTTGGTAATTGATAAACTTAAGTGATTGATAAGGTCCTGATTTCATACAAGGCGACTGAAACATTATTGTCTGTATAATAATTGAGGTTGGTGGGCGGCTTTTTCATACTTTTCCTCTTTTTGACAGCAGCAAGCCAACAACAAAAGCATTGATGGAATTACAGGCTGCCGATTATTTTCTGCATGAAGAAAGAGGAAGGACCTTTCCTTGGAGACTATTTTATGTGGAAGGATGGCAATCTGATTGGTGGACTATGTTTGCTGTTACAGTGTTAAGTTTTATCCAGGACTCATGGGAAATGTAGTCTTTTCGTACAGACGGCTCCCAGAGCCAACACTGGCCCTAAAGACCCATATTCCCTGGGGCCAACATTCATTTTAAGGTTTGGGGAGCATGTAGCCCCCCCCTCCCCAGTGAACACTAGACCCCATCCCCAAAGGCCAACATTCATTTAAAGGGGTGGGGAGTGTGCAGCCCCCCCCCGCCTCCAAGTCAACACTGGTCCCAGTGACCCCATACTCAGGGGCCTAAACCACAAAACGATGGGGACTGTGGGAGGAGGCCCATGGCCCCTGCATGCACCTATCCTGGGTGCAGTTGGAGCCGGCTTTGCTCCCGCCCGGCAGGAGCAGGTTTTTTCTCTGCTCCCGCCGAGCGGCAGCAATCTCCGTTTCCCTACTTGCAAGAGTGCAGGCAGGGAAAAACTGTGGGCTCCCACCTGCCTGGATCATTTCTGTAGCTGCCACCAGTTGGGAGCATATAGGTCTTCCCTGCCTATGCTCTCGCAGGCAGGGAAACAGTGTCCCAGGGGTGGGCTCCCAGGACAAAACAACTGAGCTGGCCCCAGGGTCACCTGGGGCCTTCCGAGGTCCTTTGTTGATGTGGTGGCAGCCAATCAGATCTCACGGCGGCGTGAAATATAGAACATTTTGGACCCTTAATTTCTCAAAAACTACTGAACAGATTTACAACAAGTCACAAAAAGCATGATTTTGGGACCAAGAACTACCTTTCTGCCAAATTTGGTGTCATTCCGTTCAGCAGTTTTTGTGGTGTTGCTATTCAATTTTCCTATGGATAAATAAATGGGGGAAACACGTTTTGGGACCCCTCCATTTTCTTGGTCCCAGCTTGACGAATCACCCCGAAATTTTCCAGGAAGGAGCAGAGGTGGATGGAAAGGATAGTCTATGATGTTTATGTTTCTTGGTTGTTGTTCTTTTCTTGGCCCAAAAGATCAAACTAGAGTGAAGTGATTTTATAGACATCTCTTAGTCCATATGTATACAGGACCAGAAATCACACAACGGACTAAGAGACCGCTATGAAAATCACAGCACTCTAGTTTTCTTCTAACACTGGAAAGTAACTGGAACCTGTGTGAGTAGTGGTATTTTGGGGCAAAAAGAGAACAAGAAACTAGGAACAAGTACAACATAAACTAATGTTTCAAACAGAAGAAAACAATATATAGATGAGAAATTTGTTTTTCAAAAGAAACAGAGAAGCCATGGGCTTCATTGCAAACCAGAGGCCAACCAAACCACCATCACAAAGTATGAGCTGACACCAATAACTGGACAACATTAGAAGACACTGAGCAATATTGCTGGGATTAAGGAGGTCTCTCGTCTCTTTTAATGGGTGGTGCTATTTACTCACCGACAGGATCATTGGTGCTTCCTTTCATCTCTGAGTCCTGCCCGTCCACAGAGCAGTCTTCTTGCTCTTTGATGTTTGGTAAAATAGTAGATTTATGGCCAGATGGACGACCATTCACTTTAGCGAGTCCCAAATTGTGCTGATTTGCGACTCGCAATTTGCGACTCACTAAAGTGAATGTACAACAGTGTCTCAGACACTGTTTGCGATTCCCAATGGGGTCGCAAATTACATGCCTCATCAATATTCATGAGGCAAGCGCAATTTGCGACCCCATTGGGAATGGCTAGCACTCACAGGGATGGTGGCCTGCTGCGGTCAGCAGACCACCATGTCTGTGACTGCTTTTTCAATAAAGCAGTTTTTTTTTTCTTTTAAATGCCTCCCGTTTTCCTTAAAGGAAAACGGGATGCATTTAAAAAAGAAAAATGAAACTTTTCAGTTTCATTTTTTAAGGGCAGGTAGTGGTCCCTGGGACCATTGCCCGCTCTTAAAAAATATTTTTGCACCTATTCACAAAGGGGAAGGGGTCCCCTGGGGACCCCTTCCCGTTTGCGAGTGGTTTACCACCTACTTGACGTAAGTGGTAAACCGCGATTATTTTACGACCGCAAATGCGGATGCAGAACAATCATACATTGGTGTTAGACTGGCTATTAGGAAGGGACGCCCTTGGTACGCCCCTTCCTAATACCGAGTCGCAAACCATATTTTGCGAGTCGCTAATAGGTTAGCGACTCACAAAATATGGTTTGTGCATGGGGCAGACCAATTTTGCGGTCGCAAACGGGCCGAATTCCCGTTTGCGACCGCAAAAAACAGTCATACATCTGCCCATTGATGTCTGCCATTACTGTAAGAAATATATATTATTAAATCTGTGCACATAAAAGGAGGCCTATAAGACAATTACTCAGCAGTGCATTTAAAGGGCCTCATAAGAAAATTACCAGGAAGGAGGAGGGGCAGGGTCTCTTTGGAGACCCTCACTGTGTGCTGGGGAGAATAAACAGGGGGAGGGGGCTGTATAATGCTGAAGTCTATATCTGGTAATACGAAAATGATCACGCTTCATATGTCTTAGTCAACATCTTCGAGATAGTAAAGGAACAAGAGAAATGTACAACTTTCAACAGCTCTCAGATACTAAGGAGTAGAGGGGTGGACTCTCCGTCACCTTCGGAATTAAGAGAGGATGCCTGTACGTCTTCTTCAAGTGGGTCTTGTTTTCTCACCTGTAATAATATTGAGGCTTCTCTTGGTCTCACAGTCCTCATGATCGTGCACCATGGGGCAGTCCTCAGCCTCCTCCTTGATGTTTGGTGAAACAGCAGGTCTTGTGTCTACCATTACTATGAAAAATAAGACAAGACTTAGAAGAAATAAAACCACATGAGCGCATCTAAAGGCTGCATTACAAATTGGTCAAGAAAGCAAGAGGGCGAAACGTGAAACCTGGGGACTCTAATGTTAAACTTTCACCCTTCAGAGTTCCTCAAGGCTCCATCCCCACCCACTGCTGTTCAACTCTTACGTTGAGCCTTTAAGGTGAACAGTTACACACCTGGGATTCTATTTCCACCGTACACTGATGATATTCAGCTGTACCTGCGAATGAAATGCATGAATAAAATCCATACCATACCCACTCGCATGTGACCGGTCAAAGGGCCAATTCGGACACTGTATGCAGGTTTGCAGAACATGAACATTTCCTTGCAGGCTGCCCAAAGGTACCAAGCATGTTCCTCTGTCAAACAACCTTCGCAGTGCTCCAATGAAACTTACCCATTTCCCTTTATGTATAATGAACAATGTGCAATCATAAAGATATATTTGAAACCTGCTGTGGTATCTCACGTACAGCACTGCCACTGCTCACTCAAATCTTTACGCAATCAACCCTCAACACTGGAATCCCAGCCCGGCCCGGCCATTGGTGTCTTTTTTGGTCTCTTAATTTCCGCCTGTGACTCTTCATGACACGGCAGGCCCGGCAGGGTGCTACTCGCAATAGGGGAGAGGAGTTGGCCTAACGGCTAGGGCGGTCGACCTCAAATCTGGTGAACTGGGTTCGAGTCTCGGCAGGGTGCTACTCGCGATAGGGGAGAGGAGTTGGCCTAACGGCTAGGGCGGTCGACCTCAAATCTGGTGAACTGGGTTCGAGTCTCGGCAGGGTGCTACTCGCGATAGGGGAGAGGAGTTGGCCTAACGGCTAGGGCGGTCGACCTCAAATCTGGTGAACTGGGTTCGAGTCTAGGCAGGGTGCTACTCGCGATAGGGGAGAGGAGTTGGCCTAACGGCTAGGGCGGTCGACCTCAAATCTGGGGAACCGGGTTTGAGTCTCGGCAATGACACTGAACATCCTGTGATTCTGGGCAAATCACTTAATCTCCCCGTGCCTAACAAAACAAAAAACAAAAAAATGAATGTGTCCTCATGTAACCCAACTGGTGCTATGTAAAGCGCTCTGATATCCGATACCGTTGGGTCAAGTTCGCGCTATATAAATCTCCATAAAATAAAAAAATAAAAATAGGCTAATTGAACGAAGGAATAGCATTGATGGCATCTGGCAGTGTCGCAAGAACCTCAAACTTCACAGTGTTTTATGTGCTCACGTGCCCCTAATGTTTCTTCAAATTCCATGAATGTATGTATAGGAATGTATATGGGCCAAACCTAGCGCCACCCAATGGCCTGCTAACGGGTTTGGTTTAGGGACACCTATAAATACAAGATCATAAGTGGGTGAAGAGGAAGGACAGAATCTCAATGACATCTGCCATATTACTGCCTTGAGCCCAAGTGAAGAGAATGGCTATCAATCAATACTTTATTTTGCATTAATTTGCATGCATAAAAGTTCATACAACGCAGAATATCAGACAAATAAATGACAATAAAATCATGAAATATTAATTTTAAAACAATTAAAAAGATTTCATTAGTCAAATGACATCATATTCATCAAATCGCATGGATGCTAACATGATTATACAAAGGTAGCTATATTCCCCTATCCCCCCCCCATACATCTCTGATCATTACACTACAAAACCTTCTCATTTCTTCATCTTAGTGCCTGGCCTCACAGATCTTGGGACAAGGGTCTACGTCTCGATACCGCCCACAAAAAGGATGCAAGTGTGTAACATACATACGGATCTTCTAGTTTACGAATAAAAGCTAGAGCCAGGCGATAAAGCCTAAAATTATACTTCTGTAAAAGAGGTACAAAAAAAGTCATGTCTTTGTGAGCCACAAAAGGAGCAAAAAACATAAAAGACGTGAGTTGGCTTGTGCCACCTTCCCGTCACATGGGCAAGGGGGTAACTCCTTCATGAAATATATATTTGATGGAAAGCCAAACATAAGTGGAATATAATTTAAGTGAAATCTTGTCAATATATATCTATGCTGGGAATTCTGCGCAAAAATCAAATAAGCCTGGGTTCCCGTATTCGTGGAGGGCAGTGTATGGTGCATAGCTACCATACTTTAATCTTTATTTTTCCCCCGTCTATCCTCTGCAGCTTTTTTTTTAGAAAAATCTTTTTTAAGTTGCCCTTCAAAAAGAGTGCACACAACGACGGGGTGTCAAACAATCTTTGAAGACCTAATGCTGAAAAGGTGGTTTCCACATAGCTCAACCATGGTATCTTATGGGCATAGTCCATTGTTAAACAATCTCTAAGCACCGCTTGATTCAAAGGTACGCTATCTCTTTTCCATACCGAGAGCCATAATATTAATGGGGCCAGTTTAATGTGATCCTCGAAGTATGATAGACCTAGTTCAGTGTGGGAGATGTAATTAGTGCAGGTGCAAGGAAGTGGTAACAATCTTTTACAGAATGCATGAAATGAAATATGGTATTTGTTAGATATACCTGCTGCAGTGGTTCCACATCCATCATACCCCAGACCGATGCCCCATAGGTAGCGATAGCTTTTTCTTTGGCCAAGCAGATATTCAGGATCTCAGGAATTGGTGTAGCACCCAGTTTGTTTGAAAATTAAAAAATGGCCGCAATACTATTTCCCAAAAGGGCCACTCTGTTTAAAACCATATTTTCCCATGATGATTTCTTATCTCAGAGGACCCCAAATAGGAGAATGTGTCTACCACTTCCACCCTCCTTTTATCTATATAAAGTATTAGGGCTTTTTCTGATGTACTTCCTGCAGTAATCACATAAGATTTGTATTCGTTTACGCGCTGATCCTCGGTGGCCATAAATCTGGTATACTCTCTATGAGCCTCTGCAGTGCCTAAGGCGTTCTGGCCAGAAGCACTGCATCATCTGCATAGAGGAGCATCGGGAGAGGGGATGTCTCGACCTATGGGGCGTCCGTGACCCTCTCTCTCAGTAACCCGTCCAACTTATTAGTATAGAGAGAGAACAAAAAGGGAGCAAGGACGCACCCCTGCCTCACACCTCTTTTAACATTGAAGGGTTTTGTGCACTCCCTTCTCTGCCATAACGGACACACGCAGTTGCACCAAGATTTAGCTGACTTATGTGGGTAATAATGGCAGGGTCAACTCCCATGCTCTCCATGATGGCCCATAGCTTGCTGGGAACCACACAGTCAAGCGCGGCTGACAAGTCCATGCAGTCCATGCAGAGCTGACCCTTTTTTTGCCATCGTATATTTGGAGATTGTCATGGAGAGGTTTAAACACTGGTCAATTGTTCCCTTGCCCTTCCTAAAGCCGTACTAGGGCTCCGAAAGGACCTTTGTTTCTCTTGGCCATTCCTCTAACCTATTTAGCAATACTCTTCCCATCAGTTTTGCTGCACCATCAATTAGGGATATGGGCCTATATTTTTTTTGTGCCCGATCTATCACCCTTTTTGTATATCGCGACAATGATAGAGTGTTTCCACGATCTAAGCAGTCCTAATTTAGCTACCACATTGAATACAGTATTGGTCCCCACAGATCTTTAGTCTCAAGGAAGATATCCATTGGGACTCCATCGGGTCCAGGGGCCTTCAACAGACATGTCTGATCCAAGGCTTGCACTACTTCCCATGCTTGTCTACTGCATATTAAAATTCTTAGTCTTAGACTCGTTCACATTTAAAAAGATTTTTCCAAAATGTTTGACCCATCCCTCCTGTATATGTGCAACATGAAGAGAATGTCTTTTGATGTGCAGATATGTCCATGCATGTCTCTGTGTGTTCAAGAAAGCACATGTATGTGTGGGGAGGATTCTCTATGCCTTTTCATCAGGTTGATGATAACATAAGTGTAATTTGTCACTTACTTGCTTGATTACTGCGGTTTCTACTCCTTGAACCCTTATCATTCAAGAGGCGCACCGCTTCCTTTTCTTCTTCTTCCTTCATTGACCTGAAATTTGGAAGACAAGCAGGGGGTGAACAGATCCTTGTGTGATGATAAAAAGAACAAATGTTTGAACATGGAGCTAAGAGTTAAAGTGTCAAACCCAGAGACCTGGATTCTAAACCAAAATTGTGCGATCCAGGGTACACGTTTTTTCCCTGTGCCCGGCCTGTAAGAATTGTGAGGAATCAGAATCCACCTGGACCCAGTACGCGGCACGATCTCAAAAACCTGCTTCATTAAGATCCATCCGAAAGTGCCCAGAGTATCATCCACCGACAAGAATCACTGAGAGTGTAGCATGCAGGGCACACTCCACAGCAACAACAAACATATCTTTACTGCTAAAGGACATGCACAACTGACTCATGCAGACGACAAGGATATAATGTACGTACTTGAAGAGCCTCTTTAGCAATAGTTTAGGAAATGCTAGGTCGAATAGTAAAAGGAGTTACCAGTCAAAATTAGATTATGGGTTTTTTGGGAAAACCCGCTGGACCGCTAATTCCCCATGTACGTAAGGGGAATGGTGAATAGGGCTTGGTATTTTGATGAAAAATTTAGAAACTAGTGCATTTTTCTATTGCTAGGGAAACAACTCATACTTCAGAGGTGTAGGAGGCTGGCTTATGATATGGTGCTCGCTTATGTAAGTGTAGCACCCTGCACTAATCCAGACAACCCTTATGGTGATTTTAGTGGTCTTAGATAACCTTAGAAAGCTCTCTAAGTGGTAGCTGTGGAGAGCAGCCTTCAGGCTTAGTCCATCAGGAGTGTAAAGCAGCTTGTTTTACCAGTACTAATCATATAGTGTAGGTTAAGTGAAAAAGAACCACACAGTGTAGTTATAAAAATATGTATTTATTATAAACACTCACTAACACATTGCAATACCTCCTACCCGGATATAGAATCACAATACACGCAATACTTCATTATAGAACATGTAAGTAGCACAAATACACAGTGGTCTCCAGGAGAAGAGCAAACCATATACTAATAAAGTGGAATGCAAACCACGACCTAAGTCGAAACTGGACCCAGAAGATGTAGAAGACCCAGGGACCCAAGGTAAGTTCCCTTGCTCACTTTGCCACTGGATTCAAGCTAGCCTGCCTGATATGGGGTGTTACCCCGAAACCGGTCCCAGGATGCTTGTTTCCGGTTTAGGGAAGACCTGGCTTGGCAGTTCAGGCTGGACTGTTCCCATGAGGCACAGGGTCAAGACTGATTTGCATATAGCTGGGTCTGAACTGAGGTGGCGAAGTGAGCTAAAGAACGATGATGGATTCAACCCAGATCTGTGACTGGGGGTGAGTGTCTGAAAAGTTTCAGCGCTCCGTCCATCATCTCCTTGTGTTTGCTTTGTTTGCCCTAAGTTGGCAGGGTATGCCCAGACGTGGGTCCCTTGCTCACTTTGCCACTGGATTCAAGCTAGCCTGGCTGATGAGGGGTGTTACCCCGAAACCGGTCCCAGGATGCTTGTTTCCGGTTCAGGGAAGACCTGGCTTGGCAGTTCGGGCTGGACTGTTCCCATGAGGCACAGGGTCAAGACTGATTTGCATATAGCTGGGTCTGAACTGAGGTGGCTAAGTGAGCTAAAGAATAATGATGGATTCAACCCAGATCTGTGACTGGGGGTGAGTGTCTGAAAAGTTTCAGCGCGCCGTCCATCTTCTCCTTGTGTTTGCTAAGTACTCAGGAACCCCACGGAGGCCGTGTGCAGAGTGGGAACAAGTCAGCGTGCTCAATACAAGTCAATGGGTAAGTCGCGGTTGCAGTTTTTAAGAAGAAGGACCCTTCCTGAAGGACCCTGAAGAAACCCCGTGGAAGACGGAAGGTTCGAGAGTCACCCCACCCGTGGATACCCCGGGAACCAGGATACCTACACCAGGGAAGCCGGGTGGGTGCATAGGTGCGAAGTGACGTCGAAAACCGCCGTAGACCACAATGCAGGACTTCAGTGAAGATGCCGCTGGCGAAGAAGGTGAAAAAGTCCGGTGGAACCCAAAGGTGGATTCAAGATGAGAGGTGTTAGACCTGGCACCATTGGCGTGGGTCTCCCTTCCATTTTTTTGCTGTTGCCTCCTGTGTTTTTACTATGTTTTTTCTGGTCCAGATGCTTTGGGCACTTTGCCACTGCTATTCAGTGCCAAAGTGCAAGTTGTTGTATTGAATTAGTGACTCCATGATTGGCTTATTTGATTTACTTGTCAGACCCTAGTACAGTGCACCATGTGTGCCCAGGGCCTGTAAATCAAATGCTGCTGGTGGGCTTGCAGCACTGGTTGTGCCACCCACAGGAGCAGCTTGTAAAACATGGCTCAGGCCTGCCATTGCAGAGCCTGTGTGCAGTCTGGGACTGCCATGTCGACTTGGCAAGTGCACACACTTGCCAGTCCCTAAACCTTCCCTTTTCTACATATTAGTCACCCCTAAGGTAGGCCCATGGGCATGGTGCATTGTATGTAAAAGGTAGGACATGCCCTGGTGTGTGTGGCGTGTCCTGATAGTGAATTACAGCCAATTTCGTTTTTCACTATTGCAAGGCTATCTGTTCCCATAAGCCAGAATGGGCAGTTT
Source organism: Calotriton arnoldi (assembly GCA_963921515.1). Classification (NCBI taxonomy): domain Eukaryota; kingdom Metazoa; phylum Chordata; class Amphibia; order Caudata; family Salamandridae; genus Calotriton; species Calotriton arnoldi. The sequence continues at coordinate 1,245,897 of CAWUFW010002915.1, forward strand.
GATTATAACATCTTATAATCATAACTGACCCTAGGAACAAGATAGGAAAATAAAGTTTAGTATGCCTGAACTCAGAATGTTAAAATACATCTTTTAGTGTGGGCGATTTTTCCATTCTGTGTTTGAAAATACCACTTTTAGAAAGTAGGTATTTTCTTGCCTAACCATCCAGCATGCCTCTGCTAGGTTTGTGTATTCCATGTCTGGTTTGTGAGTGACAGGGGTCTGGAGAGGGCTTTGGCTCCAGCAGTCTGATGGGTCAGGGCTGGGCTGAATAGGACCTGCATTGAATAGAGAGTAGGGGGCGGTGATTTCCTTTCACTGACCTGAGCCTTCATAGAATAGAGAGTAGGGGGAGGAGATTTCCTTTCAGCTACCTGGGCCAGGTCTGCTCTCAAACAATGCTGTCTCCACCTCCTGCCAGGAAGCTGCACAGAACTGGTTTTGGCTGGGCTGCCTTCAGAGGACAAAGGATTTACTGATATAAATATTGGGGCCCAGACCTCAGAACTTTAGATCACTTCTGGGAATCAAGACGAACCTTTGCCAAGGAGAAGAACCAAGAAAGCTGAAGGAGGAGACTGCCCCTGTGCTGTGCTATTTCTGGGGTTGGCCTGCAGTGGTTACTTTATTTGCCAAGGAAAGGAGAAGAGGACTTTTGTGAACTTTTCATAATCTTGAAGAAGAATCTCCAAGGGCTTGAAGTGTGCTTGCCTCCTGCCTGAAGTCTCAGGGATACAAGACTTCACAACCAGCTCCCCTGAATTCCCTTGCTGGGAATTCTACCTGCAGAGAGGTGCCTACTGTTGTTTGGGCCCTCTGAGAAGACTGCGTGTCGCTGGGAGCTGAAACGAGGAGAAGCATGTCGCTGCCGCAGCAGTTGCCGTTGCATCACCGAAGAAGCGTGCCGCCGCAGCTGTTCGCCGTCGCATCATCGACGAAGCGTGTCACACCACCGGAGAAGCGTGTCGCCGCCGCAGAGGTCGCCGTCACATCACCGGGGAAGTGTGTCGCAGGGCCTGTCGCGGCTCAGAAGTTACCGAGTTTGCCGCACGGCCGTTGGGCGTGCACGCATCGCATCCAACGTTGTCGCATCGCATCCAAGACGCCATTTTGTCGCATCGCACCGGATCGTCGCATCGAGGCGCCATCTTGTCGCATTGTAACCAGAACGCAGTAAGAAACCAACGCGTCCCCTCCTCTCTGGTAAGGAACCAACGCATCACCTCCCCTGCGCTGCAGTAAGGAACCGACGCATCACCTCCCCCGAAGCATGGAACTGACGCATCACCTTCCCTGCGACCCTTTTGTTTGTATTGCGTGACGCATCCAAGGTACTTTGAGAGTAAAGTGTCGCATTTGCCATCTACATTGAACTAAGCTATTTCTACCATTTTAAAGTCTATTTTTGATTACAGTATTGTGGATTTTTGTCGTTTGGTCTTGTGTTAAGTCTAGTAAAGATTCCTTATTTTTCTAAACTGGTGTGGTGTCCATTTGTAGTGTTTTCACTGTATTACTGTATGTGTTCACAAATACTTTACACACTGCCTCTGAGATAAGCCTGTCTGCTCGTGCCAAGCTACCAAGGGGGTGAGCAGGGGTTATCCATTAGTGTACCCCCCTTTCCCTGACTAGAAGCAAGGGCCCCTACTTGGTCAAAGGTACCTACCTCTGCCAACTACAGACCCCAATTCTAACAAGAGGTACCAGCAAGCAGAGGGGACAGAGTCTATGCCACTCAGAAGTGACCAGGAGGCACGGGAGACGAGTGCCCACTGATGTCGGAGATGCAGGAGAGTTGACGATGCCCTTGGAGACCAGGCGAAGCTGTGGTAGATCAAGAGCTGTTCACGAGCTGTCCCACGTCGGATGTCAAGAGCCAGGGGGTCAGTGTCCGTTGGGCGCACCAACAAGCCTTGGCCACGGCAACAAACGTAGTAGTATGCGAAAAAGGTGCAGTGTCGGGACCAGCAAGGTTCAAGTGACTCACCACGAGCAGGTATGTTGGAGCAGGCCCAGAGCAAGCAGGGGAGCCCACTGGAGCCAAAGAAGACTCTCGAGAGGACCCATGGGCCGAAGGCACAGGAGTCGCAAGAGACCTCGAGCAGCTCACCAAAGGATGACGGCCCAAGTTGCAGAGGCTGCGGTGCAGGCGAAGATCTTGGTTGCAAGAGCTGCTTGAGGTTAGAGCTTCTTGAAGCCCAAAGATCTCTGGTGAAGAGAGTCAACAAGTCTTGGCAACGGCAAGTCGATGTGATGCACAGGGGTACTGCTCCAGCGGTTCCGATGAGGGATACTGGCTTCAAACTTGCTGTGAAGACAGTGCAGGCCTTGAGGGAGTTGCAGAACCACCACCTGGGTTGCTGAACCTTTCGCAGTCCGTAGGAGCTCAGGAAAAGCAGACCGGTCAGCTTCGTTGCGGTGCCTGCAGATGCAGGAAAGTGACTCCTTCACTTCAAGGGAGAGTCCTTCAAGTGTCTTGGATGTCCACAGGCCTATAGAAGAACCTGTATGGAGCACAGGCACAGACGACGCAGAAGACTGGCAGGACGACAAGACCAGGAGCCACAGGAGTCTTCCCAGTTGCAGTCTCGGTTCCCATAGCGAAGTCCAACGAAGTCCAAAGTGCCAAGACGGTTGAAGATGAAGAGGTTTCGGATATAAATCTTGTCCCACGACGAATCTAAGGAACCACCCACAGGTAAGCCCTTAAGTACCCTAAGGAAAGGGTTGGGACGATTCAGGGGTCCCTCTCACAGGAGAGGCTGGACAGTGGGGAGGATACTCACATGTCCTTTGTCCAGTTTCGCGCCAGAGCGGGAGCCTGCGGCTCCCTGAACTAGTTCCAACTGGAGTATGCAAGGAGGGCACCAAATGTGCCCTTCAAAGCAGTCTAGTGGCGCTGGCAGGCACCCCACCCTGTCCCAATACACCAAGTCTTGTCTGGAAGGTGGTCACACCTCCCTGTGACCGGAAACCTATTGTCCTGCCTTCCTCTGCTCGAGCTTGGCTCAGCAGCAGGAGGGCAGAATCATGTCTCTGGTTGCAGCAGCCATAGTTTGCTGTTCGGGTCTAGAAGACTGGTACAGGGAGCACTGAGGGCTTACCGGAGGAGCTTTACAGTGCATGGAATCATACGTGTTGGGGTATGATTCCAACATGTTTGATACCAAACACGCCAGTGTTTGTTACAGCCAGTTTAGAGTTAGCCATTGCGTAATGATGCACGGCCACTCTATGTATCGTAATGGCTGATGCACTTACAACCCGGGAGAATGGACTCCGTGGATTGTAGGGGTGTCCTGCTCATGCAGGGGCACCCTCACATTTATAACTGAGCACCCTGCCTTCAGGATTGAAAGCGTGCCTTAGGGGTGACTTATAGGTTTTAAGTGCAGGGACCTCAGATATAAGGAAACTTATATCTGTCGTAAGTGGTGCTAGCACCAGCTTACACAGGCTGCAATGGCAGGCCTGTAGTCACAATTTGAGTGGTCTCCCATGGGTGGCATAATACATGCTTCAGCCCATGTGGGACCCCTGGTGTACCTATGCCCTGGGTACCTTAGTACCATATACTAGGGACTTACAAGGGTGCACCAGTAGCCAATCTGGGGTGTACCGAAGTACTCACCATGTGCAATTTAGGGAAGAAGCACAGAGAATGGGCTCCTGATTAGCAGGATCCCAGTCAGACTAGTCAGAAAAACATAATGACACCTGCAAAAAGTGGGGGTGACCATGAAAGCAGATCTTACTTTCCTACAAGAGGGAATCCCAAATCTTGGAATTACCATTTTCCATGGTAACAACATTTCTCCTTGTCTGCAGGCCAGAAACCTAGGGGTCAATATTGTCAAACTAGGGTGGCCATTGCCTTGTCTTGTGTTACCCCACGCCTTGGGTCAAGGAAGGCATATGGCGACATATGAAGCAAGTCTGGCTGTTGAAGTGTGTGTTTGTAGTATGACCTATGAGGGAAGAGTCTGTTGTGGTTTGTGAGGTCACATGGCCTGGGGATCTGTCACATGGCTCCGTGGTGTTGCAAACATGGCACTGCTGTTCTTCATACTCATGTTTAAAGGTATGCGAAAGACAGATCATGCTTCATGCAGCTTTATTTTTTTACCTGAAAAGTTAATTCCTTGTTTGGAAGATTAATTAAGCCATTGTGGATCCTTGTTTTGCGGTTCAGTGGTTTTATCATGGAGTAGCTTACAGTAGTGGTGTAACAGAACAAGATACCCTGAGGGCCATCACAGCTCCTTTCCGAGTTCAATAATCCAACAACTGCAACCCAAATCCCACCTCCCCCATTCACCAAATTTTGTGATCCTGGGAAAGGTAATGGACCTGAGGGGCCTTGGTTTCCTTCTCTGCCAAATTTGGGAATGCCTGGAAGGGAATACGTTTCCAGTGGAGGTATTTAGCACGTAAATAACATCCTCGTCTTGTAAACAGCAGGTAAGCAAGACTCTTCAGGTCAAGGGATGAAGGGGAATTCCACTACGAGAACATTTGGAGAAATACTAGCGCCACATTTATTGTTGCTGTTCGAGGAGACTTGATTGCAGGTGGTGCTACCACTGACCGTACACAAGGCAATACCCTGTTAAAACCTGGCAAACCAGCGTAGTTCTGCAATTCCAATAGACCACTATCCTTGCTTAACTGTGATTTGAAAATTCTGTCTGAACTGATTGCTAACTGGCTGAGCTTAATTTTACCGGGCCTTGTGTGGCCCGACCAAGCCAGTGGCATCCCGGGCATCTCGAGGATCCACAATTTGCATACCGTTTTTGCCCAGTTGTGGAATTTGGACCCTGTTGCAGTCTTCCTGGGTGCCACGAAGGCATTTGACTCCCTGGAATGGGAATACCTATTCACTGTTCTTTCCAGAATGGGCCTTCCCTCCGTGTTCCTAGACTGGATAATGCTCTTGTATACACAGCCCACGACTCTGCAACCTATCCCCACCCATAGGCATCACCAGGGGCACCAGGAAAGGATGCCCTCTATTCCCTATATTGTTTGCGCTTGCTCTGGAGCCCCTGGGAGCCAGGCTCAGACAATACTACCATGAATATGCATTATGCTACACTAATCAACACACTCTAATGTCATTATATGCTGATGACATGACACTATACATTAGAGACCCCAAGGACTGTCTCCACAAGATCCTGCAGAAACACATTAGGCTTGGAGGCATGTCTGGGATCACCATTAACTGGGGCAAATCTCTGATCTTCCCCCTCACTAACAGCTTGCTATTCCTTGTGCCAGACTTCCTTCTGGGATGGTGTGATGATTCACTCAAATAGCATCCAGATCCACCGCAATACGGATGTTGTGATCACAGAAAACTATGGGTTGTGGTCGGTGAAATTAAGACCCAAATCACTTGTTGGGTGTCTCTTCCACTATCACTGATGGGTTGCATTGGCCTTACAAAGATAGTCAAATGACCTAAAGTGCTGTACCTATTCATAAACATCCCACTATCACTTACCAAGACCTTCTTTCTACTGCTTCATACTCCGCTGCTTCGACTAGTCTGGCTGGACAGACAACTCAGTCGCAGACATTAAGAGTACCCTTTAATCTGGGAAGCTTTCATGCATCTGATCTGGAGCTTTACTACCTCTGCGCACAGGTGCATTTTGGGCACCTTTGGCTTCACCCCACCCCTTACTTACCACATCTTGCCATCAAAACTGATGCGGATCACCCCACCCCACTACGGTCCCTGATAGGAACCCCCCCACTGCTACACACACAATACGGCCACCACAGTAAGCAATTCACGAGCCTAGAACGAGCTGGGGAAGAAAGCAGGATTGAAGTTCCTCTTTTCACCATCCTTGCCTCTTCCTCATCACCGGCTACTATCAGTCACACATGAACCTAAAGCGCTTCAGCAATTGTCTAATAGGAGACTCTGTAATTGTGGGGGCCTGTATACAAACCGATTCCTCACACTTGACGAATTCTCTGAAAACACACAACCCTCTCGATATTTCCCTGTATTACCGCTTGCAGAGTGCACTTGGGACGCTTACCCCGGATTTCCCCACAGGAGCCAAAATCTTGTGGAGCGCTAGATGGGCTTTTGGGGGCCACTTTCACTATACAACTGATAACCAAACTATAGTATATGGCACCTGACGATGCACCCCTAATGAGAGACAATATCAGATTAGGATGGGAGGAGGAGCTAGTGGTGGAGATACCTGACAAAACCTGGGCATTTTGCTGCAAACAAACAGGAATGCTCTTCCAAAGTAGTAAACTGCACATTACCCATGTCCAATTTCTATGGTGGGTTTATTAGACCCCCAGGGCACTGCGACGATGGGGCCTCGAAGAGGACAGAACTGTGAGAGACGTGGCCAGCCAGAGGCTGGCTTCTTACACACGTCTTGGTCAGATCATAATGTGCAACCATACTGGCCAAAGGTCTTTACTGCCCTCCCCCTCATGGCTGGCCTTACCATCCCCCCAACCCATGGTTGCCCTCCTGGGATGGGTGTGGAGGATCTCTGCTTCCTTTAGGCGATATACTGTGCTGGCTCTTTTGCTTGAAAAGAGACGGGTGGCCTGCTGCTGGGGCAGAGAGGGGGTTCCCCAAGTACAAACAGTCAATTGATTCCTTAATGTATTGTAATGAGCAATCCAAAACTATACGAGTACCTCCAGCCTCACTCTTCCCGACCCCGAGACATTTGGGATCCGCTACAGTGCTATCTGTCCACCGCGACAGCGTTACCCAGGGTAAGGAGGACCCTGCAGAACGAGACACGAGTAGCTCTACACAGATTAGACAGGGGTCTCCAACCTTTCCTATAATTGGAGCTACTTATGATCAATGGAAATCGTCCTGAGCTATTAATATTAGTGCCACATCAGACAAGATTACAACAAGCATTTGCAATGCAATAGGTCTCACTTTTTTTTTTAGAGTTAGAGCTATTGGCATTGGAATTTAAACGTTTTTAAGTTATGTGTTTTTGAGTGAAGTGGATGTATGTGATGGCAATTATGTGGAAAATGATACACACTAATTAAACTTGATAAGCTAAATATCAGCCCAAGAGATATTTTTTAAAGGGGCCTGATTTTAAAAGGGGTTATGGAATTAAACTCTAAAAATTTGTTTCAGAATGCATAATCCCCTTGTTCTGATTTGTCTTGAATGCAAACTGTTGCCCAAAATGTCCATTAAAAATATCATGGAAAGTTTGCCGCACTAATTGGATATGTACTTTGATTTAAATGTAAAAAGGGCAAAATATTCACTAAACGAAACACCAGCATGAAATTATACAATATGATAATACTGATGACAGTGTATATTGCTAACAATTGGGTGCATGACAAACGAATACAATGCCAGCGACCAAATGACAACCTGTGAGGGAGAAAAAGACGACAGACAGGACTAACTCGGTCTTTCATCCTTCCAAGATTGGTCACCAACACATCACCAGCTCCACAAGACTAATCTACTAAGATTCAGGTTAGGGAAGACAAATAGGGCTGGCTTGATCTTTCATCCTTGCAAAGTCAAATCAAATTGTCAATCAGTGCATGCATTATAATTACTGAACACGCAAGGGGTTACGGGCGGTAAGGTGTAAGAATAAAACCATTCATTTTAGAAGAAAGGAAGGAGAGGGAGTATAATCCATAAAATGCATGTGCACACATGAGGAGACAGGGAGCTCAAACCCGGCTAGGAGTTTTAGATCCCCCCCAAGCTTTGGTACTAGTTGAGCCCCTGGTATTTACCACCTCGCATTATTGGTTACATTAAAGGTATAACTTTAGCGTATCTTTTTTAATGTTCTTTACTGCATCTTCTTAAGTGCTGTAGATTTCATTTTCACAATAAAAGTTTCAATTTTGATTAATTGATTGGCAAGCAGAAGTTTATGTTTATGCCTGTAACAGGGTGCTGCTGAAACTTCGTAGGCAATGCCATATAGGCACTAACAAGGGGGTTCTGTATTCATACTGTATGCAAACATTTGAGTAGGCCTTGAATGGAGATTTAGAAAATAAATCAGGAGAAGTCAGTCTTCTCTCATTAACTTACAGTGCAATCAAAATGTTTTAAGCGGCACAATCAAAAGAATGTATTTTTCTGCTGGAAAATGGAGTGTGTCCAGGGTTTTAAGTGGGATAAAAAACTGGGGGTGTCTCTCAAAGGCGGGGGGGCGATATAATTAAGGGTGTGACTTAAAACATTTATGCTAAAAATAAGTGCTCAGCATAATGTGCCACCCGACTGGTATTTTGCTGCTTCTGTTATTGCCTCCCTATATATAATACAACAAGTAACATTACACCTACAACAAGCGAGGACTATTGGCTTTGTCAAAGGCTGTTAGTTGGATAAGATAAACATACTACATGCATACATACAGCTATGGCTTCGCTGCTTATAATATTGAAAATGCTTTAGTTCTTGCGCAAGAGGTTGTGGCGTAATGGCGAGATGCCAACTTTGGAGCTGAGGAAGCAGGTTTGAGTCTCAGTGTCGGCTCAACATCCTGAGGCTTATTTACAAGCCCCTTGCGCCACCACTACGCCACTTTTTCCCATTTTAAAAGTGGCGCACCGGCGGCGCAAGGGGCTTGTAAATAAGCCCCCCTGTGTTCGACCCCACCCTCTCCATGACTAAGCAGGTCAACGCCGTTTCCTCATCCTGCTTCAACATCCTCCGAATGCTCCGCAGGATCTTCAAGTGGATCCCCACCGAAACAAGAAAAACAGTCACCCAGGCCCTCGTCACCAGCAGGCTGGACTACGGAAACGCCCTCTCACGCAGGAACGACGGCTAAGCTCCTGAGACGGCTGCAACGCATCCAGAACGCCTCTGCACGTCTTATCTTCGACATCCCCGACGCAGCCACATCACACCCCACCTGAGAGACCTGCACTGGCTCCCTGTCAACAAGAGGATAACCTTCAAGCTCCTCACCCACGCACACAAAGCACTCCACAACTCCGGACCAGCCTACCTCAACAGACGACTCAGCTTCTACACCCCACCCGCCAGCTCCGCTCGACCAGCCTCGCCCTCGCCACAGTCCCCCGCATCCGGAAAACGACCGCCGGCGGCAGATCCTTCTCCCACCTCGCCGCCAAGACCTGGAACACCCTCCCCACCAACCTCCGACAGACCCAAGACCTACTGGCCTTCAGAAGACTCCTCAAGACCTGGCTCTTCGATCAGTAGCAGCACCACCCCCCTCTTCCCCCAGCGCCTTGAGACCCTCGCGGGTATGTACTGCGCTTTATAAGTGACATGATTGATTGATTGATTGATTTCTGGGCAAATCACTTAATCACCCGTGCCTACCAAAAAAACAAGACACAAGTCACAAAATAGAGGCACAATACAGGCTCACCAAGCAGGGGCACGACGGAGAGCGGACTCGAAACCTGCTAGTCAGGGCAGCATCACGACTGCAGTAACGGCACACCATCGGAGCAGCGGGGGAGAGAGCAGGTCCCTGACCAGGAGGTGTAAAAAGTGTTTGGTCACTGGAGTCAAGCTATCCTGGCTGATGATAGCTGATAGCCCGAAACCGGTCCTAGGATGCTTGTTTCCAGTCCAGGGAGGACCTGGCCTGGCAGTTCGGGCTGGACTGTTCCCATGAGGCACAGGGTCAAGACTGATTTGCATATGGATGGGTTCAAACTGGAATGGCATGGTGAGCAAAAAAACGATGGATTTAGGCCCAGATCTCTGTACTGGGGTGAATGTATGACATTGTTCTGCATTCTGTCCATCAATTGTTGTTTTTGCATTGGTCACAGGCTTCACCAGTAGTGAGACAGCTCATCGGCCAAAGCGCCTGTGGCAGAGTTCGGAGTAGGCTGCCTCGGTGGATGTAGCGCCTGCTACAGATCTGTGTGTAAGAGGCGCTTGGTCACAGGCTCCACCAGTAGTGAGACAGCTCATCGGCTCAAGGCGCCTGTGGCAGAGATCGGAGTAGGCTGCCTCTGTGGATGTAGCGCCTGCTACAGATCTGTGTGTAAGAGGCGCTTGGTCATAGGCTTCACCAGTAGTGAGACATCTCATCGGCTCAAAGCGCCTGTGGCAGAGATCGGACTAGGCTGCCTTGGTGGATGTAGTGCCTGCTACAGATCTGTGTGTAAGAGGCGCTTGGTCACAGGCTTCACCAGTAGTGAGACAGCTCATCGGCTCAAGGCGCCTGTGGCAGAGATCGGAGTAGGCTGCATCGGTGGATGTAGCGCCTCCTACAGATCTGTGTGTAAGAGGCGCTTGGTCACAGGCTCCACCAGTAGTGAGACAGCTCATCGGCTCAAGGCGCCTGTGGCAGAGATCGGAGTAGGCTGCCTCTGTGGATGTAGCGCCTGCTACAGATCTGTGTGTAAGAGGCGCTTGGTCACAGGCTCCACCAGTAGTCTGTGGCAGAGATCGGAGTGTACCTTGGAGTAAGAGAGCTGGTTGGGCAGAGCAGCCTGCTGGGAGATGGGTGTAACTGTAGAGACGTGTATCCTACGGGGCACATGTCAGATCGGAATAAGACAGCTCACTCGGTTACTGCACCTGTGGAAGGGACCTGTGTGTGTAGTTCCTAGTAAGCTGACTCGGTTGGTTAATGCACCTACGGCAGAGGGGGCTCAATGGGTAAAACGCATGCCGCAATAGCATGCAGAGGTCCCTGTAACCTAGCTGAGTCGGTCCATGCGCCTCCTGCTGAGAGCTCTATGCCACATGCTAAAGGCCTAGAGATAGTTTGTGGTGGTAACACACCTGCTGCTCTGATCTCTCACTCTCTGCGTCTGTTTGAACTCAGCAGGTCACTTGAGTGCTAGTGAGATAGCTCAACGGTTTATGCCCATGGTGCTGAGCTCTCTTTCTAACCTGCAGAGTAATGTGTTCACGTCCTTGAAGGCCAGCGTGGTGGGTTCAAGCGCCTCCTGCAGAGATCTGTGCCTAGCACATTCTGTAAAATAGTATGTGATGTTACCGTGCCCACTGCTGTGGTCTCTCTCTTTCTCTGTATATAAAATCTACAGATCACTTGTTTGAGAAGTAGTAAAATAGCTCAACAGATTATGCGCCTGCTGCAGAGATATTCATATAACACGCAGGGTAATCTCCAGACAGTAATAAAGATGCTAATCGGGTTAATGTGCCTGCTGCTTCCCTGGGCAGCGTGTGCCAGCCCCCGGGCTGGGTGGTGTGCAGTCTGCACTGGTGCCCGTGCCAGCACGCCACTCTCCCCCTTCCCTGAGTGCACTGGGATTGTAGGTGTTTCTCAGAATCTGTGGCTCACGGACCACGGGCAATTTGTAGAAGGTCAATCGAAAGTTCCCAAGACTGTCCCTGTACCCTCCTTCCCCCCCACCCCCCCTAGCAATTTAGTATCTCCTACTTGTAGGAAGGTAGAATCTGACTATATGGTTGCCCCCACTTTTTTTATGGTGTTTTGCTGGTTTATGACTTAGTTGGACTGGGATCCTGCTATTCAGGGCCCCAGTCTATCTGCTTTCTCTGTAAAAAGGTTTCCATGTGCCTTAGGCACATCTCTGATTGGAATCGGGAGTGCCCTTATAAGTCCCTAGTATATGGTATACTATGTACCAAGGGCATAGGTACCTCAGAGTCCTGCCAGGGGCTGCAGCATGTATTATGCCACCCCTGGAAGGCCATCCAAACTGACACCACAGGTCTGCTACTGCAGCCTGGGTAAGGTGGTGCATGCACCCCTTACAGTGATATAGGTTACCTATATCACGAAATACATACACACATATAAACCTATAAGTCACTCCTAAGGCAGGCCTTATCAATCCTAAAGGCAGAGTGCGTGGTTCCTATGTGAGAGGGTGCCCCTGCATGAGCAGGGCCCCTCTGCAGCGTTCGGAGACCATCTCTGATGCTGTTTGTAGTGCAGCCTGACCATATACTCTTAAGCGCATTATATCCTCGCGGTAAAATGCTAACTTTGGAATGGCTGCACCTAAACATGTCGTGTTTGGTGTCAAACATCTTGGAATACTACCCCCCGCCAATCCTGGCGGCGGGGGTAGCATTCCACCCTTCTAGAGGGAAAGACATGTTAACTCTGACTAGTCCGGTAACTTCTTTCCAGAGCCCTGGCATCACAAAATGGATGCTGCTGCCACAGACACGAGTCTGGCCTCCTGCTGCTGGACGAAACTCCGGCAGGGAGGCCTGGACACATAGGTTTCCTGTCCCAGGGAGGTGTGACCACCTCCCCAGACAGGATAATGTGTATTGGGGCTGGGCGGGAGCACTTTCGGGTGCTTTGAAGTCCTGCACTGGGGGCACATTTGGTGTCCCTAGTGCATACCCCAGTTCAAACCGGATCAGGGGCTTGCAGCCCCTGCTTTGGCGTGAACTGGACAAAGGGAAAGGGGTGTAGCCACCCCTCTGCCCTGACCCACCCATAGGTGGGGCCACAGAGTAGTCCAACCCCTATCTTTAGAATAAAGGTAGGAACCCAGTCCTTAGGACTTTAGATTATCCCTGGACGAAACTCTGAAACTGAATCCTGGACCTTCGACACTCTACTACAAGATTAGAGGACTGAAGAATCTCCCTTGGGGTCAAGGAGTGACTCCCCTGCTTGGCAGGCACCAAAGAAGCATCTGTCCGGTTCGCATTTCTGAAGCTCCCGTCGGACGCCGAAGTCATCGCATCACCAGAGGTGGATTCTCAGACTTCCCCAAGGCTACCCTGAGTCCCCAGCAAAGCTGAGGCCCGTGGCTATCGTGGGTGACTTGAGACCGTGATCCCTGGACACCGAGCACATTTGCAAGTGCATCCTTTTCTGGGTCTTCCAAGAAGTCGTGCTTTGGGCTCCGAGTAGCCCCAGCCTCCAGCACCACCTGCACCGAAGATCACTGGCTCCCACTCCACGAGTGTCCTGTAAGCCAGATCCACGTGCGGCGTCATGAGGCTCCTTCGCGGTCGCTAGCCCGTTGGCTAGTAGCCCTTAACGAAGGCCAATCCTTTTCTTACTGGGCATCCTGGTTGCTCCAGGCCTGCCCTCACTTACCCTCGCTGGGTGAGTTCCACAGACCTTGCTGGTCTGCACCATCGACGATCTACATCTTCACCGAGACTTGCCATTGCCAAGGCTTGTTGGGTCCAATCCGGTCGCCGACACCTCAGCACTCGACAGACATCGTGTACCAGCCCGAATCCTGCTCCTGGTTGCCGACAACGCCTCCTGGACCTCGTGGCTGAAGAGTCAAGATGACCGTTGATGCAGCGCGTACAATGAAAACTTTTCTCCTCCCAGGTTACTTATAGTTCATCCAGGGGCAAACTATATTTCTCATATCCACATGACGATGGGGCCCATAAACATCGCCTAACACACACACACACACACTCCTGGATTTCCTTTACACCTTTATGAAATTCTGTACTCCTAGGAGAAGCATGAGAACTAAATGGAGAACACCATTTTGTGTACCGCTGGAAGAGCAAGGATATCTATTTACCTTAATTTGTCACTTTCTTTTAGTTATTTCTTAAGATATTCCTGCTCATTGTTTTGTCGATGAATCATTCATTTAAGAAATTAGTTTATAGTGATTAAGACCAGCTGAATCACAATCAACCAATTACTGATGTCACAATCATTTAGGAAAATAACCACTGAGTCATTTTGGGTTTAAAGAATCTTAAATTTTATATAATTTTAAAAGCATGAAAAGATTTTAATACTTTATTCAATTATTCATTCTTAAATTCACAATTTTATTAAGCATAATCAATTTATTGCAGAAAGGAAATTTTGTCATGAAGCCAAAAACCCTAGTTACCTGCCTAGCTTCCTAATTTAGCCTAATGATTTCTAACCTAAGTTAGGGATTAGAAATAGCCTGATTCTCATACTCAACTGTAAAGTTAAGACAGCAACAGCAACTTCAGCTCGTCAGCATCAGCTACCTGCAACCCGTCTCCTCTAACAGCCTTTCAGCATCTCCCGCTCAGTAAGGGATCGATCAGGACCACCCAGCACTGGAAGCCACCAACACGATTCTTCTACTCCTCTCCTGACTGTGACTGCAACCACGACTGACATCAACTGCCCCCTCCCACTAAGAGTAGGCCCTCTTATACCCTAATTCTAACTTTGCTAACTAATTGTTGCAACATTAATATCACGCTTTTCTTTCATTGGTCCATGCATGTCAGCTTATTCATTCTTTTAATCAAGTTCTCTTGGATTCAAGGGTCCTTGGATCATTTCCTTTCCCATACGCTTAAACCTTTCCATCCGATTCGATCAGTCCATTTGTATCTTCTTTTGACACATTCAAGAACTCCGCAGTCATTGTCCTTTCTCTTGGGCTTCTTTCCCACGGACTCTCTGCTGATCATCATGGCACACTATCAGTTCAATTAGGTCACACCAGCCTTGACCATTTCTTGCATCCTAGCCTCTCAGAGACATCACGAGGTTCCGGATTTCTACAATTTCATCTCGTATCACGTGTTCCCTTGCGCCTGCGCACATCTTCCCACTGGCGGCCATTTTATATCGCCACTCGGTTATACTTTTAGAAGCACAAATTTGAGGCAAACAAAACATAATTAAAATAGAGAAAAATATCCCTTTCGTTTCCCTCCCGTCTACGTACCCCAATTAGTTGTTACCTAGCAGAAAGCAACATTTAAGCTGCTCCTTACTTACCATCACTATTGTTTTTGCAACGACACATTTTATTTCTATGAAGCACAAACATGCATTTATTTTTATTTAGTACGCTTTTATTTTTACGTTATGATTAGACACACGGACATTCATTAATAGATTATTTAGCACATACATTTGCATATTACCATTCCCACACATACAATGTTGATTAATACATTTAAACGAACATTTTAATTAATTAATTATATAATTTGTTAGGGGTTAAATTTTTTATTTTCCCTGCTCCATCAACTCCCCCTTTGGTGATTTTTAAATCACCACATAAAACCCAAGTCATACTTCTTTTCAGGCAGCATGTCTTTCATCCTTTACCTTCTGTTATTTATATCTCTGTCTCTTCTTCATCTTGCCTTTTAGTCTCTTTATACATGCTTTCTTTCATTTTCTCCAATTCAATTTCACCCATTTCTCTCTCTCTTTCTCTCATTATTCTGTTATTTCTTCTTATCTTATTCTGTCTTACTTTTCTCTTTATACATGTTATTACTATTTTCAATGTCATGGCTAACAATATCACTATAGTTGCTACTATTATAACTTTCCCTATTACTAGTTTACTCATCCTAGTTAACCAATTTGCTACTGAGGAAAACCCTCTACCGAGTTTTCCCAAAACACTTTCAACCTCCAGTGGAACCAATTCTTTGTGCAAACTTGTAATATTTGTAACATACTTCTGTATATTTTCACTGTTATCCGGAATGTAAGTACAACAATGTTGGACTTTCAACATTCCACAGACTCCACCCTCTTTTGCCAAAAGAATATCAAGGGCAAGCCGATTTTGCATCACCATAGCTCTCATGGCAACCATTTCGGTATTTACCATTAAGAACCCTCCCGCAGTATCTGTAGACAAACGATCTACTACTGTGGATAATTTCCGAATTTTAAATGCATTCAAAGATATTCCCACTGCTGGTATTAATGCTCCAAAAATATCACCTACAATTTCTGAAAAACTTTCCCTTTTTCTACGTGTAAATCTATTAATCATCTTGTATGTTCCCTTTTCTTCTCTGTCCATGTGAAATTTTTTTGGAAAGACCAGGCCTACATAGCAAGTTCCATACCAATGGTCCGGTAACCTGTAATAAGCTCTATTCCCACAAATATAATAGATACCTGGAAATATTGGGTCCTTTCCACCTTTGAATCCCCAACCTCCCAGAATTTGATAATTGTCATGGCAGATACTGGAACCTACAAAGTAATTGTCATAGACTGTCTTATTTCTCCTAATGCACAACTTTCCTGTTTGTGGCCAATCTAAAGTCATTGCTGCATTTATCCTTTTCCCTTCATGATTTCCTTCCTCAAACGTCCATAAACGTTTTCCTTCCTCTTTTATTGCTTCTTTTTGAAATTTCATCCTTCTTTCTTCAACCATATCTAAAAATACTTTTTCTTCTTTCTTTAACTCACAGGTAAGGTTGTTACTAACTATTTCTTCTAACGTTAATTTTCTATGTTCTAAAAAGAATTCTCCTAAAACCTTTGCTGGTTTTACTTTGTTAAGTTCTGGTACTACTGGAATGTTTGCAAATATCTTATCTATATCAGTATAATAAGATTCTAATCTACCTGTTTTATAAAATAAACTTGCTATTACACTACATGTTATTCCATAAGTCAGAGGTAAGTGATGATAAGTCACACCTTCCGATACTGACGCAGGCAACTGCATACAAACATAACAATCTCTCACGTCCATTGTCTCTACATACTCATACAATAATTTTGTAAAAACGTTCTTTGAAAAATCTGTTACTGACTTATCCTTATGCAACTCTGCACTACTTCTTAAAATAACTGGTTCTTTAATACTAGTTTCTTTTTCTAATTTAGTATCATTTTTTGCTTCTATCACAGCTACACTAATAGGAATTGTGATTGCTAAAACTATCCATATGGTCATTAATAACCCTGTACAAAAGCAGCACATTTTGCACCATCTCTTTATAAAATCACATTTATCTCTTCTATTCTCATTATTTTCCATTTTTCTTTTTCTATTTGTTAAGTTTTCAGAAAAGTGTGTCACTACACCTCAAATTGACTTAGACGCCACTCTGCTTTCAAAAAGTCTTTGCTTGGTACTTTCTTTAATTCTTTCCAGAATTCTTTCGTTGTCACATCCAGTGATTTGTCACATCCAGTAAAATTGTCACGTCCGGCAGAAGCACTTCAAGTCTTCACTTCAGTTTTGTTGCATCTCACCTTTTCCCATCCGACTTCTCAGTCTCTGGTTTCCGTGAGTGTTTTCTTCTTCTTCTTTGTAATCTGTTAGTGCAATATACAGCCACTCAGGTGACTTAAATTTTGAATTCACTTTCCTTGTCCTTTTGGACTTTTGTAATCTTTTTCCACTTGGTTTTTCTTGTCCCTTTTGACTTGTTACTTCATTTACTTGTTCAGCATCTTCGTCTTCTGCTCTTATTATTCTATATCTCAATTTTCTTACATAGCTGTTGGGCCAATTATCTCCTTTTCTTGGCCTTTTGACCTCACCCTCTCTTTCTTCTCTTTCCGATCTCCAATTTCTTTTTCTTGATTCAGTCTTTGCTTTTTCTTCTCCTCCACTTTCCTCTGTTTCTGTTTCAACTGTTTCACTATTGTCTCTTATTTTGAAACTTATAATCTCGTCATCTCCTACTGGTGGATCTGTCTTCTCCTTTTTGTTTTCCCTTATTACTGTCCCTCCTCGGGGTTCTTCCGATTTGGTGTTTTTCTCCTTATCTGTTTCTGAATTTCCCTGTTCTCCTGTTTCTCTATCTATCCCTATTGCTCCTCGAGGTTCTTCTCGATTTTCTAACTTTTTGTGTACTTCTTTCCCTACTTCATCTATTAATACTGTTTCTGAAGGAGTTCCACCATAACTTGTACTTGGTTGTTCATCTAACTCAATTTCTTGCTTAGTTTCTTCTCTAATTGGTTTATAACCCCAAGTTTTTCTTAGGAATTCTTTACGGGTTTCAATTGAATCATCAGAGTCTGAAGTTGTATCAGATATTTCCAGATGTCGACTTACAGGTCGATCTTCAAGTTCTGGAATTTCTGTACTTCTCTCTTCTTCTTCTTCTCCTTCTTCTTCTTCTTCCTCGTCTCTAGAGGTACTTGCAGTTGGGGTTTCCAGATGTCGACTTTCAGGTCGATCTTCAAGTTCTGGCACCCTTTCTTTTATCTGGGTTGTCCCAGCCGTTAAGCTTTTATCCCACACTTCCAACCGCCGACTCACATGTCGATCTGTAGGTTCTGGAACTCTGATTGTGTGGCTGGCATGAACCCAGTTCTTCACTCCTGCACACTTGACAGCAGTCGTTGTCACTAGGATTACCTGCCTTGGCTCATCCCAACGCGGAACCAAACAGTTTCTTCTCCTGTGGACTTTTATACGGACCCAGTCTCCTGGATTCAAGTCGTGGGCTGGTTTTCTTTCAAGAGTGGTCGCATCCGGTCCAACCTGATGAAACACAGAACGCACCACATCAGCCAGTCCTTTGCAATAATCCAGTATTAGATCATCAGTTATGGTTAATAACTTGTTGACTGGTACGTGGGCTTGTCTCATTGCTCGTCCCATGATCATCTCATGAGGACTGAGTCCCGTTTTCTTTTCAGGGATGCTTCTGATGGTCATCAGAACAAGAGGCAGTGCATCTGGCCATTTGAGTCCTGTAGCTTGACACATTTTTCCTAATCTGTTTTTAATTGTTCCATTTATCTGCTCTACTACCCTAGAAGCCTCGGGTCTGTAAGCACAATGTAGTTTTTGTTTAATACTCAATGCTTCACAAATCAATTGGATCAACTCATTTTGAAAATGTGTTCCTCTATCCGTCTCAACTGTGACTGGAAAACCATACCTCGGAATGAACTCTCGCAGCATAAGTTTTGCCACTGTTGTTCCATCATTCCTTCTTGTGGGGTATGCCTCCACCCAACGAGAAAACAAACAGACGACCACCAGAACATATCTTAATCTGTTACTAGGGGGCATCTCAATGAAATCCATCTGTATCCTTGTGAATGGACCTCCTTCTCGTCCTATTGTTCCTAGACTCACTACTGTTTTTCTTCCTGGGTTAAACTGTTGACAAATAAGACATCTTTGACAAAGACTTTCAGCAATGGCTCTGAATTTTGGGTTATACCAAGTTTGTCTAAAAAGTCTAATCATTGCATCTCTCCCAATATGAGCTTGTCCATGGTACATCCGTGCCATGTCTGCAATCATGCTATCAGGCATAACTGGTCTTTCATCTCTGTATACCCACACTCCATTATCTTCCTGTCTTCTACATCCTGCTTTAATCCAGTAATCCTTTTCCTCATCTCTTGCTGTTTCTTGTAACTGCCTTACTTCATCCCATGTTTCGACTGTATTAGTGAAAAGCAAAGGACAAGAGACATGCTCCCTTTCTCTATTTTTGTTCAGGGACGCCATGTTTTCCGCACAATATCTAGCGATCTCATCAGCATAGTTATTGCCGACCGCTATGTAGTCTTCGTTTTTCTTATGCGCCTTGCACTTCACTACAGCTATTTGTTTAGGCAACTGTATCGCCTCAAGCAGTTTTTTAACATAATCTCCATTTCTGATAGGTGTTCCTGCAGATGTCAAAAATCCTCTTTGTGACCAAATCTGGCCAAAATCATGTACGATGCCGAAACCATATTGGCTATCGGTCACAATCGTGATTCGTACATTTTTCCCCAATTTACATGCTTGAATCAAAGCAATTAGTTCCGCAACTTGGGCAGACCTAACTCCTTTCAGACAAGACGCTTCCATCACAGTTGCCACTGTGCATACTGCATAAGCTGCGCTTAACACTCCTTCCTTTGTGCGTAAACATGAACCATCTACAAACATGACATAATCGGATTCCTTTAACGGTTCATCTTTTATGTCAGCTCTTGGTTTTGTGCAATATTCCAGCACATTCAGACAATCATGATCTACTTCATCTTGTTCAATTATACTCTCTTCATCTGGCAATGATGTCGAAGGATTTACATTTATGCATCTATCTATGGTCACATTTTCTGCACTCAAGATGACTTTTTCGTACTTAGTCAGCCGACTATGTGTCATGTACTGTGTCTTTGTTCTTGTCAAAAGAATTTCTACTGAATGGGGAACATATACTCTCAGTGGATACCCCATCACTATACCTTCACTTTGTTCCAGACTTACACAAGTAGCAGCAACTGCTTTCAAACATCCAGGCAATGCTTTTGCTATAGGATCTAAAACAGCTGAAAAGTAAGCAATCGGCCTCTTCATGGTCCCGTGTTTTTGTACCAGTACTGAAAATGCACATCCATCTCTTTCACTGCAGTACAACTCAAAATCTTTCTCATAATCTGGCATGCCTAAAGCAGGGGCCTCACACAGTTTCTTTTTCAATTCTTTGAAAGATTTCATTTCTTCTTTGTTTAACTCAAAAGGGTCTTTTACATCTTTCTTTGTCAGTT
The DNA here is from genome assembly GCA_963921515.1 of Calotriton arnoldi. NCBI lineage: Eukaryota > Metazoa > Chordata > Amphibia > Caudata > Salamandridae > Calotriton > Calotriton arnoldi. The sequence continues at coordinate 1,266,122 of CAWUFW010002915.1, forward strand.
TTTGTAAGGGTTTTGCAATCAAAGAAAATCCACTTATCCATTGTCGACAATATCCAACCATTCCCAAAAACATTCTTACCTCTCTTTGAGTCATTGGTGCTCTCATTCCTTGAATCATTCTTACTCTTTCTGTCGCTATTTTCCGCACTCCTTTCTCAATTTTATGCCCTAAATACTGGACTTCTTTCTGACAAAACTGTAATTTTGAAGGGGACACCTTATGTCCTCTTTTCTCCAAATGGTTCAGTAAAGCAATTGTGTCACTTACACATGCCTCTTTGGTTTTCGATGCCACCAATAGGTCATCGATATACTGCACCATCACTGATTTTTCTGGCATTTTTAAATCTTCCAGAGATTTCTTTAGAATCTGATTAAAAATTGAGGGGCTTTCTGTATACCCCTGAGGAATTCGGCACCATGCCAAAATACGCTCTCCAAACCGGAACGCAAATAATGGCTGGCTATCTGGATGCAAAGGAATAGAGAAAAATGCGTGACATAAATCTATCACCGTGTACCACTCGGCTTCATGCGGGATTTGATATAGAATTACTGCAGGATTTGGCACTATTGGACAACATGGTACCACTATTTTGTTGATCTTTCTCAAATCCTGTACTATTCTGTATGTTCCATTTGGCTTTTTCAGTCCCATAATAGGTGAATTACATGGACTGCTCATGATTTCTTTCAAAATTCCCTGTTCAATCATCTTATTTATCACAGGAGTTATTCCTTCAATTATTTCTGGAGTTAATTTGTACTGTGGCGTGTTTGGATAACTTATCCCTTCTTTCACTGTCACTTTTACGGGATCAACTTCTCTCATTAATCCAATGTCCTCTCCTGTAAAATCCCACACACTTTCTTTTACTGCACCTTTTAGCTCTTCTGGAAGTTTTTCTGCATCAAATGCAGGAAATAAACCATTAGTTTCAGGTTCTTGATTCATCAAAGTTACTTTATACAGAACATCTTCATCCGAAGTCTGGAAACCTATTCCTTCTGGTGTACAATAAATTGTGCAATTCATTTTACACAAAAGGTCACGACCTAGAAGATTTACAGGACTACAATCGCACACTACAAATTTATGCATTTTGCTAAAAGAACCAATTTTTACTTCCACCAATTCAGTAAGTGGGGTTTTAATCTGCTGATTTGCTACTCCTACCACTTGGATGTATTCACCTGAGAGAGGAAGGTTCGGAATTTCCACTGATCTAACAGTAGAACGGGTAGCTCCAGTATCGACAAGGAATGTTACGTTTGCACCATTCACTTCTCCATCCACAAAGGGACCAGACTGATCTACCTCTAGAGTTGCGCCAAGCACGCACTCTTTCCCCTCTCTTGCGCACCGTCAGAAACTTTCATCCGGGTCATCCTCACTCTGATGCAACCAATACTGAGAAATGTTAGCTGCTCGCGGCAACTGTGTTACCTGCTCTCCTCCGTAGAATCCTGTTTCTGTACTGTATCTTTGCTGGTTAACAGTGTTGGGAAGTGGTGGTTGTGGCACCTGACTTTGTTGAACAACTACCTCATTCTGCACCTGTGGAGTTAATGATTGATGTTCCGGATTAGGTTTAGGTGGGAACTTACACTCATTTCTCCAATGCCCTAATTTTCCGCAATTATGACATGGCCATTTCTTCTTTGCCTCTTCTAGACTCACTTGTCCTTTTCCTTTACCTATATTTGGTCGCATCTTATTCTGTCCTGATTCGTTTCCATTATTATTATCCAATTGGGCTTCTTGTTTTTCTGCCACTTTCACTTGTGCCCACATTGCCTTTTCTTTCAACTTACGCTGTTTACTCTCTATTTCATCACTACAATACTTAGCATACCTCAGCACCTCATCTACACTTGCATTCTGCCAGTTTATCATATGTTGCTTAATCATATCGCTTATTTCCTGTTTCAGGCCAAATACAAATCGGTATACAAAATGACTCATATCCTTTTCACTTAATTCCTCATAACCACTATACTGTTTGAAAACCAACAACAATCGCTCATAATATGCATGTACACTCTCCTTACTTTCCTGTGTAGTTCTATCAATCTTAACCCAATCTGTCTCTTTTGGAGGAATCTTATTTTTCAAAAAGGTAATCACCTTGTCGTATTTCTTCATCACATCTGGTCCTGGAGCTCCTGTCTTAGGATCTCTTGGATATTCTGTAGTTGGCCAGTCAACTGTAATCTTACATTCTGACCACAGATCCGTTGGTACCACTATGTCAAACAATCCATCCAAATCTATCCACAACACCTTCGAGACCTTTACAAACCTTTCTACCTGTCGGTACCACTCAACTGGCTTCTCTCTTAACTTTGGAAAGTCATTTGTAAATGACAGGATGTCCTGCCTAGTCCAGGGAACATGCACGTAACTACCACCTGGAGTTTCTCTCATAGGGTATTCTTTAACCACATGTTCTTTTTCTGTTATCATAAAGGCCAATGAACCTTTATCTATACCTTTCTCATTCTTCTTTGTCCATCTAACCTTCCATCTATCCACATCACCCCATTTTCTCAACAAAACAATTAACTCTTTTATCTGTGTCAGCCTTCCTGCTGTATTCAAATTTTCAATATCTTTTTCACAAAAATCTACTCTGTAGGGTTTCTGCAACGTTTTTACTTTTGCAAAATCTATTCCAATCTCACCGGCCACTTCTTCTAGTTTGTCATGTAAATTCTTTAGCTCTCCATGTAATACTTTTGCACAGAAACATTATTTCATCATCCTGATAATTCTTTATCTTTTCTGTACCAATCGTTCCTAGAATTAATTCTTCCATGTCAATTTTCAATCTGATCACATCTAATGGTTTTTCTTCTGTTTCTTTTATTTTAAAAGCTTTTATCCACTCATTTAACTCATCAGGAGTCGGACCTATGGGAGTACTATTTATTTCTGTCCAATTTCCACTCTTTTCAGGTGTCACTGTTGCAGATTCAGTTACCATAGGCATTTTCCTACCGCTACACTCATTCACTGTCAAATTTTCAGGTGGACTTGGTCTGTAAGCACTAGTCAAATTGCTTGTACCTGGACTTGTTTCCATTCTTTCCTTCTCTCTTTGGAATTGCGAACTCAAGGGAATCACCAAAGATCGTTCATCAATTTTCTGATTCTCGAAAACTGGTATTACTGGACCTATTGTTACGGGCACGGTAACTGCTTCCATATTCTTGGTTAATTCTCTAATTTTCTCAGTTAGTTCTTTTGTTGTCCTTGCCAATTCTCTTGCACTATCGTTTTCTATTCCCTCATTTTGAGAAGTTCTTATTTGTTCTTGTGACCTATTTATTTCTTGTCTTTTTTCTGGACTTTTATTTCGCATAGTTTCTATTGGTGGCGCATTTGGTGTCACCACTGTAGAATTCTGCTGATACGGAGGTGGATTTTTATTTAATATATCTTCCAGCAACTCGTCATCCGTTTCGCTCTCATGCATATACTTTTCTCTCTCTAAATGTTTCTTTTTCTCAGTCCGTTTTTTCTTAGTCCCTTCCTCAACTGTAAAAGCTGGAAACAAACCTCCTGTCATGTTAGCACATCTCCATCGTTTTATTCTGTCCTCATGATTCATTCCCCACAATCTTCCGGGCACGAACTCATAACCTTTCATACCTCTGAATCTTTCTTTTTCGTACATCTCATCTTCCCATTCTGTTAAAGCCTCAAACTGTGTCGGTCTAGGTCTAGGTTCCAATTTAAGCATCTTTTCTTTTAAATTCCGTAAAATCGCTACATTAAAAGAACCATTTTCAGGGAAAGCCAATGCTCCATCATTCTTGGTATATTTTACCCAATTATCCAACCATATGCACGTATGATATCCATATTTCAGCATCATATGTGAAGCTGCTGATTTCGGCGGAGGAATTACTTGTCCCTCTCTAGTCACAACCTTTTTGTCTTTCTTGAAGAAATTCTTTAATTTCGTCGTCCATGACGTTCTCTCCCTTTCATACTCGTAATACGGCATGTTTTCTATTCTTTTTCTCTCTACTCTAACGCTGTTTCTGTGTACGGAACTTCGACCAATTACAGCGCGACTCACACTAACGTACCAATCAGAATAATTTCCACCAACCGCGAACCAACCAATCCTAGCGCGGCACTTTTCTACGTCACTCCTGCTCTGTGTTCACATGACTGGCGCACTATCCAATCCTAGCGCGGCACTTTTCCACGTCACTTCTACTCTTTACCCCTCCTTTACAAAATTTATCGGCAATTTTTCTTTTCGCTGTTTTCTCCGTTAGTTACAACAAATAAACAATTCCATAGTCTGATTCGCTAAACAAAGTGACAGCTTTATCCTTTTACACAAGAATCCTGTTTTTCCAGTAGGCAGCGCTTACCTCTACCCTACCACAGAATTATTTTACTCTCGTCAGTAAAGTAGCACTTCCCTCTACCTTACCCTTCTTTCAAACAAACAATTTACTCGTTTCTCTGGGGATAAGACACATGTGGAGACTAGGCTCCTGAGAATTAAGGCCAAAGTTTTACAAGTAAACGTGATTTGCTATTTCATTTACACACTTTTCACACCGAAATCCCTAACATAACACAACCTGCGTTATAACCAAAATGAATTCAGACCATGTACCAAATTCCATGTGACTTCTCTTGCCACACGTGTTCCACTTCCTACATCCCAGAAGTGTGAAAACTCACATATAACATAACGTGACTCAACATATAGTGTTAGTCATAAAATAATCAATAATCAATAAACAATAATCACTAAACTAATCTATAGAAAACCATAACTCTGCTACCAAGAAATCTGATGCAGCGCGTACAATGAAAACTTTTCTCCTCCCAGGTTACTTATAGGTCATCCAGGGGCAAACTATATTTCTCATATCCACATGACGATGGGGCCCATAAACATCGCCTAACACACACACACACACTCCTGGATTTCCTTTTACACCTTTATGAAATTCTGTACTCCTAGGAGAAGCATGAGAACTAAATGGAGAACACCATTTTGTGTACCGCTGGAAGAGCAAGGATATCTATTTACCTTAATTTGTCACTTTCTTTAGTTATTTCTTAAGATATTCCTGCTCATTGTTTTGTCGATGAATCATTCATTTAAGAAATTAGTTTATAGTGATTAAGACCAGCTGAATCACAATCAACCAATTACTCATGTCACAATCATTTAGGAAAATAACCACTGAGTCATTTTGGGTTTAAAGAATCTTAAATTTTATATAATTTTAAAAGCATGAAAAGATTTTAATACTTTATTCAATTATTCATTCTTAAATTCAAAATTTTATTAAGCATAATCAATTTATTGCAGAAAGGAAATTTTGTCATGAAGCCAAAAACCCTAGTTACCTGCCTAGCTTCCTAATTTAGCCTAATGATTTCTAACCTAAATTAGGGATTAGAAATAGCCTGATTCTCATACTCAACTGTAAAGTTAAGACAGCAACAGCAACTTCAGCTCGTCAGCATCAGCTACCTGCAACCCGTCTCCTCTAACAGCCTTTCAGCATCTCCCGCTCAATAAGGGATCGATCAGGACCACCCAGCACTGGAAGCCACCAATACGATTCTTCTACTCCTCTCCTGACTGTGACTGCAACCACGACTGACATCAACTGCCCCCTCCCACTAAGAGTAGGCCCTCTTATACCCTAATTCTAACTTTGCTAACTAATTGTTGCAACATTAATATCACGCTTTTCTTTCATTGGTCCATGCATGTCATCTTATTCATTCTTTTAATCAAGTTCTCTTGGATTCAAGGGTCCTTGGATCATTTCCTTTCCCATACGCTTAAACCTTTCCATCCGATTCGATCAGTCCATTTGTATCTTCTTTTGACACATTCAAGAACTCCGCAGTCATTGTCCTTTCTCTTGGGCTTCTTTCCCACGGACTCTCTGCTGATCATCATGGCACACTATCAGTTCAATTAGGTCACACCAGCCTTGACCATTTCTTGCATCCTAGCCTCTCAGAGACATCACGAGGTTCCGGATTTCTACAATTTCATCTCGTATCACGTGTTCCCTTGCACCTGCGCACATCTTCCCACTGGCGGCCATTTTATATCGCCACTCGGTTATACTTTTAGAAGCACTAATTTGAGGCAAACAAAACATAATTAAAATAGAGAAAAATATCCCTTTCGTTTCCCTCCCGTCTACGTACCCCAATTAGTTGTTACCTAGCAGAAAGCAACATTTAAGCTGTTCCTTACTTACCATCACTATTGTTTTTGCAACGACACATTTTATTTCTATGAAGCACAAACATGCATTTATTTTTATTTAGTACGCTTTTATTTTTACGTTATGATTAGACACACGGACATTCATTAATAGATTATTTAGCACATACATTTGCATATTACCATTCCCACACATACAATGTTGATTAATACATTTAAACGAACATTTTAATTAATTAATTATATAATTTGTTAGGGGTTAATTTTTTTTATTTTCCCTGCTCCATCACCGTCAACGCACCTGAAGCACTCGACATCGGTGGGCATCTGTCCATCGCCTTCCTGGTCACTGGCTAGTGACCCAGACTCTGTCCCCTCTGCTTTCAGGTTCTTCAGAACTCCGATCCACTCTTGGATCCACCCGGACACTTTTCTCTTGGCCGCCAGCAGCACTTTGCAGCAGATCGCCATTCGAATCGACGACGAAACCCGACCCCGAAAGGCACCTATGCACCCGGCTTCCCTGGGTGAGGTAACACGAGTACTCCGGTGCTCCCGTGGGTAGAGACTCTTCAAAGTCCTAGATCTCAAAGGGTTTTGTCCTAGTCCTCTTTTAAGTGTCCCTTTTCTCTATTTTCCCGATCCCGACTTTCTCCATAGAAGTCAACGGCGTATCGCGGTTGTGTATTTACACTGCACGCGTCTCCCGTAGAGTCCCCTGTGTCACTACCTTGGGTGGTTCTTTGTGGTCCAAGCACTTCTAGAGGCTCTAGGCCTAGTGTCTAGTTCAGTCGTGGTTCGCATACCACTTTATTGGTATATGGTTTGAGTACGCCCCTAGGGCCCAAACGTGTATTTGTGCTATTACTGTGATTTAATAACTTATAACTTATGTACTTCGAACTCTAGCCTCATAAAGAGACTAGAGGGGTGTGTTTAGCAATAAATACATATATTTTGAATATATACCTGGTGTGGTGCTCTTTCATTTGGTCACTCAAGAGATTATAGACTGGTAAAACAAGCTGCTTTACATTCCTTCAAGACTTAGCCTGAAGGCTGCTCTCCATAGCTACCACTAGGATAGCTTTCAATAAGGTTGTCTTTAACCTATCCCACCGCTGCCACCAATGTGAGAAGTTGGCCTGGTATATGCTGTCCACTAATTATAGTGGGCACCTTGCACCAGTCCAAACAACCCCTTATTGGAGATAGGTTAAAGACAACCTTATTGAAAGCTATCCTAGTGGTAGCTATGAAGCAGCCTTCAGGCTAAGTCTTGAAGGAATGTAAAGCAGCTTGTTTTACCAGTCTATAATCTCTGAGTGATCAATGAAGACACCACACCAGGTATATATTCAAATATATGGATTTAATAACTTATAACTTATATACTTCGAACTCTAGCCTCATAAAGAGACTAGAGGGGTGTGTTTAGCAATAAATACATATATTTTGAATATATACCTGGTGTGGTGCTCTTTCATTTGATCACTCAAGAGATTATAGACTGGTAAAACAAGCTGCTTTACATTCCTTCAAGACTTAGCCTGAAGGCTGCTCTCCATAGCTACCACTAGGATAGCTTTCAATAAGGTTGTCTTTAACCTATCTCCAATAAGGTGTTGTTTGGACTGGTGCAAGGTGCCCACTATAATTAGTGGACAGCATATACCAGGCCAACTTCTCACATTGGTGTGCAGCGTGTGGGATTCCAGCTTGCTATTGTTTTACCAGATAATCTCAATTGAATTGATCAACTGAAAACCACTAAAGGTACCTAAGGTACATATAATTTAAGCTTAGAATACAGTAAGTTCTACTGAACTTAGAGTTGTGTGTTAAGGGATAGCACAACCCTTTCTACAACTCAAGAGAGTTTAGTAGGCCACACTAGAGTAGGTAGTGCATACACCACACCACACTAGTAATGTCTTTAAGGGCAGGATCCAAAGAATCCTTGCAGGAAGCCATTGAGCTTCCACCCTCCAAGTATGATACACTCCCATTCTTGGAATTGAGAGCTTTATGTAACTTGAGAAAAATAAGGACAGGCCAAAGCCCCACCACCCAACACCTCAAGGAGTTGTTGGTGGCTTATGACCTTAGTAAGCCCGTGGGGACTGAAGGGGTAGGAGCTGAGGGTGGGGCAGGAGAAGAGGAGGAGGCCAGGGGTACCAATACCCCCAGCCCCCCTCTGAAACTGGCCAGGAGGGTGACAATGACCCTGACCTGGATAACCCAATCCCTCCTGTGGACGATGATGAGGATGATCAGGATGACACCCTCTTTTTTCCCCCCAGGAAGGATTAAGAGTGTGCCCAGGAAGTCTAGATCTCCTTCTCAGGAGTCTAACCACTCTGGCACCTCTATAGGGAGCTCTGTCTCATCTCCACAGGAGGGAATCCTCTCATGAGAGGAGAACCAGACTGGTCCAGTATGAGGAAACTCAGCTGGAGATCAGAAAAAAGCAATTGGCTTTAGATAGGGAATCCCTAGATCTCCTTAGAGAGAGAAGAAAGTTGGGACTAGAGTCCCATGGTGGCAACAATATCCCTAGAGATAGGGAAAGGTCTTATGACCATAGAAACCTAAACAAGATTGTCCCTCCCTACCAGAGTGGGGATGACATCCACAAATGGATAACTGCACTGGAGAGGGCCTGTAAAGTACAGAAGGTCCCTCAGGAGCAGTGGGCAGCAATCTTGTGGCTCTCCTTTGCTGACAAAGGTAGAGATAAGCTCCTCACTGTTAGAGAGGAGGATGCTGATAATTACAAGGTCTTGAAGAGTGCTCTTATTGATGGGTTTGGCCTAACCACTGAACAGTACAGGTTGAAGTTCAGAGACACCCAAAAGCACAGACTCAAGACTGGGTAGACTTTGTAGATTGTGCTACAAAGGCTCTGGAAGGTTGGATACATGGCAACAAAGTGCATGACTTTTTAGGATTGTACAATTTGATTATGAGGGAGCAGATCCTTAATAATTGTCAAAACCAGCTTTTGCACCAGTATCTGGTGGACTCTGATCTGACCTCTCCCCAAGAATTGGGAAAGAAGGCAGACAAATGGGTCAGAACCAGAGTAAAAACTAAAAATCAGGGTGGTGACCAGAAGAAAGATTCTACTAAGTCCAAAGAGAAAGGTGGGGATAAATCTAAGGATAAGTCCCCTACAGGGCCCCAAAATTCCTCTTCTGGGGGTGGGTCCCAAACTCCTTCCTCTCCTGAAAAGAAACCCTATTGCCATGTCTGTAAAAATCCTGGGCACTGGAAAACTGATCCCAGTTGCCCCAGGATTGGCAATAAAGAAAATGTTCCTCCCACAACTACTACCACCCCTCCTGGTACTACCAGTAGTAATCCTCCAGTTGGGAGTAGTGCACCCAAAAAGTTGGGTGCTTTTGCAAGAGGAACAGAGGTGGGCCCTAGTTTAGACAGGGACCCCTCAACAGACTCCTCTGACTCTGATGGTGGTATAGGATTTGCCACCTTTACCATGGGTCCCATAGCATTGGGCAGGTACAGATTGGAGCCAATAATTAATGGTCAGAAAGCTGTGGCATTTAGGGACACAGGGGCTAGTGTCACCATGGTGGCAAGGAAACTAGTCCCCCTCACCAGCTTTTACCTGAGTTTAAATACCAGGTGACCAACATTGATGGTGACAGAACAGAACACCCCATGGCCATAGTCAATCTCAGCTGGGAGGGGGTCACAGGCCCAAAAAGAGTGGCAGTGTCCCCAACCCTACCGGTAGATTGCCTGATGGGCAATGATTTGGAAATTTCAGCCTGGGCTGAAGTTGAACACCAAACCCATCTTAGGATGTTGGGCGTCCCTGCAAAGGTTAGTGGGGCTGTGATGGCCACAGCCCCAGCCCAAGAATTTGGAGAGATGGAGCCTGAAAGAATGGCCCACTCTCCCCCAAAAGAGAGCACAAGGGTTGAAGAAAAGTCTTCTTCCCTCCAGACAGTAGGTAAGGGTCAGCCTCCTCAGGGAACTGACCCTACCCCTAGTGAAGGAACTGCCCCAGAGGTAGTCAGGCCTGGCCTGGCCACACCCCTGATGGCAGAGGACCCTTCCAAGGTGGTACCCAGTCTGGAGCAGGTAACCTGCCCCTCTCTACCCTGCCTCAGCCAGCCCAGGGCTGCAGAGGTCAGGGAGGTCAGTGGACCCCCCAGGGCCCCCTGTCCAGAGGAACCCCCCCGTCAGCAGATTAGAGGCACCCAGTCTAGTAGCCCTAGCCAGGTGAAAACTCCTCTACACACTGAGGGATCCCCCATGCCTTTATGTAGGGACCTCCCCAGAAGGACTCTGGTAGGCAAGGGCAAACCTGGGACCTGAAGGTTCCAAACCTGCCCTGTCCCTCCAGTAGTCCATCCAAAGGGACCCAACCCCCAGCTGTAGGCAGCCAAAGGTTGACCCTTAGAGCAAAGTGCAACTCAGTCATGGAAAGACAGGCATACATGGTGACCAGTGATCTGAGGAAGCTGAGGCCAACATTCCTAGGGCCTCACTTCCCTACTCAGCCACCTCACCAGCCTTGTACTTTACCTAAGCACACCACAGGTAGTGATTCCCCATGGTGGAGACCCTCTCATACCCTTAGGGTGAGGGATTGCTTAGTGGACCATAAGACAGGGGGCAACCATGCTAGTGCAGGTGCTTCCTTATATGACCACTTAGTCAATGAAGGCTCAACTGGCCAAGGTTAGCCTTATCTCCTTTCGTTTGGGGGGGGTTATGTAGGAAGGTAGAATCTGACTATATGGTTGCCCCCACTTTTTTTATGGTGTTTTGCTGGTTTATGACTTAGTTGGACTGGGATCCTGCTATTCAGGGCCCCAGTCTATCTGCTTTCTCTGTAAAAGGTTTCCATGTGCCTTAGGCACATCTCTGATTGGAATCGGGAGTGCCCTTATAAGTCCCTAGTATATGGTATACTATGTACCAAGGGCATAGGTACCTCAGAGGCCTGCCAGGGGCTGCAGCATGTATTATGCCACCCCTGGAAGGCCATCCAAACTGACACCACAGGTCTGCTACTGCAGCCTGGGTAAGGTGGTGCATGCACCCCTTACAGTGATATAGGTTACCTATATCACGAAATACATACACACATATAAACCTATAAGTCACTCCTAAGGCAGGCCTTATCAATCCTAAAGGCAGAGTGCGTGGTTCCTATGTGAGAGGGTGCCCCTGCATGAGCAGGGCCCCTCTGCAGCGTACGGAGACCATCTCTGATGCTGTTTGTAGTGCAGCCTGACCATATACTCTTAAGCGCATTATATCCTCGCGGTAAAATGCTAACTTTGGAATGGCTGCACCTAAACATGTCGTGTTTGGTGTCAAACATCTTGGAATACTACCCCCCGCCAATCCTGGCGGCGGGGGTAGCATTCCACCCTTCTAGAGGGAAAGACATGTTAACTCTGACTATTCCGGTAACTTCTTTCCAGAGCCCTGGCATCACAAAATGGATGCTGCTGCCACAGACACGAGTCTGGCCTCCTGCTGCTGGACGAAACTCCGGCAGGGGAGGCCTGGACAATAGGTTTCCTGTCCCAGGGAGGTGTGACCACCTCCCCAGACAGGATAATGTGTATTGGGGCTGGGCGGGAGCACTTTCGGGTGCTTTGAAGTCCTGCACTGGGGGCACATTTGGTGTCCCTGTGCATACCCCAGTTCAAACCGGATCAGGGGCTTGCAGCCCCTGCTTTGGCGCGAACTGGACAAAGGGAAAGGGTGTAGCCACCCCTCTGCCCTGACCCACCCATAGGTGGGGCCACAGAGTAGTCCAACCCCTATCTTTAGAATAAAGGTAGGAACCCAGTCCTTAGGACTTTAGATTATCCCTGGATGAAACTCTGAAACTGAATCCTGGACCTTCGACGCTCTACTACAAGATTAGAGGACTGAAGAATCTCCCTTGGGGTCAAGGAGTGACTCCCCTGCTTGGCAGGCACCAAAGAAGCATCTGTCCGGTTCGCATTTCTGAAGCTCCCGTCGGACGCCGAAGTCATCGCATCACCAGAGGTGGATTCTCAGACTTCCGCGAGGCTACCCTGAGTCCCCAGCAAAGCTGAGGCCCGTGGCTATCGTGGGTGACTTGAGACCGTGATCCCTGGACACCGAGCACATTTGCAAGTGCATCCTCTTCTGGGTCTCCCAAGAAGTCGTGCTTTGGGCTCCGAGTAGCCCCAGCCTCCAGCACCACCTGCACCGAAGATCACTGGCCCCCACTCCACGAGTGTCCTGTAAGCCAGATCCACGTCCGGCGTCACGAGGCTCCTTCGCGGTCGCTAGCCCGTTGGCTAGTAGCCCTTAACGAAGGCCAATCCTTTTCTTACTGGGCATCCTGGTTGCTCCAGGCCTGCCCTCACTTACCCTCGCTGGGTGAGTTCCACAGACCTTGCTGGTCTGCACCAGTGACGATCTACATCTTCACCGAGACTTCGTTGCCAAGGCTTGTTGGGTCCAATCCGGTCGCCGACACCTCAGCACTCGACAGACATCGTGTACCAGCCCGAATCCTGCTCCTGGTCGCCGACAACGCCTCCTGGACCTCGTGGCTGAAGAGTCAAGACGACCGTCAACGCACCTGAAGCACTCGACATCGGTGGGCATCTGTCCATCGCCTTTCTGGTCACTGGCTAGTGACCCAGACTCTGTCCCCTCTGCTTTCAGGTTCTTCAGAACTCCGATCCACTCTTGGATCCACCCGGACACTTTTCTCTTGGCCGCCAGCAGCACTTTGCAGCAGATCGCCATTCGAATCGACGACGAAACCCGACCTTTGAAAGGCACCTATGCACCCGGCTTCCCTGGGTGAGGTAACACGAGTACTCCAGTGCTCCCGTGGGTAGAGACTCTTCAAAGTCCTAGATCTCAAAGGGTTTTGTCCTAGTCCTCTTTTAAGTGTCCCTTTTCTCTATTTTCCCGATCCCGACTTTCTCCATAGAAGTCAACGGCGTATCGCGGTTGTGTATTTACACTGCACGCGTCTCCCGTAGGTCCCCTGTGTCACTACCTTGGGTGGTTCCTTGTGGTCCAAGCACTTCTAGAGGCTCTAGGCCTAGTGTCTAGTGTATTTGTGCTATTACTGTGATTTAATAACTTATAACTTATGTACTTCGAACTCTAGCCTCATAAAGAGACTAGAGGGGTGTGTTTAGCAATAAATACATATATTTTGAACATATACCTGGTGTGGTGCTCTTTCATTTGGTCACTCAAGAGATTATAGACTGGTAAAACAAGCTGCTTTACATTCCTTCAAGACTTAGCCTGAAGGCTGCTCTCCATAGCTACCACTAGGATAGCTTTCAATAAGGTTGTCTTTAACCTATCCCACCGCTGCCACCAATGTGAGAAGTTGGCCTGGTATATGCTGTCCACTAATTATAGTGGGCACCTTGCACCAGTCCAAACAACCCCTTATTGGAGATAGGTTAAAGACAACCTTATTGAAAGCTATCCTAGTGGTAGCTATGGAGAGCAGCCTTCAGGCTAAGTCTTGAAGGAATGTAAAGCAGCTTGTTTTACCAGTCTATAATCTCTTGAGTGATCAAATGAAAGAGCACCACACCAGGTATATATTCAAAATATATGGATTTAATAACTTATAACTTATGTACTTCGAACTCTAGCCTCATAAAGAGACTAGAGGGGTGTGTTTAGCAATAAATACATATATTTTGAATATATACCTGGTGTGGTGCTCTTTCATTTGATCACTCAAGAGATTATAGACTGGTAAAACAAGCTGCTTTACATTCCTTCAAGACTTAGCCTGAAGGCTGCTCTCCATAGCTACCACTAGGATAGCTTTCAATAAGGTTGTCTTTAACCTATCTCCAATAAGGGGTTGTTTGGACTGGTGCAAGGTGCCCACTATAATTAGTGGACAGCATATACCAGGCCAACTTCTCACACTACTCCCCTGGCAATACCACAGGAACCACAGATTGCTTTGTGAGGGATCCCAGAAATGATGCTTTTGCTCCGATCACGGTAGGGAATCGGGATTTTTTGCCTCTACAAAGTTCTAAAAATAGTTACGTTTTACTGAAAAGGCGAGACATACCACAGTGCAGTTTTCACCTTGGTTCAACCTCACAAACACAAAGGCACACCTACCCAAAACTCCACCTGCCGCCAGGAACCGAAATGCTATACAAGTGTGCTGCGTTTGCTGTTCTTGGAAGAAAACAGCTATACCATTTGTTCCCACCTTTGTTCCAGACGTTCCTGGAACTTTGCACTGGTAAACAGACAGACAGGACAGACAGACAGTGCTGCGTGACCAGGACGGCATCCTGCGGGGCTGATTCACAAGATGCCGCGGGATACACCTCCCGGCTGTACACTAACAGGTATCTGCAATCCGCGAGTATCGTGTTTCGGGCACTTATAACTAAGGCTCCCTGTTTTCCGTTTTTACTGATTTTTACAGATAAATACAGACAGAAAACCATTTATTTTCTTGTCTGTATTTATTTTAAAATGTGGATAAAAACGGAAATTGGAGTGCTTTTGAGTGAGTCTAAATACACTTTGCCATGACTGCCAGGCCAATAACTGTGGATTGATAGGTAAGGGGTTAAAAGAAAGGGATTTTAGTAAAGAGGCTTAAACAGCAGTAGCTATGCACAATGCGGATACTGAAATGTGCTTTTTTCATATAAATCCATTGATTTATCTTCTGCGGGTGTTCATATCACTTAAACTTGGCAGGCATTCAAGCATGACCACATATTTATTGGTTAAATAAATGTGGAAATATACCAGTTTCAACTTTACTTTTTTCACAAAACCCATAATAAATATGGATAAATGCAGATAAAGTTGACAAAAAATAAATATGGATAAATACAGACGGAAATGACAAAAAAATAAATACCATAAAACCGGGAGCCCTACTTATAACTCACGTTAACAGTGCCTTACGTGTGTCATAGTAGATATATTTAGCTCTGCGCCACGTTTAATGTTTTGGCTAATGACACATTTGGGATCGGAACCGCAGTAACTCCCTAGTGGCACGGGGTTGAGCTTCCTAATGCACACAGCAGCGCTGCGCTTTTTACAATCCCACTTGTTCAAACAGGAAAGGACATTTATTTTCACACAGTTTCCAGGGGTTTTCAATAGAAAACTCAAGTTTTCACAGTTGGACTGCTGGGAAGTATGCGATGTGTCGACATTTACTCCACGTTTTAACATCCTTATGACACCACGCTGTTATCGTCAAGCTGTTTTATTGCCTTTGGCAGCCATTTGCAGCGAGTTCGTAGGTCTTTCAGTCAATCAGTGTTCATTTTGGGGCGGTCCGTTCATGAAAAAAATAAATAGAATCTAGGGTCACGGCATCAGAGCTTGTCTTTGGAATGGCGTATACAAACTGCACGTGTTTATGGAGGTTCACACATCTGACTACTTTGAAAGGGCTTAGTAATGGGCTCACGCCGTAAGGCAGGGTCAGACTCACGAAAAAATGCAGTGAGTCTAGAAGCATAAGAAAGTATTCACTTCTTTTGGAGTTACTCAGGGTTGGTTACAAAACAAAACACGTCCCCTGGTGCGAGGGGCGCGCTCGGGTGCAGGCTGGCGGCCTGTAATAGCGGCGCAAGCAAAGCCCTTTCTCCTGAGGGGCAGGGGAAGAAGGCAGCTCGAGCTGAAGAGAAAGTGGCCGGCTCAAACATCAAGCATGGCGGGCTGCTGCATATGAAAGTTTTATTTTCAAGAAAGAAATGGTTTGGGGAGCCCCGCTGTAAGAAAGGTGTGCGGCCGTGAATTTTCCAAATGAAACGCTGCATGCCAGTGAGCCGCACATAACTAAACTAAAACAAGCACACAGAGCGGCCTCGGCTCTACCCCGCCCCCTCCTCCAATGAGCGGCCGCATCAGAGCTGCCGACTCCGGGCCTCAGGATCAGCGTTGGAGCCGCGGAATGTAAACAAAGCACGTCGTGTCGTCCTGCCTAAGGTAGGAAAAACTCAATAAATAGATAGTACCCCTACCGTGCAACAAGCAAGTAAAGGAGCCAGTAGCCATGGGATGGTACAAATAACGACATGGCCCTACTAAGGAGGGACTAACAAGCTTATTTAGGAATCCGAAGCCAGCATTTGTGAAGGACAAAGACACAAGCCAATGGAAAATGTGGGTGAGGAGTGGGCGGGGCTACTCTCCCATACTGAACTACCACAGATCTTCCCTAGAGCAGCGCTTGTGCGCTGCTGCTAGGCTCGACCTAAAAGTGGCCATCATATGCAAAATTAGCATTAAGCAGGGTTACCAGCAGCAGTGTAAAAAGACTTTGTCAATTTGGAATGCATCTAAATGGGCAATACATAACATGTAGGTAATGCCCCTAAAAACCAAGGTAATAATATTAGTGATAGGTCTCCCCAATGCCACATCATTTATCACTCAAACATCAGCTTTAAATATATTTTGGAAATTCAACCATTTTTCTCTCAAAATCAGTTTATGAGTTCTGAAAATACACACATTTTTGCCTCCAATACACACTTTTCAATTTTGCTATACGCATATTAATTCAACCAAGCAAAAGCTTCTAATTTAGTAGGCTCGGCTGGACACCGGAGAACTACTTACACACAGGGCTCCCGGTTTTATGGTCTTTATATTTTTGTCATTTCCATCTGTATTTATCCATATTTATTTTTTGCTAATTCTACCTGTATTTATCCATATTTATTTTAGGTTTTGTGAAAAAATGAAGCTGAAATGTGTATATTTCTGCATTTATTTAACCAGTTAATGTGCACTCGTGCCTGAACGCCTGACAGATTTCAATGATATATACAGATGGTAAAATATGCACTTGTAGGAAAATATGTAAATTTTAGTAGTAAAGTTGTGCAAATCTACTGCTGTTTAAGGCTCTTTACAAAAATCCCTATATTTTTTTAATCCCTTTGCCTGTCAATCCGCACAGCATTGGCCTGGCAGTCATGACTGATAGCATTTAGAATCACTCAAAAACCACCCAATTTCTGTTTTATCCACATTAAAAAAAAAATACAGACAGGAAAATAAATGGTTTTCTGTCTGTATTTATCTGTAAAAATCAGTAAAAACGGAAAACAGGGAGCCTTACTTACACATAGCTGGAGAGCTACCAATAGCTTGCGCGCTACCCGTTGGAGAAGCCTGATTTAGATGCTGTTGTGCAGTGAGTGTTGCATGAACCCCCAGTGCTGTGGAATGGCAGTACCTGATCAATGCCGCAGGACAATACATGAGTGAGCAGATCTAGAGTGTATCTATACCGCAGACGAAATAGTGGGGTTGGGTGGGCACACTGGGCATTAATACATGCGGAATACCAAGAGATTGTTGAAATGCTGTGATTATGCAACCAAGAATCTTATTTGCATGAATAGCCTGTTTATTTCCTTCAAACTTATAAAGAAAGAAAAAAAAACTTTGGGTAAAATGGAACCAAACAGTGATGATTTGTACAACATAGTTTTCAAATAAATTAGCTAGTACTGCATTTATTTTAGAGCTGTTCTGAAGGCGAACGCATTGAACATTCAAGTACCTTTGTATCTTCCACGGTACCCTAAAGCATTACTTTTCAACGTCAGCAAATCCCTTCCGTGTGCCTGAAGCAAATGAGGAGAAAAAGACCATTAATTATGCTACATGAAACGCTCTGCCTGATACAGTCTACTCATTCTTGTTACTTTGTCAGTTGTTATCCCATCAAAATGTGTGTGCCAGGAAATAAAAAAGCATCAGAACTTCTGATTTTGTGGACAAAATTATATGTATGGCTACACCATCAATGCCAGACTATTGCCAATGTATGTGCCTACTGCTTGCATTCTCCAGGGTGCTGCTGAAATATCCTGAGGTGCTAATAATAATAATTAGGGCTCCCGGTTTTATGGCATTTATTTTTTTAACATTTCTGTCTGTATTTATCCATATTCATTTTTTGGCCAACTTATTGGTATTTATCCATATTTATTTTGTGTTTTGAGAATAAATGGGAGTTTTAAAAGGGTACATTTCCACATTTATTTAACTGATGAACATGCACTCATACTTTGATGCCTGTCGCATTTTAGCAAATTAAGCAGCCAAATATAATAAAACATTACACCCACAGGCAAATATTATTATACTTCATATATACATTACCCTATGCTTGTATCTAAGTAAATCTCCTCCTGTTTTTTAACTGCCCATGCTGTCTGCCTGCTCAGATGTTAGCCTGAAATTCACGAAAGACACCAAGGCGAGTCAATACACAGAAGCACAATTTTCAGTATTTTTCCACTTTTAAAAATAAATACAGACAGGAAACACATTGTTTTCTGTCTGCATTTATCTGTAAAAATCAGTAAAATCGGAAAACTGGGAACCTTAATAATAATATAGAGCCCCATGTGCAAACCGCCTGTCAGGGGTTCTGCTCAATAAAGGAATGGATTTTCATGGTGACAGCGGTGCTTCTACAACAAGCCTGTAATGCTTCCTGTGCCACTCGTGGAATCATGGCTGGTGAATGTTATCCGTCCATCCGTGTGTCAGTGCCTAATGGATTCAGCATAAAGTTTATACCTCAGAGCGACATATATTGTTGCGCTAGTCTGCAAAACACTCAAATCAATGTTGTCAACAACAAAGAAATCACAAACTCTTACAGGCACATGCATCAAGCGTAAAAAAATTCGCAAAATTTGCGAATCGCTAAATAATGGCGTTTGCGATCGCAAAATAGCGTGTCGCAATGCATCAACTGCATGATAGCGAAAACACAACAATTCGCAAAATTAAAGAATCGCAAAAAATTCTGCGAATATTATTAGCGAATCGCTATTTGCGCCCCCGAATAGCGATTTGCAAATAAGGAATCGCTAAATAGATGCATGAAAATTCGCAAATAGCGAATTACCTGAAATTCGCAATTTTGCGAGTGCTAAATAAGAAGGATCACAACCAGGTGGTAATCATGAGTGCAAATCAGATACAGCTGAAAATCTACTTAAACCCATTGAAACACACTCAGAATGAGCTACCACATCTCACAATGGCAGGGATGTACCTGATGGCGAGGAGGATGAGGCTGCTGGCTGCTGGCCACAGACGGAGGCGAATTAATGAGCGCATCTTCAGAGTCCGCATAACTTTGCTAGGACAGCAAGAGGATGAGATATCACGATAAGTATAGGCTCAATGCAGCAATGATCCATGACCTGATCAATGAATTGGATCCCATACTGCAACGACAGACACGTAGGACCAATGCTATCCCAACGCATGTGCAGGTCCTATGTTGCCTATACCTACTGGCGTCAGGCAGCTTTCAGGGGTCATTGCAGTAGCTGGAGGTGTGTCGCAAAGCGCACTTTCAAGAATATTCAAAGCATTCCTTGATGCCATGATGGCCAGGATCGGCTCACACATCAATTTCCCCACCACCGCGCATGACCTTGCAAAAACAAAACAGGAGTTCTACCAGATAGCTCGCTTTCCACATGTTATAGGTTGCATTGATTGCACACATGTGGCAATATGTCCCCCTGCAGCACAGGAATACATATATAGGAATAGAAAATGCTATCACTCCCTTAATATTCAGGTTGTTAGCAATGCCAAAAACATAATCACTGATATAGTGGCGCAATTTCCTGGGAGTGCACATGATTCATATATTTTCAGGCAAAGTGGCATTCACACCCGTCTTGTCAGGGGAGAATTTGGAGAGGCACATCTGCTTGGTAAATATGTGTAAGTGATACTCACAGTCATTGTACGTATGCCAATGTCAAACTGCCACTGACCCTTTGCTTACCCACATGCAGGTGACAGCGCATACGCCTTGCGTAATTACCTTCTGACGCCTTACCTCAATCCCACAACTGCCAACCAACAGAGGTACAATGCAGCACATATTTCTACAAGGAACATCATAGAGCGCACATTTGGGCTGCTGAAGAGCCGATTCAGATGCCTCCATAAGACCGGTGGAGCACTCCAATACAACCCTGAACAACCCTGAACAATGCTGCAAGCTAGTAGCAGCATGTGCCATGCTGCACAATATTGCGACGAGGGGAGGAATGGAGATCGAGGTGTCTGAAAGCGACTCGGAGGATGAGGACCAGCAAGTGCCACAGCGCCGTGCAGCACAAGGGGCAAGCGCAGCAGAAGGGCGCAGGAGGAGATTGGACATCACACAAAACTATTTCTGAGGTGAGTAATGATGACACAAACAGTGTATATTACAATCACAGAACGTTTTATTCAAAGGAAATATGGCATGAGTGTCGGAGCACACTTTCAATGTGGCCAGTGGCACAGGATTCTTAAGTAATGGACATAAGTGTTTTTGAAACAAATAATGACTTGTAAGTCAGTCAAAGGTCCGATCACATCCATGGTTACGTCACCATATCGGAATGTAATTGTATATAGCAGGCTAGCGCTTTCTCCCACGAACACCCAGACGCCTGTCAGAGACAGCATCCTCATCCCTCATGTTGGAAGCTGAGGGGGTACTGCTGCGTGTGTTGCGTCTTCCTGCAGTGGCAACTGGCATAGCTATACTACTCAAGCTTGAGGCCCCCTCACTACCCTCTTCATGCGTGGACATGTTGGCCGCATTTGTGGTAGCATTCAGCAGTTCCACTGCATTGGTTACCTGGTCCAGTGCCTTCGCCACATCCCCGCTCCAATGGCACATTTCTGTTTGCAAGGTCACAGACCTACGTGCCAGCAGTGCAGTTGATGTGGCCAGCCTATTGTTGGATTTGGCATAGCTTTTGAGGTGCTGCATTAGTTGCCGATGGTTTCTTCTCTGTGATGCATGTCCCTCCTGCATAACCTTGGTCATTTGCTGCACACTATCGCACAGTACTGCAATGTTGTCTGCCATCTTCCCAATTTGTAACTGCACTAAACGTGTGTTCTTGGTCTGCAGGCGCTGCATGCGGAGCATCTGTCCCTCAAGACCACCCCAGACATCATTTGGTTGCTCCTCCTGCTGTGTTCTGCGTGATCTAGCTCTCCTACGCCGGACTCTGACATTACTTCTGCGGACCTGTGTTTGTGGATTTGGGATGGATGTGGCTGCCTGGACTCATGTGGTGCATTTGCCTCATCATCAGACTCCATGGTGACCAGTGGTGGGACAGTTGCCCTGCGTGTGTTTGGGGCACTGGATGGATTTGTTGGCAAGACCGGTGTGTCCATATCCTCAACTGCGCTGGTGTCCTGTATGTCCTGGTAGTCACTGTCCTCAGCTTCTACACGTTCTGCATCTGTGAGGTTTAACAGTGCAAAACAGCATTAATTTATGTCTGGGATGTCATGTCACAGTGATCTTTTTACTTTGACATTAAATTTGGAATATGTTCACTGTTATGAGTTGTTCTTATCCTATTTGTGTGTTTGACATTGTAAATGCTTGACCTGCCTACATCTCCCATAATGCACTTCCCTTCATGGATACATTGTGTACTGGATGTTCTGAGTGTGCACTTGTGCTGTACTGGGGTGGTGTACTACCTTAATTATTTAGGTCAATGGTAACATGCAGTCATCTTACCTTCAGATGTGTTTGCTGCTCCTGACGTGTCTAGCTGTGTCACACCGACAACAGCTTCAGGCTGGATTGTGGATTCAACCATGTCCTCCATGGTAGTGTTCCCAGTGTCTGTCGGTGTTCCCCCTCCTGTCTTCCTTGCTTCCTTCAGACGGGCAGCTATGCGCTCCTTGGCCCGACTGCGCATGTCGTACCATCTTTTCTTCAGGTCATCGATGGTGCGGTGTGTCACCCCACTGGCATTCACCCGGTTCTGGATCCGGATCCATATTTTCCTTTTCTCCTGCTCTGCCACTTTCAATGATAGTTTCCCAAACAGCTTATCATGGCTGTGGACAACTCCCTCAATGAGTGTGTCAATTTCTTTTTCAGCAAATTTCATTTTCCGCTTCCTGCCTGATTGGCTGTCCTCTGCTGTTTGTGAGCTTTCCATTTTCTTGCAGTTACCAGGTTTTTCCAATTGCTCAATCCCACTGCTAGTTAGCTCCCAGAGCCAGCTCCCTCCTCTCCCTCTGACTGTGCACTGGAAATGGGGCTTGTGCTGCTCACTTCCTGGTTCTGATGTCATCAAGATGCATCACAAATGCGACTTCGCTATTTGCGAATTCGCTATTTGCGAATTCGCAATTAGCGGATTCGCAGTTGTTTTTGCGAATATTAGCGATTCTTTAATTTTTCGCTAATTTATTGTTGCATCTGTTTTTGCGATTCGATATTTGCGAATCTTTAAAATTCGCTAATAAGGAATCGCAAACTTTAACATTGATGCATGTGCCTGTTAGTGTGGTAACCTCTGGCTTACCAGCCACTAACATTCTTTCACTTTAAATCTCAGAGTTTACTGCTTACCTTCACGTGAGTGCATCCAAGTATGTAAAACTTCAAAAAGTTAAAATCAGCTAACAATAAAATATATAAGGGTGCGTGTATACATCAGGTGAACAGCATGGCTGAGAAAATGGGCTATGGTTTAGCCTTGAAATAGGATCTGGAAAGAAGGGTAGGTACCGCAGACAAATGTTAAACTCCTGGGATCAATGGACAAATGAGAGGAAACACAATACAAAGCAGTACATCTCAGATCGAAATATTATATAATAAATGCAAATAAGCATTGTTTATTCAGTACAATTGAAAGTGGCATTTTTTTGCCTCCCGAAGACTCAAACAGGAAACACACAAAGTCTGTTTGACATCCTTCGGAAAAGGGGTTGGAAAATGCATTTCAGACCTGGCAGCTTTGAAAATGTGTTGACGGTGTGAAAGAGGAATTAAGTTTGGGTGGGGTAAGGTCAGTCATCAGACCATTTATCAAACTCTCCCTGGAGCCTTGATATTTCCTACCTTTGCAATCCCACTACATCTAGTAAAGGCAGATATGTTGGGATAATCTTGCTTTTCAGGGTGCTATTTTTTTCATTTTTTTATTTTAGCCATTTATAGAGCGCATGGTTACACCACCGGTGTGTCCCCGCGCTGAGCAAGACACTGTGGGAGGATATGACAGCGATCCGCGTATAATGCTACCTTCGATATTCTTGCTGGCTTCCTTCTAGGGCATCTGCATAATGACAATTTGGTAACATTCTCTTACACTTCGGTCTTCTGCCAAACACGGCCATACCCGGCTATATGGGAACCTGCAAAGCGAGTCCTTAATTATCACAATTAAGGACTCGCAAAAGCCTACTTTGATGCATGTGCCTGCTGGAAAGTCTTTAAAGATACAGAGAGAATTTTACGTAATTTCAACCGATGAAAGAAACTAAAGTAGGAAGTGTGTAAGGAAAATACCCATCCCGACGCCTTCAGCAGGGTCTGACTTTTTGGCCTAGTTCTTTGCATGCTGACATCAGAGCGCCTAATGATAATAATAAACGTGGAAATAAATCCCCAGGTCCCAAAATTCTATGTCAGGACCGGAGGCTCCGATTATGCTTTTCTTTCTTTTACTTCTTCAAAACAGCAGCCAATCACAATAAAGTTTTTGAAACACTACGTTTCCCATGACTCCATACACCCAGGTCAAACAGGATTACTTTAGAAGCCATCCCAGAGTCATCGGATGATCATCCAACTACTCTAGAAGTCATTTTCACGTCATCAGACGTCATCAAGCTCTTAAATTCATCAGCAGAGTTTAGAAACTTGAGCCCGATGATTTGAAGATGACTTGAAAATGAGTATCTGATGACTTCAGTAGATGTGATTAACCCTGATGATTTCAGAATGACTTGAAAATGATTATCCAACGACTTCACAAGGAGTGACTGTTCCTGATGATTTGAGGATGACTTGAAACTGAGTGCCTGATTACTCAACAAGATGCATAGCTACTGGTGGTTTTAGGATTGTTTGAAAATGACTGTCGGATTACTTGACTAGCACCACAGTCTTCTAATTAAAAAGACTGGTTCATAATAATTTTAGGATGATTTGTTGATTGCTTCAGGTACACGTCCAACATTTTAGTTTATTTATTGCTTTTTAGAGACATTCAACCCTTTGGAAGATTTCAGAATCCCCTTTTTACTGCATAATGAACACCATTTACATATTACTGCATTTTCAACTCTGCAATTAAACCTATAGTGCATGCATTAGCGGAGACTTCAATGCTAGAAGGCCTGGGTGCTATGCCAATAACTCTAACACAAACAAATGCGAGACCGATTGCATTTTCAATTTAGCGCTACTCATCGGAATGCAGAGTGTTAGAGCGCTTAACATAACATACACATTATCCATGCAAAAGAAATCAAGTAAGTGTGAAAATCAATGTAATATACATATCGGAGCACTATTGCATAATAAAGTGGTACATTTATGCTCACAACATTGTATAAAATGCACACCATGTGTGTTGCGATATCATGAATAACAAACCCGAAGAAGGTAGCAACAAAATAGAGGTTCAACAATCCCACCGCCAAGAACAGTGGGTGAGTTTAAAAAAAAATTTATTAGTTGAGGATTCGGGGTCGGGGTTGTGCCAAAAAAGTGGCATCAGGATTGCGCAACTTTTTTGGCACAACCCCGACTCCAAATCTCATTTGCTAAATATCATAATGCACTTAAATGTACTCATGATTAACCTGATAAATATATGTGTGAGATCTTAGTATCTGATGTCACTTCTTGTGATGTCACTTACTGTGATGCCACTTGAAATGTCACGCGTCGTGACGTAATGTGCTGTGATGGCACACGTCATGATGTCATTTGCTTACTGCCTAACTTGGTCAGTCCCCCCACTTCTTTTTATAGGACTTGTGCCCTGCATACACCATCGCTAGTGCACAGCGCTCACGTTTCCCAGGTCCATATATGAGGTACTCATCTAGTCCCGGTCTTAGCTCTTCATTTTGGACTCGTAGGCCCGATTTTATAGAGGCAAAAACAGGGCTACAGATCTTGTGATGAAAACTGCTGGTCTCTGTGAGGTTCTCGCAAAACTTGAGAGCTCAGGAACTGGCTCTTCTGTCTCTTTTATCAGAGAAGCCTTTAGTGGAGAGGCCAATAACTGTAAGGGAAGGAAGTCTCAGCGCTCCTTTAAGCAGTCTAGTCAAGTGTCATTCATGTCACTGCATTTGGTCCGTTTTTAGCACTATATAATGATTAGACGGCTCACTGTTTCTTTCTGGCCATCACATATGTTTCCATATCCATTGTACAAAATGCAAACCAAATGCTTCTTTCATTAAAATAAGCACGATAACCCTGTTCGTTCCTTTTACACTAATATCATTATTGCTGTGAAATACAGATATAAATCACGATGTCTTACTAGCTGCATACAGACGGGCACATTTATTGTTGAAACGGAGACATTAAGTGATTTGCTCAGAATGACTGGATGTTGAGCTGACGCCCAGACTCAAACTCGGTTCCCAAGCTTCGAAGCAGCCGCTGTAGCTGTTATGCCACATCCTCTCTCTGTTGCTTAAAATATAAAGGAGCTGTTGTCCGTATGTAAATAAATGAAGTTTGAGTAGGAAGGTCCAGTAGTAAACACGGTTAAACGAATAAAAATGCAGCACACGCTGCCATGCAATCAGATATGAAAGAAATACCTGTAAAATTTTGACACTGGCTGCCTCTATAACCAAACATGAATTAATCTAAATGCAAGTAGTTACAAAACATAAAAAAGCGGACATATGGTGACAAAAAGCAATAAAAAGATCTCATCCAATTACACTTTTGAAACACAGTCCGTATGGAGTTGGCGGGGTGAAAAGGGGCGGAGCAGGTTGGTGAAGAGCACCCTTGCGGTTTCATGCCTTTAGGCCTCCTCTTGCGCCTTATCTGACTTTAAAGCGCTCACAACTCTGTTGCAGGGATCTGGGCGCTACAGGAAGGAGTCAGGCATGCTGGAGGGTGGTAAATAAATACGAGGCTGCTTTCCTATATCAAAAAGTACATTTGCTTTAACTGTAAGGATAGTCATCACTGCCGAAAACTGTAAATCAGTCTGTTTTAGTTGCTGTATTTGTAGCTGTTACCCATTATTCACTTTTTTCACTTAATATTTTTAGAATGTTAAGGAGATGAAGTTTGCAGCCTTATACAGAATGACATGAGAACCAGTGGATTAGACAAACACATTGCTTTTTAAATTTAGTTATGGTGAAATTAAGTGATTTGCACAGAATCACAGGATGTTGAGCCTCCAGCGGAGACTCAGCCACTGTCCCCAGCTTCAAGGTCGACCGCTGTCTCCATCCTCTTTCATTCCTTGCTTGCATCAATTTCCCCAGCCCCTCCTGCCTCGGAGTAGCACTACAGGCTACCTTTGGGCTAATTTTGGTAGGATCCAGGCCTACCATGCCGCAGCCGTCCCTGGTTGGAGCGGAAGCGGAGTTGTACTAGTCTGTGGCCGAGTGAGGAGACTAAGGTGCTGCTGCACACGGATCGGGCTGCACCGGGAAAGAAGCAAAGTGCTCCATTTCTTTGGTATTTTTTTCGTGGGGCTGAGGGTGCAGGTGAGACGTGGAAGTGAGGTGGGTGTGATTTCCCGCCTCTCCTTGTCAAGTAGAGACTGATGCAGGAGTAGTAGAAACGTAGGATTTATTCATGAAAAGGAAGCACCACCGGTTACAGGTCTTCAGGCACCGAGCAACTGTCGACTTTGCCTACTCTGACTCAACGGCCCGATCCCATGTTCTAGCATAGAACACTAGGCTCGTGCCATGAGACAGAGTATTCAAAGGATGACAAAGAATACACAAAGTACAAGCACGTGCATGCAAGCACGAGAATGGCATAGAACACACAAGGTACCAGAACGTGCATGCAAGTACAAAGAAATACATGCCAACTGGATGTAACACACCTTCCCCCCTTAAAGATATAAAAAAAACTATTTAATAAATTTATTTTTAACAAAAGAAACGAAATCGACATCCAAATGGGCTTTTTTCTGGAACGTTTACCCAAATCCTCAGAACCAACAGTGTTATCTTGAATGCTGGTACCATCTGGAATAGAAACATGGCTGCTAACAATTTCATCATCAATATCATCAAGATAAGTAGAATCAGTAAGATTAAATTTCTCATTAGTGCAGTCATCAGTACCTGAATACACATTTTTATCAGCTTTGAGAATGGCAATTCTACTCAAATTCCAAACTTTGTTGTCAGATAGTCTCACAGAATTTTTAAAACCTCCTTAACTTCAAAAGGACCCATAAATTGGCTCTCACCTTTTTAACTTTCCAAGGTTTTTGACTTTTACAAACATGCCCACCTTGACAATGGGATCATGCTTTGAACCTTTTTATTATCAAAATACTCTTTATTAATGGCATGGGTTTGAGCAATCTTTTCTTTAACAGTTTCTAAATCCAAGTTAGATGAAGTGGAGGAAGATAACCATGAGGGATTAGATTTGGTCCTGGGAACTCTACCTCTCATGATTTCAAACGGAGAACATCCAGTCATTGCATTCATGGTAGTTCTGTACATCCAAACAGTTTTTAGAACCTGTAGCTCCCACTTGTCACTGACTACTCCTGCAGCCTGTATGGCTTTCTTGAGAACTTTGTTAAATCTCTCAATAACACCGTTACCACTGGGATTATACAAAGAAGTGGTAGAATGAATTATACCAACTCTCTTGAAGTAATCTTTGGCCTTGTTGGATAAAAAATTGGACGCCATTATCGGTGATAAGACGTACAGGTAAACCTTCTTCAGTAAAAGTTTCATCCAAAAAGGTCAAAACAGAATCAGTGTCAATTTTCTCAACAATTTTGATCACGGGCCATCTGGAGAAAATATCTATGGCCGCTAGGATAAATTTGGAATTGTAACCGACAGGCCCCATGATATCCATAGCAATAGTGCTCCATGGATTGTCAGGAATTATGTGATCACTCATATTAGGTTTGAGAGTAACAAGAGATTTATCTGAATTGGCACAAGTGACACAGTTTCTCACAATACGTTCAATGAACATGTCCATACCCGGCCACCAATACAAATTTTTCACTGTCTGTTTTGTTCTCACAATTCCACTATGACCCTCATGACCATGCAGTACTATAGAACGTCTTAATTTGCTAGGGGGAACAGCACGGTCCCCTCTTTTGAGTATATTGTTAATGCATGATAATTCATCCCTAATTTCCCAGAAACTTCTGAGCTCTGAACTAATGTTCTTTTTGTTAGGCCATCCACTTAAAATGTAACTTTCTACTTTTTTTAAAAGGGAATCGTCATCAAATTCCTTGCACCATAAAGTTTGGTCAATAGGCATAGGACCCTCATCATGTACCAAAGCAATCTGTAAATCATCCCATTCATTGTAAAGATCTTCTCTGATGGATAAAGGCATTCTAGATAAAAATCAGCCGTTACATTCTCTTTACCGGGAACATACAGAATGGTGTAAATAAAATCTTGTAGACGCATAGACATGCGTGCAATACGTGCGGAAGCTCGTAGCATACCCTCAGTAGTGAGTAAACGCACTAAGGGTTTATGGTCACTCCTAATTAAACATTCTTTTCCCCAAACAAACGGTCTAAAGTGTTCTAAAGACCACACACAGGCTAAAGTTTCCTTTCTATGGTAGAATATTTTTCTTCTGCTGGAGTGAGTGCTCTGGAGGCATGTGCAATGATAAATTCTTTCCCTGAATCAGACTTCTGTGCCAGCACGGCACCCAAACCCTTGGAACTTGCATCCGAGGTAATAATGCACATAAGATTAGGGTCAAAACGAGAAAGAGCAGTGGCAGTGCAAATAGCTTCTTTCACATCCCGAAATTCAATCTCACAATCATTTGACCATACAAATCTGTTTTTGTTTTTAATCAATTGTCTAATGTTAAAAGTGCGACAAGAAAATTTAGGAATGTACTTTGCGTAAAATTCAGTCAAACCTAAAAAAGATCTAACATCATCCTTTGACAAAGGATGTGGTGCCGCTTGAATAGCTTCAATTAAATCTGATTTAGGTTTTATTCCTTCCTCACACAACTCATGACCAAGGTAAGTTACAGAATGTACACCAAACTTGCATTTAGCATGCTTGATGGTCAAACCATAGTTGCTAAGGGCACTTAGAACATTCTCTAGTGCTGAAACATGTTCTTGCTCATTGTTCCCAAATACCAATATGTCATCCTGAAAACAGACCGCATTTCTGCAATTGATCAAAATGTCTTGCATTACCCGTTGGAAAATGGCAGCCGCGGACGCTAGTCCGAAAGGCATTCTATTGTACCTGAAACATCCAAACGGGGTGATGAACGCAGTGAAATCTTTGCTACTATCATGTAATTCAATTTGATGGTAAGCCGCAGATAGGTCTACAACATGGTTGCTAACATTTCAGAAATGCGCGGTAAAGGAAATTGGTCTATGATTATGTTGTTATTGAGATGGCGCAAATCAATGCATAGTCTAACCTTACCGTTGGAGCGTCTGGCTACAACTATGGGAGAAACCCATTCAGAGGATTCTATCCTTTCAATAATGCCTTCTTTGACCAGTGAATCACGCTCATTCTTAACTTCTTCACGTACTGCTATGGGAATGTTGCGTGCCTTGTGAACCTTAGGGCACGCACCCTCCTTTAAGCGTATTTCGTGTTTAAAACCTACTAACTTACCTATTTCAGATTTAAACACATTAGGAAATTTCTTGAGCATTAGGTCGCTAATACCGTTTTGTTCATCAACTACCATCACAGGATCAGGACTATTTGGGTTTAAAATAATGTCCAGTTTACCTTGTTCAAACCAACTAAGTACAGATGGACCTTTTTTAGAAATATATAATTTTGCAGTGCATTGACGATTTTTAAATCTAAACACAAGAGTTCTAAAACCAAGAATATCTATTCTTTCACCTGAATAACCCTCAGGATTAATATCAGTCTTTTCTAATTTCTCTCCTAATCTACTGACAAATTGAGATTTCCAAACAGACTCATTTACAATAGAGTATGGAGAACCAGAATCAGCATACATATGAATTTTCACACCACCAATAGTCATTTCACCCACAGGTTTTTTTTTAACAACAGTATTGTCAATGTTTAAAATGGTGAGGTCAGAATCTTTAATGTTAAGTACGAACGAACTGCTTCTAGAACCTTTACCGTCTTCTTCATCCTCACTGTCCTCACTATGGTCAGTACACTTGACTTTATTATTTCTGCTCCTCCTGCAAGCAGTGGTAAAATGGCCAATGACACCACAATTAGAACACTTTTGTTTAATTGCAGGGCAGAATTTATAATTGGCTAAATGTGATTTACTGTTACACCTGAAACATCTCCAATTCTCCTTGTTATCATCAATCTTTCCTTTGGAAGTATGAATTTGTTTTTTCTTTGCAAAATCTTTTTTGTTTGAGTATTTAGAATTAATTTTAGAAACAATCTCTCTGTTGCTATTAATGTCACCTACTTTAACTTGTTTAGCACTTCTGCACGACATTTCTGACTTCCTCACTATAGCTAAAATGCTTTCCAGATCTGCGTCACCATTCACCCATAGTCTCTCCTGGATAGTAGAATTACTAACATGCATAACCACCTGGTCTCTAATCAATTCTTCTTGTAGTGTACCAAATTTGCAATCAAGAGATAAAGTTTTAAGGGCAGAAACATAATTGTCAACGGTTTCATCAGTAAGTTGTTTTCTTTGAAAAAACTTATATCTGGAAATACCTATGCACACCTTAGGTGAACAGAAACGGTCGAAATCTGAAATGGCTTTTTCAAAAACATTACTATCACCATCACCTTCTGTTCTTGGTAATTGATGGTAAGCTTTAAGACCCTCGGGTCCTAGACAATGTAAAAATATACCTTTTTTTTCTGCAGCTTTCATTTTGCCACTAGCATCTAACGTTTCAATGTAGTTTAAAAAATACGCTTTCCATTCAATCCATGGCATACAAGGTGTACTGCCAGCAGCCCAAAAACATTGTGGTGGAGATAAAGTATAACCCTGAGCACACATCTTGGAGATATAAATAAAATAAAGATAAATAAAATAAGAACAATGAGAAAAGAAAACAATGTGAGCTGAGGATAAACAGTAAGATTGAAAGAGAAAGTCTTGAGAGAAAAAAAAAATAGTTTATACTTCACCCAATGCTGAGAAGACGGTTGAGGAAAACAAACAATCCATAGGGGTAATCAGAACATCTTGTCTTGCAAGACTCTTGAATGAATTAATAAAAATGAAATATCCACTTCCTCGAGGTGAAGATAAGCGTGCAAACAATACTATGGAAGTGCCACTGAATAAGAATATTCAACACGGACAAACACCTCTGAGGAGATAGATCGAGATGCGATGATTAAGTTGTTGCAAATCAGTGCGCATGCGTAATGCTCTGGAAATCCAAGGTGAAGCTGTAGAAAATCAATGCGCACGCGTAATGCTTTCGAAATCTGACGTGAAGATCGAAATCTGACGTGAAGCGTCGTTGGTTACTGAGCACAGTAACGTCGAGCGTGTGAAGCGGAGCTGCGTAGAAGATCGTGCGCATCTGCTGGAATCCCGTAGCTGAAGAATCGGCTCCTGGAATGGCGCTGACGTACACAGGTAAGGTGTGCGTCTGTGAAATGACAGTAGGGAGAACGCGAAAGGATTTGAAAATAAAAAAACAAGTTGGAGCAAATCCTTAAACGATATGCGGCGATGTGCTCTAGGAAAATAAGGCATCCACAGGGTTGTAGCTGCAGGCGGGAAGGCAAATAGCTCCTGGCAAAGTCCTCAATATCCGTCCAAGCACATCGAGCAATTCCAAATCCAGGATAAACAAACTTAAATCAGAGAAAGGCTTGAAACCAATCCTTAGCGAAATATCGGATAGTAGTCAACGATCCTCTGCGAGATAGCCAAATAAGATATTTATAGTGCAGGGTTCGTTGGAATTCTTCTTTCCTTTTTAAAAAAAAAAAAATTGAGCGGAACGAAGAAAAAAAAATAAAAGAAGCAGGTGGTGCTTCCTGTAATTCTTCCGTCTACTCGTCGCCAAATTGTCAAGTAGAGACTGATGCAGGAGTAGTAGAAACGTAGGATTTATTCATGAAAAGGAAGCACCACCGGTTACAGGTCTTCAGGCACCGGGAAGCTCCGAGCAACTGTCGACTTTGCCTACTCTGACTCAACGGCCCGATCCCATGTTCTAGCATAGAACACTAGGCTCGTGCCATGAGACAGAGTATTCAAAGGATGACAAAGAATACACAAAGTACAAGCACGTGCATGCAAGCACGAGAATGGCATAGAACACACAAGGTACCAGAAAGTGCATGCAAGTACAAAGAAATACATGCCAACTGGATGTAACACTCCTCCACTTTGGAGTACTCTGCCGCGCTTTTGTTTGAAAGGCGGGAGCCCGCCTTTCTTTAAGATGCGGCGCTGTAATGCAGTGCTTTATGTGAGTGAGCTGGAGGTAGGATTCCGCTTCTCACTTAACTTTACCAAGAGTGGGGACTTTTCTTAGAGATGGGTATAGGATCCCATAATATGTGGACTTTTGGGACGCTGCAGGCAACTTCCTATTGAGGCAGTGTGTCTGAGCTCGCTTCGCAACATCGGCGCTTCAGGCTCCGATCAATTACATGCAGGGTTCGAGTCCTAGCGTCGGATCCCCATCCTGTGATTCTGGGCAAAACACTTAATAGCTGGGCATTATGTAGGAAAGTTGCGATGATATGATGAGCTGTTTTAGTTGCCTAGTAAAAACCTAGCTGTTCATGGCAAATTATTTTTTATTTGACTACATTTTTTCATTTGCTGCCTGCCCCATGCGTGCATTATCACCGAGTAGGTCACTGAGCTTTCATGACACGAAGCAGATGGCTTCAGAGGATTCTTTTCAAAGGGGCCCTCCGGGCTTTTAGCAGGCAATGGTTCTTACCACACTAAAATGCGTAAGTCTCACACCTGATGCGTGGTACTTGGCAGGGCTGAACTGGCCATGAGCACGTGCGCTCGGATCTTTTAATTAACAGGCACACGTCACTCGTGACGTCTGTGTTGGATGGGTGTGTGGTGATAATAAAAGCCAGCCCTCTGGGAGTGGATGGTAACACACTAGAACGTATCCGCCAGGACACTACATTCCTCCCAAACTTTATTAAAAACAAAAGCGAGTCCAACCTATAGAAATAAAAGCATACACACAAGACACTACTTAGTCTCTCAGCCTTGACAGGCAGTCTGCAGGACAGCAGTGGACAGGTGCAGCTGGAAGCACCCAGGTATCTCTGCACGCGTCCATGGTTCAACCAGCTACCACTGGGCACAGACACTGTGTAGATGGAGTCCATATTCTTTGGCAGCATGTCAGTTGGGCCAATGTCCACTTACGCACTGTTGGACAGTTCTTCGTGGTGATGCAGTTGGAGTCGACAGTTCAAACTTTGTGCATGAGGAGTGTCGGTGGAGTCCGCTGCAGAGCTATCACTTGTGGTGTCCTGACTTCACGAAGGACAAGTCTTATCAAAACTGGGACGGAGTTGGCGATGTTTGAGACGTCTCCCTCTGATGTACCAGTGCCACCTGGTACCCGTCAGTGGAACAGCTTCCAGACCATCTCTCATGCATGGGTTTCCTTGAGGCCCTTCCTGATGAGTTGCCACAAGACTGCGTGGACTATGGAGGGCTACATTTAGTCTGCCTTGGGGCTGCTGCAGGATCACCGACAGGGACCATGGACAAGTCATTTATTCAACTGCTATGAGGAGAAAGTTAGTCAGTGTCTTATCTAGGGCCTTGAGGAACAGTGGGTCAGTCTCTCTTTTGCTGTACTTGCTCTTTCCTTAAGCTTGCATTGCTTCTTTTGTGGTGGTTGCCTACTGCCACTAGTGGTGTACTCAGTACCAGTCCTGGCTGTTCCTCACCTTCTCGATGCCGTGGGCAAGGCTGTCTCTGTGAAGAAAGGTGTGGGAGGCAAACTGATGAATTTTCCCTCTTGCAGAAGAGACAGGTGGCCACAAGGGGGTGTGCACCTTTCGGGTTCAGCTCTTCCTCGCTGATTCTGCAGCTGCTGGAAACTTGTTACAGTGCAGTGGGGCCTCACTCACCATCTTTTACTTGCTCTCTGGGCAAGGTCGTGGGGCATTGCCGGCTCTCAGTCATGCCGGGAGGCCTGTCTTTATCAAAATATTAGCCCCGTTGGGGCCGCCTCATGCGATTCTCTTTCTTGTGCTGGTCTAGGTGGTACTGCAGCCATTTTGAGAGGCTTCGGCAGCTTTCCTCCTGCTGCGGCTGCATCTATGCAGCGCTGCAGAGGAAGGTGTGGGGCATGCACTGCAAGGGGCGGCCTCAGTCTTCTCCCTGCTGGCGGGGTGTTAAACAGTGCAAATTGTGGCAGGGCAGCTTACCATTTGTTATACATTGTAGGTCGTTGAGGTCTGCAGTACAGCGAGGCACTGCTCAGTGATGCTGCAGCTGGTTTGTGAGGACACGGCAGCCTTCCCTAACACTGCAGGCCATATCGCCCCCTCGGGCGCTGTGGAGGCTGGCATGAAACAGTCAGTGTATCGCCCCCTCGGGCGCTGTGGAGGCTGGCATGAAACAGTCAGTGTATCGCCCCCTCGGGCGCTGTGGAGCATGAAACAGTCAGTGTGTCGCCCCCTCGGGCGCTGTGGAGGCTGGCATGAAACAGTCAGTGTATTGCCCCCTCGGGCGCTGTGGAGCATGAAACAGTCAGTGTATCGCCCCCTCGGGCGCTGTGGAGGCTGGCATGAAACAGTCAGTGTATCACCCCCTCGGGCGCTGTGGAGGCTGGCATGAAACAGTCAGTGTATCGCCCCCTCGGGCGCTGTGGAGCATGAAACAGTGTATCGTCCCCTCTGGCGCTGTAGAGGCTGGCATGAAACAGTCAGTATATCGCCCCCTCGGACGCTGTGGAGGCTGGCATGAAACAGTCAGTGTATCGCCCCCACGGGCGCTGTGGAGGCTGGCATGAAACAGTCAGTGTATCGCCCCCTCGGGCGCTGTGGAGCATTAAACAGTCAGTGTGTCGCCCCCTCGGGCGCTGTGGAGGCTGGCATGAAACAGTCAGTGTATCGCCCCCTCGGGCGCTGTGGAGCATGAAACAGTCAGTGTATCGCCCCCTCGGGCGCTGTGGAGGCTGGCATGAAACAGTCAGTGTATCACCCCCTCGGGCGCTGTGGAGGCTGGCATGAAACAGTCAGTGTATCGCCCCCTCGTGCGCTGTGGAGCATGAAACAGTCAGTGTATCGCCCCCTCTGGCGCTGTAGAGGCTGGCATGAAACAGTCAGTGTATCGCCCCCTCGGACGCTGTGGAGGCTGGCATGAAACAGTCAGTGTGTCGCCCCCTCGGGCGCTGTGGAGGCTGGCATGAAACAGTCAGTGTATCGCCCCCTCGGGCGCTGTGGAGGCTGGCATGAAACAGTCAGTGTATCGCCCCCTCGGGCGCTGTGGAGCATGAAACAGTCAGTGTGTCGCCCCCTCGGGCGCTGTGGAGGCTGGCATGAAACAGTCAGTGTATCGCCCCCTCGGGCGCTGTGGAGCATGAAACAGTCAGTGTATCGCCCCCTCGGGCGCTGTGGAGGCTGGCATGAAACAGTCAGTGTATCACCCCCTCGGGCGCTGTGGAGGCTGGCATGAAACAGTCAGTGTATTGCCCCCTCGGGCGCTGTGGAGCATGAAACAGTCAGTGTATCGCCCCCTCTGGCGCTATAGAGGCTGGCATGAAACAGTCAGTGTATCGCCCCCTCGGACGCTGTGGAGGCTGGCATGAAACAGTCAGTGTGTCGCCCCCTCTGGCGCTGTGGAGGCTGGCATGAAACAGTCAGTGTATCGCCCCCTCGGGCGCTGTGGAGCATGAAACAGTCAGTGTATCGCCCCCTCGGGCGCTGTGGAGGCTGGCATGAAACAGTCAGTGTATCGCCCCCTCGGGCGCTGTGGAGCATGAAACAGTCAGTGTATCGCCCCCTCGGACGCTCTGGAGGCTGGCATGAAACAGTCAGTGTATCGCCCCCTCGGGCGCTGTGGAGCATGAAACAGTCAGTGTATCGCCCCCTCGGGCGCTGTGGAGGCTGGCATGAAACAGTCAGTGTATCGCCCCCTCGGGCGCTGTGGAGGCTGGCATGAAACAGTCAGTGTATCGCCCCCTCGGACGCTGTGGAGGCTGGCATGAAACAGTCAGTGTATCGCCCCCTCGGACGCTGTGGAGGCTGGCATGAAACAGTCAGTGTATCGCCCCCTCTGGCGCTGTGGAGCATGAAACAGTCAGTGTATCGCCCCCTCGGACGCTGTGGAGGCTGGCATGAAACAGTCAGTGTATCGCCCCCTCTGGCGCTGTGGAGCATGAAACAGTCAGTGTATCGCCCCCTCGGGCGCTGTGGAGCATGAAACAGTCAGTGTATCGCCCCCTCGGACGCTGTGGAGGCTGGCATGAAACAGTCAGTGTATCGCCCCCTCGGACGCTGTGGAGGCTGGCATGAAACAGTCAGTGTGTCGCCCCCTCGGGCGCTGTGGAGGCTGGCATGAAACAGTCAGTGTATCGCCCCCTCGGGCGCTGTGGAGCATGAAACGGTCAGTGTATCGCCCCCTCGGGCGCTGTGGAGGCTGGCATGAAACAGTCAGTGTATCGCCCCCTCGGGCGCTGTGGAGCATGAAACAGTCAGTGTATCGCCCCCTCGGGTGCTGTGGAGGCTGGCATGAAACAGTCAGTGTGTCGTCCCCTCGGGCGCTGTGGAGGCTGGCATGAAACAGTCAGTGTATCGCCCCCTCGGGCGCTGTGGAGCATGAAACAGTCAGTGTATCGCCCCCTCGGGGGCTGTGGAGGCTGGCATGAAACAGTCAGTGTATCGCCCCCTCGGGCGCTGTGGAAGCTGGCATGAAACAGTCAGTGTATCGCCCCCTCGGACGCTGTGGTGGCTGGCATGAAACAGTCAGTGTATCGCCCCCTCGGGCGCTGTGGAAGCTGGCATGAAACAGTCAGTGCTGGGGGCGGCCTCGGGCCAGAACACCGCCTTCTCCTCTTTCCCTCGTGCAGTGGGGGCCACTGCTGTAATTTTAGTGCAGGGGTTTTTCCTCTTGCGGCTTCAGTCTATGCTTGCTGGCCAGTGCTGCCGGGCTATCGCGAGACAGACGGTCTCTGTACCTCCCTGGCAGCTGCAGCAGGTGCAGTTTTCTCCTGTTGCCTAGGTAAACTCTCTTCACCGGTTCATCAAACCTTGATGGGAGCTCCGACATGCAGGATCTGTAGCAGGACGCTGTGCTCAGTCTGCCTTGTTAAGAGGGTGCTCCTCTCACCTCTTGCTGTGACAGATGGCAGCATGTGGGGCAGCTTGCCGGCATCTCTCAAGTGGGGGCATGGCGCGTGCATGTCATATCAGGGGGTCAAGGCATCCAGTCGATAGCTCCATCCCCCTTCACATTGCTCTCACAGGACCTGAGCTCTGCCGGCAGGGAGTAGGAGGTAAAACAGTCTCTTTCCTCTCCCCCTTCACGGCAAGATGAGGGTTCCCCTTCTTGGGGCAACATGCCCTTTTCCTCAGGGCAGGCGATCATGGCCTGGCCAATGCACTTTTCATCAGGCATGGTGGAGAGCTGCGAGAAGGCACAGTGTGGGGGTTAGCATTCTTGTCGCCATTGTAATGTTGTGGACCCTAGGCCCACATACTATGTAAATGAGTGTGACACGGACACATGAGCATTGTACTTAGAACTGGCCATGAACAGGTGCGCTTGGATCTTTTTATTAACAGGCACACGCCACTCGTGATGCCTGTGTCTAATGGGTGTAGGGTGGTAGTAGCTGGTAAAACACTAGAATGTGTCCAGCAAGATACTACAGTTGCCTGCAGGGTTTTTCTGTTAATCTTGCAGGCAGGAGTTACACACAAGCTCCAATGCTGGGGAAGTTACCTTCAAGCAGTGTTTATTCACCGGGCAATGTAAGGACCACCACAGCATTCCTTGTCCCTCCCAGTGTGTATTTTATTTTTGTTTAATACCCAAAGGTATTGGAACGCTTTCCATGAGCACCAGTTACATTACACAAGGTCACATTTCTTTTTTGTGTTTTTAGGCACTGGGAGATTAAGTGATTTGCCCAGAATGTTGAGCTGACGGCAAGACTTGAACCTGGTTTCCGAGTTCTGTAGACACACACTTTACATTTCTCACTGCGAGGATTCCATCTGTTTCAGGCCATTCCATCTTTATAAAATCTAAGGCAAGCAGGTGTGAAACCATTGAAAACAGGAATATTTTCCAGAGTTTTGCATACTCTAACAGTGGATTAAAAAATGTTAAGATGTGGTCTAACGGCTAGAGCGCCCAACCTCAAAGCTGGGGAACCGGGTTCGAGTCTCGGCAGCGACGCTCAACATCCTGTGGTTCTGGGCAAATCACTTAATCTCCCCGTGCCGAACAAAATGAATGTATCTTTCTATAACGCAACTGGTGCTCATGTGAAGCGCTCTGATACCTTCAGGTCGAGTTAGCGCTATATAAAACTAAAAAAAAAATGACTACAAAACAGCATGGACTGACTCCAGGAGCTGCCTATTTAATTGCATGTACTCAGGCCACTTAATAATAAACAGTAGTTGTTTTATGCAGTAAAAATGCTTTCTGCATAAAAAAAGCTTAGCACTAACAAAAATGATCAATAAAAAATAGCAAAAGTGAAACAAGGTGTTAACTTGTAGATTGAAAGAGGAAGAACATGTACAATACTCCTTGCGCGATTAATTATCCATATGTCATCCTGCACCTCGTTTTTAGGTCTCGCCTAGCGAACGCAGCGCATGCGCTGCTTCTTTAGACTGCAGTTGGAATAGTAAATCTGCCCCTCACCCCCAGTGTGTGCACTTTCCCCAATGTTTGTGGGACCAGAGTTAGAGTAGTGAATCTGAACCCGTCTCTCGCATCTGCCTCTCCTCCCAAGGAATCTGCCCCTCCCCCACATTGTTTCTTCCAGTGGAGTTAGAATTGCTAATATGCCCTAACTGGAAGAGATGTGCGGTCCCCAACGGGCTGCTACAGTTATTTATTTACTTTCCTTCCCGTTAGGTTACTCTAAAGAATAGATGACCGCGACTTTTTTCTGCAATCAGAGGATAACCTACTGCCATTCTAATCTCAGTCAGTTCAAGAAACTTCTTAAAACCTGGCTGTTCTGTCATTAACTACCAATCTCCGATCTGCTTTGTCTGCTACCCAGGCGCCGAGAGATCCCCTTGGGGATGATTCGCTAGCGCACTACAAATCCTAGTAATAATAATAATAATGGGCACCCCTACGATATGGGTGAGGGATTTTAACTGCGTGCTGGATGCCGCATTCAATAGGCACCCTCCCAGAGTTGCCTTGAAGCCGAACATGACAGAGGCACTGTGGGGGGTGATGGACAGATTGGGGTACTCAGACACGTGGCGCGTGATGTATTAGGATGATGGAGGGTATACCTGCTACACTGCAGCGCGCACGGTCCTGAGCAGGCTGGATCGTTCTTTACTCTCAGGTGAAGCTGCGGTACAAGCGCTTCAAATACAGGTGTTGGGACTCTACCTCTCGGATCATGCCCCAGTGCTGCTGGAATGGGGGTCACCGTGCGGCAGACCCAGGGTTCCACTCTGGAGGTTATACCCACACATGTTAAAGTACGATGTCCTCAGGGAACAGTGACTACCTTTTTCGAGACAAACTGGAGGCCTACTGATAGAAGGGGGATGGAATGGGAAACCTTGAAAATAGTGACGCGCAGGGAATGCTGCAAGAGGGTGGGACCGCTGCGGTGGCAACTGGAAGAAGAATTAATACAGGCAGATAGTGCCTTAGCCCAGGTACGGAAGACTGCCCATGAAGGACCCTAGGCAGCAGAACAGCTGCTGGAAGCCCACCGCCTAGTGGGTGAGATATGGGATAGGCTGGATTGCTTAGTCCGTCACAAATATGGCCAATTGCTCCATCGGGATGGCAATAAATCCAGCCGCCTGCTAGCTTGGTTACTAAAACATGAGCAACCCCCTCCAATTATCGTTACGCTGCGGCGGCTGGACAGCAGCTGCATTGCTACTCAAACGGGTGTTAACACACTCCTACATACGCATCTGGCATCCATTTACAAGGAAGGAGCAGAAGTCCCTCCAGACGTCTTCACACATTTCCTAGACGACTTGGCGCTACCTGGTCCACTGTTGACCAGCGCAGGGGCTTGGACATGGAGCTCACACTGGAGGATCTGCAGGAGGCGCTGACTGCGATGGCCCGCTACAAATCCCCAGGCCCGGATGGTCTTCCTACGGAATACTACCAAACATATGCCGACATATTGCTCCCTCGACTCCTAGAAACTCTGCAGGAGGCCAAGAAAATAGGAAGCCTGCCCCTGTCAATGAGGGAAGCTCAGATAGTCATGCTCCTCAAGCCAGGGGGTGTCCCATGTGCACCAGGATCCTACCGGCCACTATCAATGCTGGGGGTGGATACAAAAATCTTAGCTAAGGCTCTCGCGATGTGACTGGGCAGGGTAGTCACCCATCTAGTCTTCAACGACCAGTGCAGCTTTATGCCGGGCCGTGGCACCCACATCAATCTGCGCAGGCTGTCATGCATTTTGCATGCCACGGCTACAATGGATCTCAGGGCCGCAGTGCTCGCCTTAGATATTGAAAAGCCCTTTGACACCCTGAGATGGGATTATCTCTGGGAGGTACTGATAAGAATGGGATTTGGCCAGGAATACATTGCCTGGATACAGCTTCTATATCATTTACCCTCCGCATAGATGTGCAGCGGTGGGGTGATCTCCGAGAGGTTCTCTATTAAACGGGGCACACGGCAAGGATGCCCGTTGTCCTCGCTCTTGTTCGCCCTGGCAATGGAGCCGTAGGCGATTAGACTGCGCCGGGACCTGTCAAACTGGGGCATATCGTTGGATGGGCGGATATATGTGGTGTCCCTGTACGCTGATGACACCTTGTTATACTTAACCCGACCTGAAGAGGCGATGCCTAAGTTATTAGACATACTAACGAATTTTGGCACAGGGTCTGGTCTGAAAGTCAATAACGGTAAATCTACCCTGTTTCCGCTTGCTGCATTAGCAAAAGTAGATGCAGTGGCACTCCCATGCACGGAATTTTCAGTGGAGGGACACACACTTCAGCTACTTGGGGAGTCAGGTTGCGCATACAACAGAGGAGCAGCATGACCTGAATGTTGGCGTGGTGATCAGGGGATTAAAGACGTCCATAGACTTCTGGAATCGCCTCCCTCTCTCTGTCATGGGACGGGCAGCACTGGCTAGGATGGTGCTCCTACCGAGTTGTCTGTATGTCATACAGAACTCATTCTGCGTTGTTCCTAGCTCCATTTTTAAGACCCTCAATAGCCTTCTGCTGTCGCTGGTCTGGGCCGGAAAGTGGAATAGAGTGAAGTTGTAGATTCTAAAGTTAGACATCGACCAGGGAGGGTTGGGCCTGCCAGATCTACTACTGTACTACATGGCATCTCTCCTCCAGTACGCAGCGCTTTGGTGGGCAGAGGGCCCCAACGAAGAGAAGGAACTCCTGGCGGATTGGGGACGAGAAAATGATCTAACGAAGTGCCTCATGATGGGAGCTCATTGGGAACGCCATCTCGCTGCCCGTTTGAGGTGAGACAGGTAGCAAGGCCCTGGGAAATGGCGGTCACGTTGGTACTACGCAAAGTGCCTAATGCGAGAGCCCTGCCACTGCATCATGCGGTCATGGACCTGGCGAAATGGTTGGAGGGGGGTTGCAATACTGCAGGTGACTTATACTGCAATGAAACATTTCTCACATTCAAGGAGGCGCAGGAGTGCTTTGACCTCCCGGATGGCCAGTATCTGCAGTACGCAAAAATTTTGCGCACCATACCGGAGATATGGAACACATTTCCAGAGGAACCAGCAGAATCACACACATTGATAGCAATTCTGGGCCTGGGTACGCACAGGGGCTTAATATCAATTCTGTACCGTGTTCTCAAGGCTGATCGTATAGTAGATGTTGCATAGGTCAGGGATAGATGGTCAATGCTAAATATCACAAGCTGGAAGAGACAAGGGACTGAGCCTCCTCCGACTCCCTTTCCACAATAAAAATCTCACTCAACAGAGAAGGACTACAAAAGGTAAAATACGTTCCCCACAGTGGAGAGCAAAGAGGTGCTGTACTTCATACAACCACCAGTGTGTGGATAATATACCTCACCTCAACATAGACAACAAACAAAAGAGAGGGAAGACAAAAAATGTCTTAATACTGCCCTCACACACTTTGCAGTGTCATGCTTCATCATAGGGCCGCATCATACATCCAGGTGCAGACCAACACACTGGATGGAGCGCAGGAAATATTTTAATGAAGAATAGTGGTGAGGGTAGAGTGAATAAAAAGGAACAAACAAACCACATACAGAGACACACAACTTAAAGGAAAGACTATTCCCTTCAGAAAGGGGACCAAGTAGTGCAGACACATATACGATTAAAACTCCCTAGAGGGCAACACTCGACTTTTATTCCTGTTAGCCCCTGGTAGGATTAAAACATAAGATCTGGGATATTCAGGGGAGGTAAAAGCCCCTATATCCCTACTGCAGATACCAACATGTTTCTGCCAATTTTTACTGCGCCCAACCGGGTCGCTCTGGCATTCGTCAGGGTGTTGGTCCCTAGTTTATTGGTCTTCACCCCTATTCGGGTGTTTACCTTGTTCACAAACACGATGGACAATATCCCATTGTCCAACTCTCTGGGGATTTCCGAGAGGGATTCAATTTCTGAAAAAAGAAAGGAAAGGGGGCAGAACCCATGATTGTAGTAATACCCAGCCTTTCCGTGTTCCTCTTCAAAGATTAATAGTTAGTATCCTCAAACTTTATGCTAGAAAGTCACATGCAGTGTCTCCAGAAAACCCAGTCATTTTAACATAAGTGTCTATTTCTTCCGAGGGTTAACCACACCACGTGCAGAGGCCGCAGGCACCTTGAACAACAGTGGATATAAAAACAGAACTTAGTTGAGCTCATATCAAATTCATTAGAAAAAATCATACTGCTACAGTAAAATCCAACTTCCTTTTGGGAGTATTAAAATGTCAAAACATCATCCCACCCAACGCATACATGTGTGAAAATCACTAGAACCCTAAATCAAAAAACGTATAGCTCTATTCTACTCACAAGAGTTCATTAGTAATTCTCTGAACCCGGGACCTTAGTGGGAACGTGCTCTTGTAGTCACACTCTGATGTTAAATAAGGGTAGAAAAAGAGGGAAAAAGCAACAATGTGTATTAAGTGTTTCTTATCCTTCTCTTCTATCAGTCTTCAGTACGCCCCGCTCCAAGAACCTATTATGCTCGTACCACCTTCTATTGATTCTGGAGGCTGTCTTAAACCCCGTTCCGGGCATGGAGAAAGAACCTATTTGGCTACTCGCACTCTCTACTGTGATCTGAATGTAAGAGTCAATATACTCGCACTCGTGCCATTAATCTTAAAAACTGACTGTCACATCCTATGGCTGATATCGGTATACCAAAAAACCTTTTTTACTGTCGCTTCGTAGTAAAAGCCAGCATCCTTCTCTTCACATAAATTCCCGTTACAAGTTTAATTACAAAAGGACAGGTATCCCATTGTGAAGGTAAACTAAGGGAGCTGGCGGGGAAACGGACTAAATATAAACGTGAGCCAATATCCTTATCCTCTTAATGCTCCCCCTCACTTACTACTCCAAAGAGACACCGTCAGTCTTTTCCTCACGCCGGTCCTCTGCCGAACATACGCCACTGCAGCCTGCAGGTTTTTATGGAGCCATACCCTGGTCCGGAGTGTAAAACACACCCCTTCCTGGTCACGAGTGCACGTCTTACGTCCGGGGATCTCATTCATGAACATAGAGAGAGTCCTCCTTAAGTTACTACTGGTAATGAGTATCGGCCATTTTAAAAGGTGCACTTGTGTATGCAATTAGTATCCTTAGTTAGGCATACAAAATAGAGTACATGACCACTCTTGTTACAATCTTATAAAAACTCTTCAACAACAAAAACAGTCAGTTAGGCATAACACAGGGCCACAGAATACGGGCACATTACGCGCAATTGCTAGGATCACCATCCATGCCCAAATTAAAACAAGAATGTCCCATACATCAACCAGGAAGTTTCAGATTTCTCATTACTAATTTGTGATTCCATGTAGTTGGAACCAAGGAATACCATCATTAAGTCCCTTTGTACTACTCTTAAGTCTGTCCACCCAACGCTGTTCCCTTTTTAAAAGGAAATTCGAAATGTCACTCGTGTTGGGTGGAATAAAGGGTTTGTCCAGTACTGTCCACCTTAACTCTTGTTCAGTGTGTCTAAACTCGTTAAAGTGTGCAGTCAGCTTGGTATTCATTTTCCCACATCGTATCGTGCTCATATGCTCCAATATGCGGGTTTTTACTCGACGAGTTGTCATTCCCACATATTGCATATTGCACGGACATTTTATCAAATAAATGACATTTTCTGTGTTACATGTGGTGTGTTTTCT
Source organism: Calotriton arnoldi (assembly GCA_963921515.1). Classification (NCBI taxonomy): domain Eukaryota; kingdom Metazoa; phylum Chordata; class Amphibia; order Caudata; family Salamandridae; genus Calotriton; species Calotriton arnoldi. The sequence goes on from CAWUFW010002915.1 coordinate 1,310,986, forward strand.
TTGTTCCCACGGACGATTGAGCCCGATGTCTACACTTTTCCCATTTATAGAGAGGGGACAAGCCCTACAGTAGCCACACGAGTAGTGTCCCATTACTGGTGGTAGAAGCTGGTTTGAGTTCTGTTCATTTGGGGGGTTTCTTTGTATCCTCGGACGTGTGTTCACAATCATATCCTTAATACTTTCACTTTTCTTAAAAGAGAAAAGGGGGATGGGTTGATCCAGGCCATTAGAATTAAGAATCCTCCAATTCTTTTGAATTATTTTCTTCAAATGGTTCGATACTGTGTTGAATGTCGTCACACAGATACTTCTCTCAACGGTTGCTTTTTCATTTGTTTCAAGTAGGGCCTCTCTGTCACAGTTACGCGCTCGTTTTTGGGCTCTCTTAATGACATGTTCAGGGTAGTCTCTGTTTTTGAGCTTCTCGCTCAGATTCTCTGCTTCCTTTTTATAATCTGTAACCAAAGAGCTGTTCCTGCGTAATCGCAGGAACTGCCCATAGGGTAGATTCTCCCTAAGAGAGTGGGGATGGAAGCTGTGAAAGGATAGTAGATTGTTTCTATCAGTCGGTTTATGGTAGACACTGCTAATTAGAGCCCCATTCTCTGCCCTTATATTTAAATCCAAAAAAGGCAATGAGTCATTAGTTGTCACACCTGTAAAGTATAAAAATGGGTTTCTTTGGTTGAGCCACGTGAGGAAAGTCTGGGCAGAGCTTCTGCTACCTCTCCAGATGATAAAAACATCGTCTATATACCTACGCCATACCCTGATGTGATCCAAAAAAAGAGTTGGCCGGTGACAAGATAGTTTCCTCTTCAAACTGTGAAACATAGAGACAGGCTAGACTAGGGGCGCAGGAACTCCCCATAGATGTACCATGAGTTTGTAAATAAAATTGATCTTCAAATTTGAAGAAATTTTTAGTAAGTGCTAGCTCCAAGAGACAAAGAATAAATGCCCGGGGGGTCTGGAAACCCCAATCCTCTGCAAAAAGGATGTTTTCAATGACCCTCAGAGTTTCACGTTGGGGAATGTTCGCATACAATGACTCTATGTCAAGTCCGATCATAAGGTCACTGTCTTGATCAAATTCCAAGTCCTTGATAAGGTTCAGTACTTTGCGTGTGTCCTTAAGATAAGCTGGCATCTTCTGAACGATGGGACGTAAGTAGCTATCACAAAATTTCGATAGTGGTTCCAAAATGGAATTGGTTCCAGAGACAATTGGACGCCCCGGAGGAGGACGGGTAGGTCTGTGCACTATAGGCAAAATGTAAAAATATGGCACTGTAGGATGTTGATTGCACAAAAATGCCGCCTCCTTCTGACTAATCCAGTCGTTAGTAATAGCTTCTTCTACCAGTGACACAATCTGGATTCTAAGTTCTTCTGTTGGATCTCTATTCAAAACGAGATAGTTTCTTCTGTCACTCAACAGACGCAAGCATTCTGCATTGTAGATGTTGAGATCTTGAATCACAATCGCACCGCCTTTGTCTGCGGGTTTTATAATTAGCGACGCATCATCCCTTAGTTCATTCAAGGCTTGGGTTTCACTATTGGATAGGTTGAAAAACGGCTTGTCATTTTTAGGTCGAGCCTCGAGTAGCGCGCAAGCGCTGCTTAGAGGCGAAGACTTAATGTAAGTGAGTTTTCAAAGCAGTCCAAGAAACGCTCGTGCGTCGTGGCTGGCCTTTTTGAGATGGGTACGCGCGGCAAACATGTGTTTCCAATTATCGTGCCCAGACGCGGGCGCGATAAGTGGAAACACATGTCTGCCGCGCGTACTCATCCAAAGGCCAGCCACGACGCACGAGCGTTTTGGGACTGCTTTGCAGGCTGCCGCGCCGCTCGCCCCCGCTCCTCCGTGCTTGTTTTTTTGCACTAAGTGTACTTAATCTGCGTTAAAATGGTTTAATTAATGTGGTTAGATGTAGACATGCTGCGTCTATTTTAATATTCAGGCATATCTGGCAGAACATCTACTAACCCAAGTACATGGCAGGCTGGTGGACAGACAGGCACACACGCAGAAATGTGCAGACGGGACTACAAAGAGTGGGCTTGCATGCGTGTTCGTTATTGATTTGTCTGCGTATGTCTGCCTGCTCCCCTGTGCGCCCGATAAGTCTGTTTACATCCATCTGCCCAGCAGCCCGAGGGTCTCCCGGCCCCCGCTCGGGACACATGTGCTGCTCCTCGGTGATGATGTCAGGGTCCTGGGTTCCCATCCCATTACATCACCCTCTGCAGTGTGAGAACCGATTGCTCAATTTAAACCCTCCCCGGAAACTGACGTCCAATGGGAGCAGCGAGAGGAAGCCGGCACTGCAGGGTTAACCCTTACCGCTCCGTTCTGTATTGGGTATTCTGTGCGCAGCATCTGAGGTAAAACACTGCAGCAAACAGCCCAGAACAAGGACAACAGACTTTCACCCCCTCCTTTCGGCTCTCCCTCTGAACCTCAAGCGTCACACAACGTGCAGATACTGCAACAGAACTAAGCAACTGGCGTCCCTCGGCACGCACCGTGTACTCTGAGGACCACACGAGAACTGCGTGGCAGCCGTGACGTGCACTGTCAGATGTGTGCGTCGTGCTTCAGTCCTGGGTCGCTGAAGGGCATGACTGAGGTGCGCTCTCAGAGCTACTTGAGTCCCCAGTGCTGGAGTAAGGGGCTGGTGAATGACAGCCTCGTGGTGAAACAGCAGGAGGGGCTGAAGGTGAGGGTGGAGGTGCACTGGCAGAGCTGGGGCTCTGGGAGTACCGAATGTTAGGTTTGAGACGCATTGCCAGTCTCGGTGTATTTGTAGTGCAAGAGTAGGGACTAGTGAAGAGCACCGACAGAGCTGTGCGAAAGAACTAGAACAGCGGCAGGGGCACCGAGGAGGATCTATGTGGGTTCCTGTGCAGCGGAGATTGCGGTGCCCCCTGACACTGGCTTTCTGTGGCTCAATAACAGAGTGGCAGGAGTGCAGGTTCCCAGGCGAGGCTCTGCGTGGTTCTCAACACTGGTACAGCTGGAGTAGTGTCACTTTTGTGTATCAGTGCTATAAAGTGGGGACGTTAAAGGGTTTTATTAAAGTGTGTGGTCTCAGAACTAGAAACGCAGGGAATGCCAAAGGGCTTGGTGGAGTTGCCTGGCACGCTTGAATTACAAGGGTTGACGAAGGTTCAGGCTGAGGTGCATTGGCAGAGCTTGGTCTGGTTCCCACACTAGAGAGGCAGCAGGTGCTTCAGGCCAGGGCGGCAGCGCTGTCGGTGATGGCATGGAGGCAGCGCCTCGACCCGTGTAGCTCCGCGGGCACTGTGCCCCACAAGCACACAGACTCACTATCTCTACTTTCCACCGCCTGACACTATCACAAGGTCTGCTTCCTCACAAACATCCTCTTTCACAAGACAGGCCTTGCAGCACTGGAAGGGCGGGGTGATGAGGCATGGGGACACGGGAGGAAACGGGTTGAGGCGACTAGAGACACACCCAGGGCTTCACCTCACCCTGAACCCCACGCTGTGTAAGTGGGCCGGTCAAACTGTACAGTTTCCGGAAACACCTCAAGACTGCCGGGGAGCACCCTCACTCTATCAGCAGGTGTCACACTGGAATAGTCTCTCTCTCCGCGGATAGGAACCTCACACCTTGGAGCAAGCTAATGGATTGTGGCTAGCTTTACCCTTTTATGAGCCCAGGCTCACTTATTTCACTTTATGAAACAGAACCTCACTCATTAGATCGGAGTCTCACTCAGTGACACGCAATCCCACTCATTTGGTGTGTCTCACTTCATTAACCACACTCACTCATTAAGAGAGATTCTCACTCTGTGAAGGATTATGTCACTCCTCTGAGTGTGTCTCACTTTATGAAGCAGAATCTCACTCATTAGACCGAAGTCTTACTCAGTGATGCACAATCCCACTCATTAGGTGTGAGTCTCATTCTTTGACACATAATTTTATTCACCTGGGTGCGTCTCCCTCCATGAAGCACAATCTCACTCACCTGGTGTGTTGCTCTGTGAAGCACATGCTCACTTATTAGATCAGACTCTCACTCCATGAAGTAGATTCCCACAGCATTCCATGATACACAATTTTATTCATTCAGTGACAGTGGCGACTTGGAGCACCCTCTCCCGCGTTAAATGTTAAGGACACCTCACAGCACAGTGTCACTCTTAGCTAATCTCAAGAGCAAAATAATGTGGCATGAAAGAAAATAATGCCAGACAAAGGTAAAATGAAAGTTGACTAAACGCGCTATGCTAAATAAATAACAAAGCATTGGTACAGCCAGTAGGTCTCACCCTTGGGGTCTACTGGCTTTGCCAATGCTTTTGGTAATGCTGAACAGAATTGGTAACAAGCATTGGCATAGCCAATAGGTCTCGCCTTTGGGACCTTATAAGTGTTTAACCATGCAAAAGTTAATGTTGTTGCACCAAGGATATTGTGCTGCATAACTAAATACTTATAAGGTCCCAAAAGCGAGACCTATTGGCTATGCCAATGCTTGTTTGATGTTGCCATTAGTTCCACCTCTCTTAGTACAGCCTGCTCAAAAACTCCCACTTCTGGTGGTAACTGTCCCAGAGATGGAACAAACGTAGACTTGTTTCTTAGTCCAGTGCCATCCTCTCTCTCAGTGGCTTCCTTTCCCTCAAAAAATACTTTCAAACGGACACTACGAAAAAACCCAGCTAATTCACATTTTAATTTGAAAGAATCTGGTTGATTCGTTGGTACAAAGCCAAGACCTTTTGACAACACCCTCTCCTGTGTTGGTGTCAATATCCTGCTACTTAAGTTCATTACTAAATGTGTTCCCTGCTGGTGCTCGGTTCCCCTTCCCGAGCCATACTGCGGGTTATTCTCTGATTCATGTCCTCCCACTGCACTTTCTGTGTTCTCTGTGATCTCTGTCTCCCTCTGCCCCTCCCCCTGCCTCTCTCTAAAAAAGGCGGATACTCTTTAGGGAAGAACTGAGGTGGGCCCATCGAAGAATACATAGGGGGCCATCCAAAACCCATCTGAGGTCCTGGTTGGTAAGGGCGCATATAACCCCTCGACCAGCCTCTACCCCTATATCTGGGTCTATAATCTCCATCACTGCTCTCACTCCCTGAACTAGAGGTGTCTGTGTTCTGTCGTGCTGGTTTCCTTTGTATATTTTGATTTTCCTTTGTCTTAACATAATCATCATTGACATACGGGTATACTTTTTCCCTGGAAAACTTTTTAAGATCTTTTTGTAATTTATTCACTTTAGAATTCCCCAGGTACTCCTTATACTCGTTCACAGTTTTATTGGTCTCATCAAGTTTCTTTTTAAAGACTGAGATCTGAATCTGAGTTCTTAAATTATCATCACTGGTTTGAATTTGGATCAATAAATCATCTGAGATCTTTTTAGCCGTATCAATGATTAAAATGAGCCAATCCCTAGAGCATCTCCAGGCGATCAACGACCAGTTCTTTCGGAAGGAAGCATCCTCCAAAAAGATAAGAGGTTCGTTGACCACCAGGAGACCCCCCGGCGCAGAGTTTGCTCTAAGATATTCAGTGAGAATGGCTCCATGTAAGATGGTTTTCACTTGCGTCCTTTTTAAATCAGTCAAGGAATCCCATCCCTCCACCTGTGTGAGTGCCTGCGTGAGTGTGGTGTCCCCCAAAAGAGAAGGATATGCTAAAATCCTGGCTGCCGCCTCTTCCCCATAGGCAAGGCCTTGTTCCTCCATCTTTGGTACCAAATTGGGACCACACTATATTGTTTTTTTAGGAGGTAGTGGGGTATTTCCCGCTAACGTCTCTACGGCTCCGCGGCCGTGCTAACGCTAATTATCACAAGCTGGAAGACATGGAACACATTTCCAGAGGAACCAGCAGAATCACACACATTGATAGCAATTCTGGGCCTGGGTACGCACAGGGGCTTAATATCAATTCTGTACCGTGTTCTCAAGGCTGATCGTATAGTAGATGTTGCATAGGTCAGGGATAGATGGTCAATGCTAAATATCACAAGCTGGAAGAGACAAGGGACTGAGCCTCCTCCGACTCCCTTTCCACAATAAAAATCTCACTCAACAGAGAAGGACTACAAAAGGTAAAATACGTTCCCCACAGTGGAGAGCAAAGAGGTGCTGAACTTCATACAACCACCAGTGTGTGGATAATATACCTCACCTCAACATAGACAACAAACAAAAGAGAGGGAAGACAAAAAATGTCTTAATACTGCCCTCAGAAACTTTGCAGTGTCATGCTTCATCATAGGGCCGCATCATACATCCAGGTGCAGACCAACACACTGGATGGAGCGCAGGAAATATTTTAATGAAGAATAGTGGTGAGGGTAGAGTGAATAAAAAGGAACAAACAAACCACATACAGAGACACACAACTTAAAGGAAAGACTATTCCCTTCAGAAAGGGGACCAAGTAGTGCAGACACATATACGATTAAAACTCCCTAGAGGGCAACACTCGACTTTTATTCCTGTTAGCCCCTGGTAGGATTAAAACATAAGATCTGGGATATTCAGGGGAGGTAAAAGCCCCTATATCCCTACTGCAGATACCAACATGTTTCTGCCAATTTTTACCTCGCCCAACCGGGTCGCTCTGGCATTCGTCAGGGTGTTGGTCCCTAGTTTATTGGTCTTCACCCCTATTCGGGTGTTTACCTTGTTCACAAACACGATGGACAATATCCCATTGTCCAACTCTCTGGGGATTTCCGAGAGGGATTCAATTTCTGTAAAAAGAAAGGAAAGGGGGGCAGAACCCATGATTGTAGTAATACCCAGCCTTTCCGTGTTCCTCTTCAAAGATTAATAGTTAGTATCCTCAAACTTTATGCTAGAAAGTCACATGCAGTGTCTCCAGAAAACCCAGTCATTTTTACATAAGTGTCTATCTCTTCCTAGGGTTAACCACACCACGTGCAGAGGCCGCAGGCACCTTGAACAACAGTGGATATAAAAACAGAACTTAGTTGAGCTCATATCAAATTCATTAGAAAAAATCATACTGCTACAGTAAAATCCAACTTCCTTGTGGGAGTATTAAAATGTCAAAACATCATCCCACCCAACGCATACATGTGTGAAAATCACTAGAACCCTAAATCAAAAAACGTATAGCTCTATTCTACTCACAAGAGTTCATTAGTAATTCTCTGAACCCGGGACCTTAGTGGGAACGTGCTCTTGTAGTCACACTCTGATGTTAAATAAGGGTAGAAAAAGAGGGAAAAAGCAACAATGTGTATTAAGTGTTTCTTATCCTTCTCTTCTATCAGTCTTCAGTACGCCCCGCTCCAAGAACCTATTATGCTTGTACCACCTTCTATTGATTCTGGAGGCTGTCTTAAACCCCGTTCCAGGCATGGAGAAAGAACCTATTTGGCTACTCGCACTCTCTACTGTGATCTGAATGTAAGAGTCAATATACTCGCACTCGTGCCATTAATCTTAAAAACTGACTGTCACATCCTATGGCTGATATCGGTATACCAAAAAACCTTTTTTACTGTCGCTTCGTAGTAAAAGCCAGCATCCTTCTCTTCACATAAATTCCCGTTACAAGTTTAATTACAAAAGGACAGGTATCCCATTGTGAAGGTAAACTAAGGGAGCTGGCGGGGAAACGGACTAAATATAAACGTGAGCCAATATCCTTATCCTCTTAATGCTCCCCCTCACTTACTACTCCAAAGAGACACCGTCAGTCTTTTCCTCACGCCGGTCCTCTGCCGAACATACGCCACTGCAGCCTGCAGGTTTTTATGGAGCCATACCCTGGTCCGGAGTGTAAAACACACCCCTTCCTGGTCACGAGTGCACGTCTTACGTCCGGGGATCTCATTCATGAACATAGAGAGAGTCCTCCCTAAGTTACTACTGGTAATGAGTATCGGCCATTTTAAAAGGTGCACTTGTGTATGCAATTAGTATCCTTAGTTAGGCATACAAAATAGAGTACATGACCACTCTTGTTACAATCTTATAAAAACTCTTCAACAAAGAAAACAGTCAGTTAGGCATAACACAGGGCCACAGAATACGGGCACATTACGCGCAATTGCTAGGATCACCATCCATGCCCAAATTAAAACAAGAATGTCCCATACATCAACCAGGAAGTTTCAGATTTCTCATTACTAATTTGTGATTCCATGTAGTTGGAACCAAGGAATACCATCATTAAGTCCCTTTGTACTACTCTTAAGTCTGTCCACCCAACGCTGTTCCCTTTTTAAAAGGAAATTCGAAATGTCACTCGTGTTGGGTGGAATAAAGGGTTTGTCCAGTACTGTCCACCTTAACTCTTGTTCAGTGTGTCTAAACTCGTTAAAGTGTGCAGTCAGCTTGGTATTCATTTTCCCACATTGTATCGTGCTCATATGCTCCAATATGCGGGTTTTTACTCGACGAGTTGTCATTCCCACATTTTGCATATTGCACGGACATTTTATCAAATAAATGACATTTTCTGTGTTACATGTGGTGTGTTTTCTTTGTTCCCACGGACGATTGAGCCCGATGTCTACACTTTTCCCATTTATAGAGAGGGGACAATGGACTTGCCAACGCCGCTCACGTATAGTGAGTGGAAGAGAGCGTTTGAGCAAGTACGAGATGTAGCCAGCAACGCCCATTTCAAGCTCATACAATTCAACTATCTGCACCGCACATACATGACACCCCATAGACTGGCACGCATCAATACGGTGCACTCCACAGAGTGCCCCCGCTGCGACGTGAAACCGGCTACCTTTATATACATGACATGGGATAGCCCTCAGCTTCAGCAATATTGGAGGGGTGTACTTGAGTCACTCAGAGAAGCGACAGGTCTCCGAGTTGAGAGCACCGTTAAACACTGCCTGTTGGGCGTACTCCCGACCCCAAAGATGACTAATAAAATGCAACACAGGTTTGCGCACTTAGGGCTGGTACTTGCTAGAAGGCGTGTTGCGATACATTGGATGCGGGCCGCCCCACCTACGGTACACAGGTGGATGGCAGATATGCAGGAATTGGAGGTGGCCGAGGAGAGATGACTGCGGATAGTCGGCACGGACGAGAACGCAGAGTGGGACTTGAAACATGGGGGCTACTACTAACTGAACTACAACCCCAGGGCCAGGTAGAAAGGGGAATGGGCTCCTGCCCATGCCCGGGGTCCCAGAGTGCCAGGACCAGAGATGACGATGCTACCTTAACCGTCCCAACATCAAATCCATAGTGCACCACACCTGATCAGGGGGGTAACAATCTAGGTGAGCTACAGGACATATGCCACTTTTATCCACAGAGGGAGCCTCTGACATATCAGCCCCCATTACTGAGTCATATATAACGAAGGGGGGCCTAGCACACCATCAGTCACCCAACACAATATATATTTGTTTTATGGGATGACATATTGTCCTTAAACGGACTGCTGTGCCACTAGTCCATACGACACTAATTGATATACTACAGCTTCTCAAATTAATTGCTGCATAGTCCTGCTTTGCCTTTATGTTTTTGTGATGTTTGAGGTTTTATATGCCTAATGGCAAAATGTAAATATAGTTCGGTTGTAAACAGGAAAAATATTGTATTGACGTGCCTTGTTAGTAGCTTCATAGCACACAGGGAGGAATTTCTCCCTTTTCCTCAAAGAAACAGACCATCATCAGTATGTCTGAAGGAGTTTCCTGGTGGGGGCCACTCCAGCACTCCAGTATGTACTATCCAGCTGTATGGGTGGGTCCTCCAGGCACCTCCAGATGTGGTGTAGGGTCTTCTGCTCATACACTTGGATATCCGATTTCCTACACGCCTCTTAGAAGACTCCCGATTCTAATGTTGTTATGTCTCAATCATTGAGCAACAGTTGGCTGTACTAGTCTGTAGGGTCAGAATCCTATTTCCTTTGTGGTGAATCTTTTCTGATCTTTAATCCACTGTTCTAGGTTCATACTCAGACTACCGGTTTGTTGATGTCAAATGTCATTTCCCGGAGATACTCTAGTACGTCTCCCCTTATAACGCCTACCTCCTTCTTGATTCTTCTCAAACACTGAAGCAGGGAATCGTGGGTGATATTGTCTCAGGGGACCAAGTCTGTTGACTTCTCCTGTGAGGATCTGGTGGAGGTGACACTTTTCAGTTTTGTCAGCTGTCCCTTCTTTTGTTATCAGTGCTTCTTTTTTTAATCCATGGGTCTCTGTGCCCCCGTTAGCTGAGATGTTTTGCTTTCCTCCTCCTGAGGCTCCTCTATATTGCTCTGTCCTGTAGGTTTGTCCTAATATTGGAAAACAATCGATCCCTCTTTTGTCCTCAGACTGCACGTCAGGTGTAGAGGATTTTGTCAGGTGCTCCTCAAATGCCCTCTCTGGTAGGTTATGGTGCAAGTCCCCTGTCCACAGACAGAGGTGCCACCCTCAGGGTCGAGGTAGGTGGCGGTCACAGCAGACCTCTTTTCTTAAGAGTGTGCAGAGCTCTGTAATACCAGATCAGGAAACTCCCTGGCCATGCTTAGCCTATCTCTCGCTCTCTGCTTTCTCTCTGTTTATTCATGTAGTAGCAGTGTTGATCAACCCCGCATGAGTATCAGTCTTGGGAGCGGAACCATTCTCCCTCACCCTGTACTCCTCTGGTTATCTGGCTTGTATGGTATCCAGGTGGCCCTCAGCTCTTAGGTCTGCCCGCCACCTGTTGGACAGTGTAGGTTTTTTACAGGTCCCCCAGGGATACTGGAGTCTCTCACATACTCGGCCTTGCCACTCTGCCTGTCTGTAAATTGATGGCAAGGCGGGTGCTGCTTCTTACTGGTTTTCTGCTTGGTTCCTCAACTCAGCCTGAGGTCAGGTCACGTCATCACGCCTCCTCAATATAGTGGTCGTCCCAGTCCCAGACGTATCTTTTGCCCACTTTCAGCGAAGATGGACCTGGGTGAAACACAGCTGAATCTTTAATCTGACTGGTGTCAGATGCCTATGAGCCTTTGCATTCCCACGGTGTGTCGGTGGGGGGCTTATGAGCGCAGATTGTACTGGGGGAGGAGTGGAGGCCTCAGGTTCATGTCCTCTCCGTTCACGTGCTGGCTGGTCAGGGATGCTCACACTAGTCAATTATCCAGAGGGTCTCATGCATCTCACAGATCAGCTCCAGGGCAGAAAACACCCAACTGAAGATGGGGACCTAACTGGGTAGTGAAAGTGCATGCACTTCTGGGGTAAAAAGGGAAGACCATGGTTAGTGACCTCTAGCACTTCCATGGGCAACTAAGAGAAGGGATGAGATAGAAACATGGACATGTGCTCTATGCCTGACAACAGTGGTTGGTGGGTTGTTAAACTTCACCTAGCTGGGCACCTTTTATATCCTTGTTCTCCCCCCCTTTTCAGTTCCCTGGTTTACTCTTGTTTTCTGAACTAAAGTCTGCTTACCTTTCGTTTTCGCCCTAACTGTCGTCGCTGGAGTGAAGACACTAGGATTCTTTGGCTCTTTGGCGGTTTCCTGGTCACCGGATGGCTGGTGACAAGTGGTGGGACATTCGGTGGCTCATTGTTTTTCTGTTCCTAAAGGGAAATGCTGGCTCTGAAGTTGAACCAACACTTGGGAAGGATCAACCTGGACCTGGTCTCCCACCATACATTATGACAGAGTATTTAAATTCTTATCTCTCACTTGTCTGTTCTAGGATGGGGGTGCGGTTTGCTGCAGCCCCTGATCCCCTGCTGTCGATACATTACCTTTGTGATAAAACTAGAATAGTCGCTTTATTCTGCACTCAATCCTGTCTTTAAAGCTGGGTCTGTTATCCTCCTCTTAGCATATACTGAACCTTGAAGATTTGTTTCTTGAGTCATGCCCCCCCACCCCCACAGATGCTTATATCTCCTGCTATGTAAGGTGATTTCAGTTCATCATCAATGATAGTTATATGATTGCTAGTGCCTTCACACCTCAGATTGATATTTCTTTGGGTACCTTCTCTTTTGGTTAAGATTTCTATTCTGTTGCTTACGCGATACTGCCAGAGCAGGTTAAACTGGATTTCATTTAAAATGTACTAGAGCTGTTGATACAACATGATTAACTATAATTTGCCCATTGGTAGCCTTTATTTTTCAGAAATGTCCATTATCGGTATTTCTATGCATTTTTCTGAGGTTCACTGATCTATAGGTTTACATCTTGGGTGCAAGTCACAAAGGCATTCATGAACAATGACTTCTGCTGTAGGAGCGCGTGCTGTACTCATGGAGGCCTCGTGAACGGGCAGGACATGTCCAACACTCTACTAGTAAAGGGTTCATTGAGTTTCAAAGAAGGAATGATATCACAATATTTTATGAGTGATGTTGGATAAATGAACATAATTTCAATATCCGTGCGCTCATCGTTCATGTTTGTAGATCTACACAGACAACACACAGTAATAACCACTCCATCCTATATCATTAGCTGATCGAACACGCGCTGCTCGAATATATTTAACTATATTAAGTACTCACAGCAGCGTGGGTGCAAGAGAGCCATGCACCAAGATGGCTGCCTAAACGGCGGGCTCTCCCAGCCGACAAGAAGAGGTGCTCATATGGCGTCCCAGAGGCAGCCATTGATCACTGGATCATTGACGACATAAGCATTTGGTGTGAGGCAGCAGGGGGAGGATTTCAGAGCAATATGCCATCCATTGTTGGTGCGTGCGGGCTGAAACAACGCAAGATCCCTCAGGAATGGAGGGCCCGACGGTGGGGGGCTGGGACTGAGAAAGCATACAAGAGCCTAGAGGCTTCATTTTAAGGGAAGAGGAAAGCACCTGCCAGCATTTGGAGCTGCCGTCGTTGGGTGTTTGCGCCCTGAGGAGGCTCTAGCCGAGTGGTTCCCAAAATGTGCACCGTGGTTCCCTGGGGAGCCGTCAAACCTAGCCAGGGGAGCTGCAAAACAAGCACTTTAATGCATTTAATGTTGAAGGGTCTGTTGGCTTCAGTTAAACTAATTAGACGTAAACGCATGATGTCAATGATTTGTAAGTGACATGTCTAAAGCTGTAAACATAGTGCTTAATTGATGGCATGTTGAGGGAGATGACCTCCATATGTCCCTGGATCCCCACGTTCCAACACTCCCAAAGTAAGCGGAAAATGCCCGATTTATTTTGTTAGACTCGTTAATAGTTTCAGTTTTTTTCCAAATGCATTTTACACCAATGCAAGTTATCAGGAAAGTACACTTGTCCTGTCTATTAAACACACTAAGTATTATTAAGTATTGACATTTGTACTTGAACCATAGGTACTTCCAGTACACATTTCTTTCAGTACACACACATTTCCAGACAGGCCTGCTCCTTCCTTGAGCACAGGAAAGTAAAACACCATATACAACATAGTGCCAACATTTGGAAGCAAGTAAGAGACACGTTTAAAAAAAACTATTAGAGGAATTTATTTGGCTTGCATTGATTTGGAGGCAATTTTAGGGAGGAGACAGCAAAAATAAAGCTGTATGTGGTTTAAAAAATCGTGAGCCACCCTTCGGAGCCAGGTGTGTTGGCACGTTTGACTGGGTAGAAATGGAAGTGCATGCAAATATTCTTCAAGCGCAGAAATACTTTGGCAATGGGGCCCACATGCATAGGGGTGCTATCTAGAACTGTAGGTGGGATACAAAAGTTTGAGAGGGTACTCTAAAAAAGGCATGGGCAAAGAAGTGTAACTAGAAATATTTTATTAGAGGCACCGCCTTAGTAATACGAAACACCCTGCGTATATGATTATAATACCTTCATCAGCTTCATCCGGATTATTTTCAGGAAGAAAAATGCAAGTACTCCCGAGGCCGGGCTTACATCCCCCCAACCCTCCAAAAAAAGTAACAGTGGGGAGCTATGGGCAATAGCCAATGGGTCAAGATAGCCGCGGGTGAAAAAAGTTTGGGAAGCACTGCTCTAGCCAGAGGGTAGTGAGGCAGTCACTCGAGCAGTGAGGCAGTCAGTTGAGCAGTGAGGCAGTCACTCGGGCAGTGAGGCCGTCACTTGGTCCCTGAGGAGTCTCCAGCCACAGGGCAGTGAGGCAGTCACTCCGGCAGTGAGGCAGTCACTCTGGTCATAAACCGGATGTGGGGATAAGCCGGTGTAGGAGAGTAGGATCTGCCTCTTATGTTGCCCCCACTTTTTTCTGATGTTTACACTGGTTTCTGGCTATAGTCTGGCTGGGACCCTGCCAATCAGGGCCCCAGCCTCTCTGTTCTCTCTAAACGACTTGGAGTGCACTCTAGGTGCACTAGTGATTGGATACTGTGGTACCTTATGAGTCCCTAGTATATGGTACCTTAGGTACCAAGGGCATAGGTACTTCACAGGCCTACCAGGGGCTGAAGCATGTATTATGCCACCCCTGGGAAGCAGACTAAATCTGACACCACAGGTCTGCTACTGCAGCCTGGGTAAGGGGTGCAGGCACCCCTTACTGTGATATAGGCTACCTATATCACTACATAGATACACACATATAAACCTATAAGTCACTCCTATGGCAGGCCTTATCAATCCTGAAGGCAGAGTGCTTGGTTCCTATGTGAGAGGGTGCCCCTGCATGAGCAGAGCCCCTCTGCAGCATTCGGAGACCCTTCTCTGATGCTGTTTGTAGTGCAGCCTGACCATATACTCTTAAGCGCATTATAACCCCGCGTTAAATGCTAACTTTGGGATGGCTGCACGGAAACATGTCGTGTTTGGTGTCAAACATCTTGGAATACTACCCCCCCCCCGCCAGTTCTGGCGGCGGGGGTAGCATTCCACCCTTCTAGAGGGAGAGACATGTACACACCGGACTACCCGGTAACTTCCTTCCAGAGCCCTGGCATCACAAAATGGATGCCACCAGTCACAGACACTGGGCTGCCCTCCTGCTGATGACCGAAACTCGCAGTGGAGGAGGCCCAACAATAGGTATCCTGTCACAGGGAGGTGTGACCACCTCCCAGACAGGGTTTAGTGTATTGGGGCTGGGTGGGTGCACTCCTAGAGTGCTTTGAAGTCCTGCACTGGGGGAGCAGAAGGCTCCTCTGTGCATACCCCAGTTCAAACCGGCTCAGGGGCTACCTGCCCCTGCTCTGGCGCAAAACTGGACAAAGGGAAGTGGGTGTAGCCACCTACTCCCCTGACCCTCCCATAGGTGGGGTCATAGAGCTAGTCCCTCCCTTTCTTTTAGTATAAGATAGGGAACCCTTGCCATTGCAAACTAGATACCCCTGGACGACGCTCTGAAGAAGAATCCCGGACCTTCGACATTCCACTACCTCTGGAAGACTGAAGAATCTCCCTTGGAGTCAAGGAGTGACTCCCCTGCTTGGCAGGCACCAAAAACTACAATGATGGTTGCAAACTACGCTGCTCCCGCCGGAGCCCGAAGTCCCTGCAGCCCAGGAAGAGGATTTCCTGACTTCTCCAAGGCCATCGTGAGTCCCCAGCGAAGCTGAGGAAAGTGGACCCCACGAGTGACGAGGAACCGCAGTCCCTGGGTACCGTGCACTATTTTCGAGTGCAACCCCTTCACGACGTTCTACGAACCTGTGCTTTAGACCACGTGTGGTCCCAGCCTCTAGCAGAGATCCCTCCCAAAATCAGTGGCCTACCCCGTCCCGAGGGACCGTGGGCCCCTGTTGACGGAATCCTACCGAGGCGTCTTTGCGATCCCTTGCCAGCTGGCTTGTGGGTCCCCTGAAGACTTTTCTACAAATCCAAAGGGCTCCCCTGGTTGCTCCAGGCCTGCCCTGACTTACCCTCACTGGGTGAGTCCCCCTGACCTTGCTGGTCTGCACCATTGACTTTTTGTTCTTTCCACGAGACTTGCTGCTACCAAGGCTTGTTGGCTCCAAATCGGGTCGCCGACACCGCAGTCTGCTGCAGACTTCGTGGGACACGCTGAATCCAGCTCCTAGTTGTCCTTGACGCCTCCTGGACCTCGTGGCCGAAGAGTCAAGACACCCGTGAACGACCTGAATCTGTCGACGACGGTGGGCATTCAGCTTCCTTGCCCCGGGTCACTGCCAAGTGACTTTGAACACTGTCCCCCTGCTTTCAGGTCTTCCTCCTTCCGAATCCAGGCTTGGATTCCACCGGACACTTCTTCTGGCGTCACAAGCAGCAAGTCTTCATTGGCTCCCATTGAAAACGACGCCGCGACCCGACACCAAAGGACACCTATGCACCCGGCTTCCCTGGGTGAGGTAACTCCAGCACTACGGTGCTCCTGTGGGTGTTGGCCCTAGAACTACTTACCCTGTAAGTGACTTGCTTGTAGCTACTCCCGAAGTGCCCTTAAACTCTTAATTTCCAACCGCGACTTGCTCCATTGAAGTCTACGGCGATCCGCGCCTGTGTTCTACGCACTGCACGCGTCCCCGTGGGTCCTTTACTTACCTACCTTGGGTGGTTTCGTGAGGCCCCAGCACTTCTGAAGGCCCTGGGCCTTGTCCCTTTGCAAGTCGGTGTTCTCAAGTCTCTTTTTTAGTATATGGTCTGGTACGCCCCTAGGGCCCCAGCCATATTTGTGCTCAATTTGTTGTGAAACGTTGATTTGTGCATATGTTCCTGACTTCTAATCTCAGAAGAGATTAGTAGAGAGTTGTTTAGTAATAAATACATATATATTTGATATATATACCTGTGTGGTGTCTTTTCATTTGGTGATTCAGGAGATTGTGTGGTAAAACAAGCTGCTTTACATTCCTCCAAGACTTAGCCTGAAGGCTGCTCTCCACAGCTACCACTAGGATAGCTTTCTGTAAAGGTTGTCTTAAACCTATCTACCATAAGAGTCGAATTGTACTGGTGCAATGTGTCCACTTTAACTAGTGGACAGCATATACCAGGCCAACTTCTCACATTGGTGGCAGCGTGTGGGATTCCAGCTTGCTATTGTTTTACCAGAAAATCTCTATTTGAATTACTAACTGAAAACCACTATAGGTACTCAAGGTACATATAAAGTCAAGCTTAGTATCAATAAGTTCTACTGAACTTAGAGCTGTGTGCCAAGGGATAGCACACCCTTTCTACAGCTCAAGCTAGTATCAGTAGGCCACAAACTAGTGTAGGTAGTACAACACTGCACAACACTAGAATGTCCTTAACAGACAGAATGTGCATAAACGGACTTAAGGGGTGGACCCAGTGGATCCACTCAGCCTCAGTATAAGGACATGACTTTCTTTGACTTGAAAGCCATGTGTGCTGCAAGGCACCTGAAGCTAGGACAGAGTCCCTCCACAATACACCTGATAGATCTGCTGACAGCAGATGATCTTAGATTAGCTCTAGGAGCTAATGGGTCTGAATCAGTGAGTGGGTCAATTACAGTGTCTGGGTCAGATGATGGACATCAGGATGACCAAGACTCTGTGGTTGTAGGGCCAGGTCCCAAGGGGTCTGAACAGGACAGAGGAATTCTCCCTAAGAGAACTGACATAGTGGAGGAGAGGCCTAGGTCCCTTTCTTGGGAATCTGACCACTCCTATCACTCTGGCAGAGAATCTGTCTACCAGAGGAACTCCTACTTTCCAAGAAGAGAGACCTCCTCTGACAGAATGTACAAACTGCTGCAGTATGAGGAAGCAAGATTTGCCCTCAAAACCAAGCAGTTGGCATTAGATAAAGAAGCCCTGGAGCTCCAGAGAGCTTCTAGAAAAGAGGGGTTAGAACCCCTGGTGGCAGCAACAGTGTCCCTAGAGGCAGAGAATATATTCCAGACCATAGGAACCTGAGCAAGGTTGTTCCTCCCTACCAGAGTGGGGATGATATCCATAAGTGGGTAACTGCTATGGAAAGGGCCTGTAGAGTACAACAGGTCCCCCAAAAGCAGTGGGCAGCAATCTTGTGGCTCTCCTTTTCAGATAAAGGTAGAGACAAGCTCCTCACTGTTAGAGAAGAGGATGCTTATGACTATGAAGTCCTGAAGAGTGCACTGATAGATGGGTTTGGCTTAACCACTGAGCAGTACAGGTTGAAGTTCAGAGACACCCAGAAGGCACAGACTCAGGACTGGACTGACTTTGTAGATTGTGCAACCAAGGCTCTGGAGGGTTGTCTGGTTGGCAGTAGGGTTACTGATTTCAAGGGATTGTATAATCTGATGATGAGAGAACAGATCCTTAATAATTGCCAGAACCAGTTGTTGCATCAATACCTGGTGGACTCAGATCTGACCTCTCCCCAAGAATTGGGAAAGAAGGCAGACAAGTGGGTCAGAACCAGGGTGAGGCAGAAAACCCAGAACCAAGGGGGTGACACAAAGAAGCAGGATTCTAAGGGCTCTGAGAAAAGTGGGGATAAGTCAAAAGACCAGAAGTCTTCACAAGGGCCCCAAAAATCTGCATCTGGTGGGGAGTCACAATCCAACAAGGGAAAAGGCCAAAAGAAGCCCTGGTGCAAATTCTGTAAACAGAAAGGGCACTGGACTTCTGATTGTAACAAGTCCAAAGACCAAACCACCACCACTCCTGCCCCTAAGGCAACTGTTCCCCCTAGTTCAGCTACTGGTGGAGGTGGTACTCAGAATAAGGGTGTAGTAGGGTTGACCCTGGGTTCTGAAGTGGACTCTGGCCTAGTCAGAGTACCCACTCAGGCAATGCTGATTTGTGATGGAGACATTGACATGTCCTTCCTGGTGAGCCCCAGTAATCTGGGCAAATACAAACAGCAGCCTGTAATAAATGGCAAACAGGCTTTGGCATTTAGGGACACAGGTGCTAGTGTCACCATGGTGGCAGAGGATCTTGTGGACCCTGGACAGATCATCCTGGGTGAAATGTACCAGGTGACCAATGCAAGCAATGTCAGGACCAACCATAGTCTGGCAGTTGTGAATTTCTCCTGGGGAGGGGTAACTGGCCTCAAGAAGGTTGTAGTCAGTGCAGACCTCCCTGTAGAATGTCTATTGGGCAATGATCTAGAAACTTCAGCCTGGTCTGAAGTAGAGTTATGGACTCATGCTGAGATGTTGGGCATCCCTGCAGAGATATTTGCTGTGACCAGGTCACAGGCCAAAATGCATGACACTGAACCAGCTCTGGATCCTGAAACCATGGACCAGATGCTTCCCAAGAAGAGGAGCAGTATGGGTAAGGCAGTGCCTTCCCCTCTGTCTCAGATCACTGATTCCCCTCTTGAGGGAGGAGGAGCAGATCCTGAAGAAGGAACTGCCCCAGAGGGACTTGAGCCTGATCAGGTTGAGTTCTTGGGGGCAGGGGGCCCTTCTAGGGAAGATCTGAGTAAGGAGCAACAGTGCTGCCCCTCTCTTGAACCCCTCAGACAGCAGGCTGCTGCTGAGGCTGCTGGGAGTGCTAGTGGGTCCCATAAAGTTTATTGGGATGAGGGACTCCTATATTCTGAGGGTAGAGATCCAGCCCCTGGAGCCACCAGGAGGTTGGTAATATCTCAGAAGTTTAGGGGTTCCTCTTGACCCTAGCACATGATATCCCTTTAGCAGGTCACTTGGGCCAAAACAAGACCTGGGACAGGCTTGTTCCACATTTTCATTGGCCACATATGTCAGAGGACACAAAGGAGTTGTGTCGCTCCTGTGTCACATGCCAAGCCAGTGGCAAGGCAGGTGGCACCACAAAGGCCCCCTGATACCACTACCTGTGGTGGGGGTACCCTTTGAAAGGGTAGGGATTGACATTGTTGGTCCCCTTGACCCTCAAACTGCATCTGGGCACAGATTTATCCTGGTGGTAGTGGATCATGCCACCAGGTACCCAGAGGCAATTCCCTGAGGACCACCACAGCCCCTGTGGTGGCAAGAGCCCTCATTGGAGTTTTCTCCAGAGTGGGTTTCCCAAAGGAGGTCATCTCTGACAGAGTTACAAACTTCATGTCAGGATATTTGAAAGCAATGTGGAAGGAGTGTGGTGTAACTTATAAGTTCACCACCCCTATCACCCACAATGCAATGGCTTGGTTAAACGTTTCAACAAAACCCTGAAGGGAATGATTAAAGGACTCCCAGAGAAGCTTAGGCGGAAATGGGACCTTCTTCTTCCCTGCCTGTTGTTTGCATACAGAGAGGTTCCACAGAAGGGGGTTGGTTACAGCCCATTTGAGCTTCTGTTTGGGCATCCTGTAAGAGGTCCATTATGTTTGGTGAAAGAGGGCTGGGAGTTACCTCTCAAACCCCCCAAACAGGATGTGATGGACTATGTACTTGGTCTCCGCTCCAGGGTGGCCGAATACATGAAAAAGGCAACCAAAAACCTGGAGGCCAGCCAAGAATTACAAAAAGCTTGGCATGACCAAAGGCTGTGCTGACTGTGTACCAGCCAGGACAGAAAGTGTGGGTGTTGGAGCCTGTGGCCCCAGCAGCCCTCCAAGACAAATGGAGTGGCCCCCATACAATAGTTGAGCAAAAGGGAGAAGTCACCTATCTGGTGAATCTTGGAGCTCCCAGGAGCCCCCTGAGGGTGCTCCATGTCAACCGATTAAAACCATATGTTGACAGGGCTGACATGGGCTTGCTCATGGCAACTGATGAGGAACAGGAGGAGGAGAGTGACCCTCTCCCTGACCTGCTCTCACAGAACCCTGATGATGGGTCAGTCGATGGTGTTGCTTTGGCAAGCAGCCTCACTGACCATCAGCAAACTGAGGGCAGACAAGTTCTGCAGCAGTACAGACATATGTTTAGCCTGACACCTAGTCAGACTACCTGGTGCACCCATGAGGTGGACACTGGGGACAGTCTGCCTGTCAAGAGTAAAATCTACAGGCAACCTGACCATGTCAGGGACTGTATCAGGACTGAAGTCCAGAAAATGTTGGAGTTAGGTGTGATTGAGCCTTCAGATAGCCCTTGGGCTAGCCCAGTAGTCCTAGTACCCAAGCCTCATACCCAGGGTGGTAAGAAAGAAATGAGGTTTTGTGTAGACTACAGAGGCCTCAATGCAGTCACCAGGACTGATGCCTATCCCATACCAAGGGCAGATGAGCTGATTGATACTTTGGCCTCAGCCAAGTATCTGAGTACATTTGACCTAACAGCTGGCTACTGGCAGATCAGGTTAGCTGATGATGCAAAAGCCAAAACAGCATTTTCGACCCTGGTGGGCACTACCACTTTGTGGTGATGCCCTTTGGATTGAAAAATGCACCTGCCACTTTTCAGAGGTTGGTGAACAAAGTTCTGGCAGGGATGGAAACTTATTGCTCAGCTTATCTAGATGATATTGCTGTCTTTAGTTCCTCCTGGCAGGATCACCTGGTCCACCTCAGAAATGTTTTGGAGGCTCTGCAGAAAGCAGGCCTCACTATCAAGGCCACTAAGTGCCAGATAGGGCAGAGTCAGGTTGTGTACCTGGGCCATCTTGTGGGTAGAGGCCAGGTTCAGCCTTTACAGAGCAAAATCCAAACCATAATGGAATGGGTTGCTCCAACCACCCAGACACAGGTGAGAGCCTTCTTAGGCCTGACTGGGTACTATAGGAGGTTTGTGAAGGGATATGGATCTATAGTGACCCCCTTGAATGATCTGACCTCAAAGAAAATGCCAAAAAAGGTTCAGTGGACAGCTAGCTGTCAGAAGGCATTTGAAGACCTAAAGCAGGCCATGTGCACTGACCCCATCTTACAGAGTCCAGACTACACCAAAAAGTTCATTGTCCAAACAGATGCTTCTGAGCTGGGTGTGGGAGCTGTACTGTCTCAACTGAATGATGAAGGTCAAGACCAGCCAGCAGCTTTTATTAGCAGGAGGCTGACCCCTAGAGAGAAACGTTGGTCAGCTATAGAGAGGGAGGCCTTTGCTGTGGTGTGGGCCCTGAAGAAGCTGAGGCCATACTTGTTTGGCACTCACTTCATAGTTCAGACTGACCACAAGCCCCTCCTATGGCTTAAACAGATGAAAGGTGAAAACCCAAAACTTTTAAGGTGGTCCATTTCCTACATGGGATGGACTATACAGTGGAACATAGGCCTGGGACCCAACATGCCAATGCAGATGGACTCTCAAGGTATTTCCACTTAGAGCACGAAGACTCAACTGGTCAAGGTTAGTTTAGTATCCCTGCGTTTGGGGGGGTTGTGTAGGAGAGTAGGATCTGCCTCTTATGTTGCCCCCACTTTTTTCTGATGTTTACACTGGTTTCTGGCTATAGTCTGGCTGGGACCCTGCCAATCAGGGCCCCAGCCTCTCTGTTCTCTCTAAACGACTTGGAGTGCACTATAGGTGCACTAGTGATTGGATACTGTGGTACCTTATGAGTCCCTAGTATATGGTACCATAGGTACCAAGGGCATAGGTACTTCACAGGCCTACCAGGGGCTGAAGCATGTATTATGCCACCTCTGGGAAGCAGACTAAATCTGACACCACAGGTCTGCTACTGCAGCCTGGGTAAGGGGGTGCAGGCACCCCTTACTGTGATATAGGCTACCTATATCACTACATAGATACACACATATAAACCTATAAGTCACTCCTATGGCAGGCCTTATCAATCCTGAAGGCAGAGTGCTTGGTTCCTATGTGAGAGGGTGCCCCTGCATGAGCAGAGCCCCTCTGCAGCATTCGGAGACCCTTCTCTGATGCTGTTTGTAGTGCAGCCTGACCATATACTCTTAAGCGCATTATAACTTCGCGTTAAATGCTAACTTTGGGATGGCTGCACGGAAACATGTCGTGTTTGGTGTCAAACATCTTGGAATACTACCCCCCCACCAGTTCTGCCGGCGGGGGTAGCATTCCACCCTTCTAGAGGGAGAGACCTGTACACACCGGACTACCCGGTAACTTCTTTCCAGAGCCCTGGCATCACAAAATGGATGCCACCAGTCACCGACACTGGGCTGCCCTCCTGCTGATGACCGAAACTCGCAGTGGAGGAGGCCCAACAATAGGTATCCTGTCACAGGGAGGTGTGACCACATCCCAGACAGGGTTTAGTGTATTGGGGCTGGGTGGGTGCACTCCTAGAGTGCTTTGAAGTCCTGCACTGGGGGAGCAGAAGGCTCCTCTGTGCATACCCCAGTTCAAACCGGCTCAGGGGCTACCTGCCCCTGCTCTGGCGCGAAACTGGACAAAGGGAAGTGGGTGTAGCCACCTACTCCCCTGACCCTCCCATAGGTGGGGTCATAGAGCTAGTCCCTCCCTTTCTTTTAGTATAAGATAGGGAACCCTTGCCATTGCAAACTAGATATCCCTGGACGACGCTCTGAAGAAGAATCCCAGACCTTCGACGTTCCACTACCTCTGGAAGACTGAAGAATCTCCCTTGGAGTCAAGGAGTGACTCCCCTGCTTGGCAGGCACCAAAAACTACAATGACGGTCACAAACTATGCCGCTCCCGCCGGAGCCCAAAGTCCCTGTAGCCCAGGAAGAGGATTTCCTGACTTCTCCAAGGCCATCGTGAGTCCCCAGCAAAGCTGAGGCAAGTGGACCCCACGAGTGACGAGGAACCGCAGTCCCTGGGTACCGTGCACTATTTTCAAGTGCAACCCCTTCACGATGTTCTACGAACCTGTGCTTTGGACCACGTGTGGTCCCAGCCTCTAGCAGAGATCCCTCCCAAAATCAGCGGCCTACCCCGTCCCGAGTGACCGTGGGCCCCTGTTGACGGAATCCTCCCGAGGCGTCTTTGCGATCCCTTGCCAGCCGGCTTGTGGGTCCCCTGAAGACTTTTCTACAAATCCAAAGGGCTCCCCTGATTGCTCCAGGCCTGCCCTGACTTACCCTCGCTGGGTGAGTCCCCCAGACCTTGCTGGTCTGCACCATTGACTTTTTGTTCTTTCCACGAGACTTGCTGCTACCAAGACTTGTTGGCTCCAATCGGGTCGCCGACACCGCAGTCAGCTGCAGACTTTGTGGGACACACTGAATCCAGCTCCTGGTCATCCTCGACGCCTCCTGGACCTCGTGGCCGAAGAGTCAAGACACCCGTGAACGACCTGAATCTATCGACGACGGTGGGCATTCAGCTTCCTTGCCCCGGGTCACTGCCAAGTGACTTTGAACACTGTCCCCTCTGCTTTCAGGTCTTCCTTCTTCCGAATCCAGGCTTGGATTCCACCGGACACTTCTTCTGGCTTCACAAGCAGCAAGTCTTCATTGGCTCCCATTGAAAACGCCGCCGCGACCCGACACCAAAGGACACCTATGCACCCGGCTTCCCTGGGTGAGGTAACTCCAGCACTACAGTGCTCCTGTGGGTGTTGGCCCTAGAACTACTTACCCTGTAAGTGACTTGCTTGTAGCTACTCCCGAAGTGCCCTTAAACTCTTAATTTCCAACCGCGACTTGCCCCATTGAAGTCTACGGCGATCCGCGCCTGTGTTCTCTCACTGCACGCGTCCCCCGTGGGTCCTTTACTTACCTACCTTGGGTGGTTTCGTGAGGCCCCAGCACTTCTGAAGGCCCTGGGCCTTGTCCTTTGCAAGTCGTTGTTCTCAAGTCTCTTTTTAGTGTATGGTCTGGTACGCCCCTAGGGCCCCAGCCATATTTGTGCTTAATTTATTGTGAAACGTTGATTTGTGCATATGTTCCTGACTTCTAATCTCACAAGAGATTAGTAGAGAGTTGTTTAGTAATAAATACATATATATTTGATATATATACCTGTGTGGTGTCTTTTCATTTGGTGATTCAAGAGATTGTGTGGTAAAACAAGCTGCTTTACATTCCTCCAAGACTTAGCCTGAAGGCTGCTCTCCACAGCTACCACTAGGATAGCTTTCTGTAAAGGTTGTCTTAAACCTACCTACCATAAGAGTCGAATTGTACTGGTGCAAGGTGTCCACTTTAACTAGTGAACAGCATATACCAGGCCTCAGTGAGCTGCCCTGGGCGAAGCAGATGTCACAGTTGGAGGGGCAGCTACTGGTGGTAGAGCCTGTGGCCATACTGAGGGTACTGGTCAGTCCCTGGTCAGCCCTCATACAAGGTTTACATTATACCAGAAAGGTGTGGGTGCTTGGGGGAGATATACAGGCCTGTCCAGCCCTGCTGAGCTCACTGTGTGAGCACTTCAATGGGCAACGAGCGCGGCTTGTTGAAGCCAGGAGACACCACTGGGTGCGCGCTCACATCTGGAATATGTTATAGCTGTGGGCACTGTCAGGGGCTGGGGGGGGTTTGCAAAGAGACAAACAGACTGGTCTGTTGGTATTTGGAGCCTTTGACTGTAAAGTGGCCCCACAGTCAGCAGCACTGAAATTGGAAGCATTGAGGTTTCTGAAATCATGCCGCGGACCCCAATTGAGTGGTGAGCTTGGTTC
The DNA here is from genome assembly GCA_963921515.1 of Calotriton arnoldi. Classification (NCBI taxonomy): domain Eukaryota; kingdom Metazoa; phylum Chordata; class Amphibia; order Caudata; family Salamandridae; genus Calotriton; species Calotriton arnoldi. Next base: position 1,336,271 of record CAWUFW010002915.1, read on the forward strand.
ACACATAGCAGAACGAAGCAACATCAACTGCCCTGGCATTATTGCCAGAATATATATGGTCACTACTGATAAACCTGGCATGACATAGACATAAGTGTAACTGATAGGAGTCAGGACACGAGTCATAAGACAAGAAACCCACTGTCTTGAAAAGTGGCTTGAGGTCCCACTCAGCTGCGCAACATTCAGGAAATGACACAGCGGACAATTCAGATGCATCTTTCCTAAATGGCAAAGCCGTGCAGAAACAGGCAAAATTACAATTTGACAAAAATCAAGGTGCTGGACAGGTAGACAAACAATGTTATGTTAATAAATGTTATGTTAATAAATGTGTAAAGCGCATGGCTGCCCCAGCCACGGGGCGTCCCAGCGCTAGTTCCAGGACAAACTTCGGAAGGAGAGACAGGTTGAGAGGTTAGGCCGGTAATAACCAGGTTTGCACGGCCTTTCTAAATGACCAGTGATTCTGGATGCTCCTGATGGTCACCGGAAGAGTGTTCCACAGGGCCGGAGCTTTATCGCGAAACGAGCGCCCTCCTGCTCTTGCTCTTCTGACACGAGCAACACATGCCAGATGAAGATTAGCTGAACGCAGCTCGCCTTGTGGGACGTGCGGATGCACTAAATTGGATAGCATAGGGGGCGCCTGGGTAGTGAAGATTCTGTGTGCAATGCACAGTACCTTGAAGTGGATTCTCTTATCCACCGGGAGCCAATGCAACCTGTGTATGAATCTGGAAACTGAGCAGGACTTCGGGAGTGCGAATAGAGATCGCGGTGCGTCATTTTGGGCCATCTGAAGTCTTCTAATAGTCCTATTAGCGCCCAGATACAAGGTGCTGCAATAGTCCAGTCTGAATAGTATAGTGGACTAGATTATAACCTGGCATGTCTGTGAATCAAAAAACCCAAGCATGGGTTTGAGCCCTCGTAGAAGTCCAAAACAGACACCCACCACTGATCTCGACTGAGCTTCAAAGGTAAATGTTCTATCGACCCAGACACCCAGGTTTTTTACTGCCTCCTTGGGCAGGGGGGCTGACCCTAACGATGCAGGCCACCACTGTTCGCCCATAGATGAATATCTCTTCCTAGCAGAAGAATTTCTGATTTGTTCGCATTCAGCTGCAAACAGTTGGCCGACATCCATTCAGCAACAGCACCATATCATCATGAAATTTAGTCAAATTTTGATTAGAGTTATTAGAAAAGGAAATCATGAGCCGAGTATCATCAGCGTAGGATAGTAAAGAGAGCCCCCTGGCTTTTGCCTCCATCGCAAGAGGTTGTATGCAAATGTTAAAAAGCGTCAGGCTCAAAGCAGATCCCTGGGAACTCCATAACGTACAGTATGCACCTGAGAGCTATATGGGGAAGAAACAACCTCAAAAAGATCTCTCCGATAGACATGACGTGAACCAGGTTAGGGCGGCTCCTTCAATACCAATCTCCTGTAAGCGCCGCAAAAGGATTTCACGTGATACAGTTTCAAACGACTCGCTTACATCTAGTAGGATCAAAGCAGAAGAGCTACCTTCATCTAGGGAGCTGCGCAAATGTTCCGTAACCGCCAGCAGGGCGGATTCGGTGCTGTGGCGTGGTCTGAAACCATTCTGAGAGACATCCAGAATTTTATTGGTCCCCACAAATTTTATTAAAATAGTATTGATACGGGATTCAGTAATTTTAGCAAATAAAGGTAAGAGGGAGATGAAGTGAAAATATTCTGGTTTAGATGCGTCCAGAGCAGGTTTTTTCAGCAGAGGGAATACTTTGGGATGTTTCCATGAAGCAGGTACCAACGCCATCGACAGCGAAAGATTTATCAGTTCACAACAAACAGGTAGGAGACCGTCTTGGAATTTCAGAAACTGGTTTAGTTTGAGTTTATCATCTGGTGAGCCCCACTGCTGAGAGTGCATAGTTCCTCACAAGACAGCAGAGGCAAAGAGTGTAGAGATGGGCAGGGGGAACTAATCTGCACCTCTGGACTCACATAGCCAGAGACGGTGGCAAAGTTCTCATAGATATTCTCTACATTTCTAATGAAGTACTTTGCCAGATCTTGACACTGAGTATTCGGGGTGATGGTGGGCTCTACAACCGATGAGGGTTTCCTCAGGCTGTTCAGAAGAGAGAAAACACTTTTGGCAGGGTAGCTACTATTTTTAATTTTATAGGCAAAATGATCAGCATTGGACTTCCGAATTAGTTTATAGTATGCCTTAATAGCCGATCAATATTTATTTTTTAAGGACGGGTCACAGGAGCGTCTCCAGGCGTGTTCCAAGACCTTGCAGGTGTGTTTTGCAAGGGTCAGCGACTCATCAAACAAAGGGCTGGTCTGTGTTCTTTTGCTATGGGTAAGTTTGGTGGGGATGCACATATCGAGAGCATACGAAAGCCATTCATGGAAAAGCCTGTTTGCTACCTCTATATTGGGAGGCAGTTGGGGCCTCCAAGTTAGAAGGTCTTGGAAATGATTTGCATCGAGCTTGTGCCAGGGGCGTTTCAGGGTAGGATTGTAGCGGACACACGATTTCGGGCCTCCGAAACGTAGTCATAGAGATTAAAAAGTTGTCAGACCAAGCCATAGGGAGAGGGGAGTGGACCTTTAACAAGGGTATATTAGAGAACACATGGTCTAGAAGGTGCCCTGCCAAGTGCGTAGCACTTAGGACGCATTGCGTCAACTGGCTTGCTGCGAGATCATCTAAGAAATTAGCGATCTCACTATCATGACAAGCATCCAGGTGAAGATTGAGATCACCACAATATTAAAATTAGCAGTCTTAGTAGCCAGTATGGCGACTAGGTTGGTCAAAGCCTCCCTAAATGCTTTGGAAGGACCAGGAGGGCCATAGATTAGCAGCCCTGATAAGGTAAGGTTGCAGTTAAGTGTGACTTTAAAGAGAGCATTTTTGCAATCTGGAATAGTCTCCACTGTAAAACTACACAAAAATCTCTCTTTAAAGATTAGTGCGATGCCCCCTCTACTGCCCACTCTATTATACTTCTTCATGGCATAGCCTGGGGGAGAGCCAGCACAGGCTCAGCTAGGGTGTCAGGGGTAAGCCAGGACTCCGTTAGAAAAAGAACATCCAGATCCTCATCTTCTATCAAATCGAACACTTCTGCATAATCACAATCTCATTCAGACCCCCATGACTAAGAAATTGCTGCGCTGCTTAAAGAAACAACCATAGACTCAAAACGAAATCTCTTCACTCTGCGGATGGACCATGTTAAAGAGCGGCTAGACAAGCATGAAATTAGCGGCTAGACAAGCAGGATGCTAGCGGCTAGACAAGCAGGATGCTAGCGGCTGGACAAGAAGGATACCAGCGGCTAGACAAGCAGGATGCTGGCGGCTAGGCAAGCAGGATGCGAGCGACTAGACAAGCATGATACTAGCGGCTACACAAGCAGGATGCTGGCGGCTAGACAAGCATGATACTAGCAGCTAGAAAATCATGATACCAGTGGCTAGACAAGCATGACGCCAGCGACTAGACAAGCAGGATGCTAGCGGCTAGACAAGCATGATACCAGCGGCTAGACAAGCATGACGCCAGCGGCTAGACAAGAAGGATGCTAGAGGCTAGGCAAGCATGATACCAGTGGCTAGACAAGCAGGACACCAGTGGCTAGCCAAGCATGATACCAGCTCCTAGACAAGTATGATGCCAGTGGCTAGACAAGCAGGATGTTAGCGGCTAGACAAGCATGATATTAGCAGCTAGACAAGCATGATACCAGCTGCTAGACAAGCATGATACTAGCGGCTAGACAAGCATGATACCAGCGGCTAGACAAGCATGATACCAGCATCTAGACAAGCAGGATATCAGAAGCTAGACAAGCAAGATACCAGCGGCTAGACAAGCATGATACCAGCGGCTAGACAAGCATGATATCAGCGGCTAGACAAACATGATACCAGCGTCTAGACAAGCATGACACCAGCGGCTAGACAAGCATGATACCAGCGGCTAGAAAAACAGGATACCAGCGGCTTGACAAGCATTATACCAGCGGCTAGACAAGCATGATACCAGCGGCTAGACAATCATGATACTAGCGGCTAGACCACCATGATACCAGCATCTAGACAAGCAGGATATCAGCAGCTAGACAAGCAGGATACCAGCGGCTAGACAAGCATGATACCAGTGGCTAGACAAGCATGATATCAGCGGCTAGACAAACATGATACCAGCGGCTAGACCAGCATGATACCAGCGGCTAGACAAGCATGATACCAGTGGCTAGACAAACATGATACCAGCGGCTAGACAAGCATTATACCAGCGGCTAGACAAGCATGATACCAGTGGCTAGACAATCATGATACTAGCGGCTAGACAAGTAGGATACTAGCGGCTAGACAAGCATGATACTAGCGGCTAGACAAGCAGGATACCAGCGGCTAGACAAGCATGATACCAGTGGCGAGACAAGCATGATACTAGCAGCTAGACAAGCATGATACCAGCGGCGAGACAAGCATGATACCAGCGGCTAGACAAGCATGATACCAGAATCTAGACAAGCAGGATATCAGCAGCTAGACAAGCAGGATACCAGCGGCTAGACAAGCATGATACCAGCGGCTAGACAAGCATGATATCAGCGGCTAGACAAACATGATACCAGCGGCTAGATAAGCATGATACCAGCGGCTAGACAAGCATGACACCAGCGACTAGACAAACATGATACCAGCGGCTAGACAAACATGATACTAGCGGCTAGACAAGCATGATACCAGCAGCTAGACAAGCATGATACTAGCAGCTAGACAAGCAGGATACTAGTGGCTAGACAAGCATGATACTAGCAGCTAGACAAGCAGGATACTAGTGGCTAGACAAGCATGATACCAGCGGCTAGACAAGCATGACGCCAGCGGCTAGACAAGTAGGATGCTAGAGGCTAGGCAAGCATGATACCAGTGGCTAGACAAGCAGGACACCAGCGGCTAGCCAAGCATGATACCAGCTCCTAGACAAGTATGATGCCAGTGGCTAGACAAGCAGGATGTTAGCGGCTAGACAAGCATGATATTAGCAGCTAGACAAGCATGATACCAGCTGCTAGACCAGCATGATACTAGTGGCTAGACAAGCATGATACCAGCGGCTAGACAAGCATGATACCAGCATCTAGACAAGCAGGATATCAGAAGCTAGACAAGCAAGATACCAGCGGCTAGACAAGCATGATACCAGCGGCTAGACAAACATGATACCAGCGTCTAGACAAGCATGATACCAGCGGCTAGACAAGCATGATACCAGCGGCTAGAAAAACAGGATACCAGCGGCTTGACAAGCATTATACCAGCGGCTAGACAAGCATGATACCAGCGGCTAGACAATCATGATACTAGCGGCTAGACCACCATGATACCAGCATCTAGACAAGCAGGATATCAGCAGCTAGACAAGCAGGATACCAGCGGCTAGACAAGCATGATACCAGTGTCTAGACAAGCATGATATCAGCGGCTAGACAAACATGATACCAGCGGCTAGACCAGCATGATACCAGCTTCTAGACAAGCATGATACCAGCGGCTAGACAAACATGATACCAGTGGCGAGACAAGTAGGATACTAGCGGCTAGAGAAGCATGATACTAGCGGCTAGACAAGCAGGATACCAGCGGCTAGACAAGCATGATACCAGTGGCGAGACAAGCATGATACTAGCAGCTAGACAAGCATGATATTAGCGGCGAGACAAGCATGATACCAGCGGCTAGACAAGCATGATACCAGAATCTAGACAAGCAGGATATCAGCAGCTAGACAAGCAGGTTACCAGCGGCTAGACAAGCATGAATCCAGCGGCTAGACAAGCATGATATCAGCGGCTAGACAAACATGATACCAGCGGCTAGATAAGCATGATACCAGCGGCTAGACAAGCATGACACCAGTGACTAGACAAACATGATACCAGCGGCTAGACAAACATGATACTAGCGGCTAGACAAGCATGATACCAGCAGCTAGACAAGCATGATACTAGCAGCTAGACAAGCAGGATACTAGCGGCTAGACAAGCATGATACTAGCAGCTAGACAAGCAGGATACCAGCGGCTAGACAAGCAGGATACCAGTGGCTAGACAAGCAGGATACCAGCGGCTAGACACGCAGGATACCAGCGGCTAGACAAGCAGGATACTAGCGGCTAGACAAGTAGGATACTAGCGGCTAGACAAGCAGGATACTAGCGGCTAGACAAGCATGATACCAGCGGCTAGACAAGCAGGATACTAGCGGCTAGACAAGCAGGATACTAGCAGCTAGACAAGCAGGATACTAGCAGCTAGACAAGCAGGATACCAGCGGCTAGACAAGCAGGATACTAGCGGCTAGACAAGCAGGATACCAGCAGGTAGACAAGCAGGATACCAGCGGCTAGACAAGCAGGATACTAAGTTGACAGAGGTGGAGGTAAGACTATCAGGGGTGGAGGATTCTGCACAGGAACTGTCAACTCTATCCAAACTTAAACATATAAAACATAAAAAAGATGATCATGAAGGCGGATCACACTGGAATAACTTAAGAATTGTGGGGGTGGCGGATTTGAACAGATCTGCAACATGGAGACAATTGTGGAGACAAAGTTGACTGTCCTGCTTTGCAGGGAGGACTTTTTGTCAATTTTCATAATCAAGAGGGCACATAAGGCACTGGTGCCAACACCCTGTCATGGACAGAGCTCCAGACCGCTGATAGGATAGCTGCTTAGCTGTATGGACAGAGACACTATCTTGCAACTTAATAAAGCCAAATCAGATCTCCAGTTTATTGGATCACCAGTGGTGTTCTACCCTGACTTCACTCACCTGGTGCAGGAAGCCAGAAGAACGTTTCAAGAAGTGAAGAGGCAACTGCGTAATATTCCATCCAGTACTCCTTGTTATTGCGGTTAGAAAGAGTATTGAGTTTAACAGCAAGGTGTTGTTCTTTACCGATTAGCAAAACATCAAGATCCACCATATGGGTAATGATCTGAATGATGAAGTAAAGGGCCTATAGTGGATGAGGAAAGAGTTGTGTTCCTATTCCATGATAGGACATACACAAAAGTTGTTTAAATACCCCTCACACATCAAAAGGACCCTTGATGTCATGCTTCATCATTGGGGTCTTCCCATCCCACTGTGGGATGGGGCGTGCTGCGACCAGCGACTACGCGGGAGCACTAATCCTAAAATACTATGTGTGGTGCAGGGGTGGTGAGAAGAAGGGTCAAAAGTGAAGTTTAAAAAGGAACTGGCCTCATGGACATAAAACAATTTAATAGGTCATTGAGGCTGAACCTGTTAAAAATAGTGATTTGGAATGGTCATGCATTTAATGAGCTGACCTTCCTAAAAAGTCGACATGTTTCGAAGCTCAAGGCTTCTTCATCAGGACTAAGAAGATCCCTTCAGCGCTCACTTGTTGTTTAAAAAGTGAAAATAGTCATATAAAAGTGAAAGAAATTCTTGCAAATATTCATGCAGTATAAAGTACCTGTTTGTACTCCTATATGTAAATCTGTTAGTATTACTATATGTTAATCTGCAAAAAAGGGAACAATTTTGAAGTATTAATTGCGCCACACACGGCGTTGTCTCACGAAGACCTGAAAAGACAACACATGTGTCAAAGTGACTGTTTTATAAAAAACAAAGTGCTATAGTGGTGCAGGGACCTGTGAAAGAAATAGGGAAAAACATACAGTGACACACTACATATAACATAAAACACACACTCTATTTGGTGACTATTGTAATAAAAGAGGCGGTGTGTATAACGGTGTATATACACAATACATACAATGTATGAATGGGTGTATTGCCCCATGAGCCTCAGGTACAGATGAGCAGGAAGTAGTCACTCGTTACTGTGAGGGAAAATGTTTTTGTAATGAAGAGAGAAACGGTCAGGTAGTGCTCGTCCTCTTTACCGAGTAAACAATGAAAAAAACGCAGAAAAACTCGGGACCATGACGGCTATGCCGTACTTACATGCTGCTAGACAAAATTTGCACCATACTGCTCACCCGCGGCTCCGCTGTATGACTAGGGAGTGCGGGGAGCGGCTATTTATACTGAAGTAACGAGAGCAAACAAGATTCACCTGCGAAACTGGCGTGAGACAAACAAACAAACCGGAAGGGAGCTTACAAGTTTGATTATCAATGAGCACTAGAGCGCTGACTCCAGTGCACTGCGGAAGTGAGTATTCCGTACGTGTTCAAAAACCAAAGTGTATGTCATTAAACCAGAGTTCTGTAAATCAGCGGCATAGTTGCCCAACATTATGTTTAGTTTTCTGAATGAAAAATAAAGGTGAGGGTAATAATGAATTTCGGTAACCAAGTATTGCATAGAAGATGTAATTCTGGAGCTTGACCTTAATCTGTAGTCCATTATCCAGCAGTTGGGGATACCGAAAATTGCAAAATCAAAATCAGGATTCTATAAAACAGTGTGGTTGATGCCCAACACTGCGTGTGGTTATCTAAGAGAAAACGCGAGACATGGAGATTGGTGATACTCAAATGGTCATTATAATCGAGTGAGGGAAGTGAAAGCAGTGAAAGTGTATCAATGCGTTTCAAGAAGCAAAAAATAATAAATATTAATAACGCTCATTGAACAGCACATGTCACAAAAGGTATCTGATAATATAAAGGGCCAGAAAGATGATACTAATGGAAGGAACGCTAGCGAAATCAGGCAAAATCAGGTTTTAAAGAGATTGCTGATGTATCATCTGGACCTCTATACACAGGGACCAAAACACTGAGATACAGTTTGTGCCCTGTATATAGTAATGAAGGGAAGTAGGCAGGTGTACTGACTACTTTCAACCTATTAACTGGGCCCACGGAATTTCGTCATTCAAACCCTTTTCATGTGTCCCCAAACGGAACACCCAACGTTGTTCCTTTTCCAGAAGATACTTTTCGTTGAAGATTTGTTCGATCACTGTCCATTTTATGTCGTCAACGTTGTGGTTGGTTGACAGATAGTGGGTTGCCATTTTAGTGGTACTCTTCTCACACCTCACATTGCTTCTATGTTCACCAATCCGTATTTTAACTGGTCTGGACGTCATCCCGACTAGCTCATTAAACCATTCCAAATCACTATTTTTAACAGGTTCAGCCTCAATGACCTATTAAATTGTTTTATGTCCATCAGGCCAGTTCCTTTTTAAACTTCACTTTTTGACCCTTCTTCTCACCACCCCTGCACCACACATAGTATTTTAGATTAGTGCTCCCGCGTAGTCGCTGGTCGCAGCACGCCCCATCCCACAGTGGGATGGGAAGACCCCAATGATGAAGCATGACATCAAAGGTCCTTTTGATGTGTGAGGGGTATTTAAACAACTTTTGTGTATGTCCTATCATGGAATAGGAACACAACTCTTTCCCCATCCACTATAGGCCCTTTACTTCATCATTCAGATCATTACCCATATGGTGGATCTTGATGTTTTGCTAACTACTGACTTGAGGAGGACGTATCCACCGTTAGTGTCCCTCGGGGCACTACCTCTTCTCTCCCTAATTTTGTTTTTTTGTAGTCTTCTGGACAGCGTGTAGCTGTGGGAGTTATCCAGTATTTCTGGGATTTAGGCAATATCGTTCAGTGCACCGGTTTTTGCCTTTTATGTATTATTATTTTCTATATTTAAATTTTTTTCACACACACTACCTATACACACACTCACACGTATATTCACAAACATGGCCGAGACAGCAGGTCTCACGTTCAATGAAGACGAGATCGACAGGATCCTAGCTGCCCTCAACCCCTTCGAAGGGCTAAGCAACTCAGATCCAGGACCTAGCAGCTCTGATTGGGATGAGATGGCTAATCTCAGAAGAACCCAGATTAAAACAGCACTGCACGGTCTATTAATGACTGAGTACCTAAGGGCGAATGCGGCACCTCATGGCCTAATTGTCCGCAACGAACCATTCATTTTTCAGCACGACAAGGCATTCAAAAGGATTGGTCACTCATATCCTGGCACTGCACTAGGGATTGGCTGGTCCTGATAATAAAAACAGCAACCCGTCTGGCACAAGAACTGAAAGTTGACATACAGAAGTTGGAGGTGCAACTTAAGAGCTACCAATCTCATACAGTATTAAAAAAGAGATTGGATGAATTGAACCAACAGATGAGTGAGTACGAGATTACTTTGAAACAAAGCAAATAAAAAAAATAAAAAAAAGACACTGCAGCCTTTAGCCATGAACGTGTATACCCTAAATATGTGAGGACTACGTAACAAGGAAAGCCAATAGTGAACAAGGCTCTGACAGTGATATATCAGACACTGGCTCTAACGACTCATATTCCAGCCGGGGGAGCAACTCGAGAAATCAGAGAGGAGGAACATGGAAACAAAGACCGTTCCAACCTAGAGGGAGATGGAACCACTACCCAAACCAACCAATCTTTGCCCACTATCCATATGGTCCACCACCAATGGGAGGACCTTTCCAGCACTGGGCCCCAACACCACAGGAGTATGACTATTATGGACCACCTCCTTTTTTAGGTACACGCCCAGGACCACAAAGAGGAAGGAATCGACGAGGCAATCATGTCCACTGGAGGAACGAACCAGAAGATGCAGTCAGAGTGTCAACAAGAAGCATGACCGGAATCACGAATCAACCAACAACCAGCAGGTAGGAAACTTAGTGGTCAACCTTACATCACTGGTTCTCAGTGAACCACAAAAACTGGCCTTAAGCAAAGGTCTTGGTTTTGTGCCCACTAATAAAATGGACAATTTTAAGCTATGTTTGGAGGTAAAAGAATTCTTAAGAAAACTTAAACTACGGGCTTTCTTTGATAAGAAGGATCCTACAGTGACTGCAGAGGAACAGATTTCCGATACCGGATTACGACCTAAGTCTACGTTCACCCCCCCGGATCCAACCCTTCCAGTGGAGCTACTTACCTTTGAGAGAGCTGTTATGGGTGAAATCATGCAATTGTCTAATGCAGACAAAAAAACCTTTCATAATACAACACGAGAGGAAAAGGAGGCTTTACGAACTCTGGCTAATAACAGGGATCTCACTATAAAACCAGCGGATAAAGGCGGAGCCATTGTGTTACAAACCACTCCCAAGTATGATACTGAGTGTAGACGACTATTGGGTGACTTACGTAATTATGAAGTGATCCAAGATGATCCAACAGAAAGGATTCGGATACGGATAGGAGCAATGGTGGAGGAAGCGGTCTGTCACAGTTGGATATCAAAAAAGAATCAGAATTTCTGATACAAAAATCACCTATAACACCCTATTTTTACACCATTCCCAAAATCCATAAGAACTTGGATAATCCTCCTGGACGTCCAATCGGCTCAGGGATTGGTTCCTTATTAGAACCTCTGTCCAAGTTCTCTGATGCCTTTTTGCGACCTCTAGTCCAGAAAACAGGTACTTACCTTAAAGACACGAAAGCAGTCTTACAACTACTTGCGACTCAGGACTTTGACACAAGTCAACATCTTCTACTAGGTTTAGACGTTGAGAGTCTTTACACTAGTCTTCCTCATGATGAAACCATTGATATCATAGAAGAAGTTCTATATGCAACCACATGGGAATACCACACACCATGTAGTATGGTTATGGAATGCATTTCCTTAGCATTAAAAGAAAATTTCTTTCTCTATGAAGATACACACTATTTACAAAAACATGGGACTAGCATGGGAAGCACCTTCGCTCCTAGTCTTGCAGGTCTTTACGTGCATCATCTAGAGACAACCAAGATATTGCACCAAGACAATCCATTTTGTGAACACATCATTACCTGGAAGAGGTACATTGATGATATCTTAGTGGTATGGAAAGGCGATACTCACTCTGTTGAAACCTTTATGTTATGGCTAAATCAACAAAATCAGTTCCTGAAATTCACACATACAGCATCCAATACTGACTTAGTGTTCCTCGATCTTAACATCTACCCAGAGAATGGCAAGCTTAAAACAACTACCCACTTCAAACCTACTGCAAAGAACTGTCTTCTCCTTTATAGTAGTTTTTCCACCCACGACATTTGCGAGACAATCTCCCTTTTGGACAGTTCCTACGCTTAAGAAGGAACTGTACGGAAATAACGGATTTCAAAAACCAATCTACTGATCTTGAAAGGAAACTACTGACACGTGAATATCCATCAAGAATTATCAAACAGGGTTGGAAAAGAACCAGGTATAACAATAGAGAGGCATTGTTGGACAACAATCCCCCAAAGGAAAGAGAGACCAGACCAATCTGTGTCACAACATACAATACCCATTCGAATGAAGTATCCAAGATAATCAATAAACATTGGAAAATACTGAACTGTGGAAAACTTTCCTTTCCCAAACCCATGTTTTCGCATAAAAGAGGCAGAAATCTGAGGGATATTCTTGTGCATGCAAGGCCACGTACCACACGGGAAACAAACCTGGCCCCTTTCATTTCCCAACCTATCCAGGGTCATCATCCCTGTGGAAATTGCAGCACCTGTGCCCTTACCACAAAGAGTAAGAAAATTACATTCTCTAACGGGTCTGTGTGGGAACAAAGACGATTTACTAATTGTAATAGTAAGAATGTAATTTACATGATCACTTGCCCGTGCAATTTGGAGTATATCGGGATGACGTCCAGACGAGTTAAAATACGGATTGGTGAACATAGAAGCAATGTGAGGTGTGAGAAGAGTACCACTAAAATGGCAACCCACTATCTGTCAACCAACCACAACGTTGACGACATAAAATGGACAGTGATCGAACAAATCTTCAACGAAAAGTATCTTCTGGAAAAGGAACAACGTTGGGTGTTCCGTTTGGGGACACATGAAAAGGGTTTGAATGACGAAATTCCGTGGGCCCAGTTAATAGGTTGAAAGTAGTCAGTACACCTGCCTACTTCCCTTCATTACTATATACAGGGCACAAACTGTATCTCAGTGTTTTGGTCCCTGTGTATAGAGGTCCAGTTGATACATCAGCAATCTCCTTTAAACCTGATTTTGCCTGATTTCGCTAGCGTTCCTTCCATTAGTATCATCTTTCTGGCCCTTTATATTATCAGATACCTTTTGTGACATGTGCTGTTCAATTAGCGTTATTAATATTTATTATTTTTTGCTTCTTGAAACGCATTGATACACTTTCACTGCTTTCACTTCCCTCACTCGATTATAATGACCATTTGAGTATCACCAATCTCCATGTCTCGCGTTTTCTCTTAGATAACCACACGCAGTGTTGGGCATCAACCACACTGTTTTATAGAATCCTGATTTTGATTTTGCAATTTTCGGTATCCCCAACTGCTGGATAATGGACTACAGATTAAGGTCAAGCTCCAGAATTACATCTTCTATGCAATACTTGGTTACCGAAATTCATTATTACCCTCACCTTTATTTTTCATTCAGAAAACTAAACATAATGTTGGGCAACTATGCCGCTGATTTACAGAACTCTGGTTTAATGACATACACTTTGGTTTTTGAACACGTACGGAATACTCACTTCCGCAGTGCACTGGAGTCAGCGCTCTAGTGCTCATTGATAATCAAACTTGTAAGCTCCCTTCCGGTTTGTTTGTTTGTCTCACGCCAGTTTCGCAGGTGAATCTTGTTTGCTCTCGTTACTTCAGTATAAATAGCCGCTCCCCGCACTCCCTAGTCATACAGCGGAGCCGCGGGTGAGCAGTATGGTGCAAATTTTGTCTAGCAGCATGTAAGTACGGCATAGCCGTCATGGTCCGAGTTTTTCTGCGTTTTTTTCATTGTTTACTCGGTAAAGAGGACGAGCACTACCTAACCGTTTCTCTCTTCATTACAATTTTTTTTTCCCTCACAGTAACGAGTGACTACTTCCTGCTCATCTGTACCTGAGGCTCATGGGGCAATACACCCATTCATACATTGTATGTATTGTGTATATACACCGTTATACACACCGCCTCTTTTATTACAATAGTCACCAAATAGAGTGTGTGTTTTATGTTATATGTAGTGTGTCACTGTATGTTTTTCCCTATTTCTTTCACAGGTCCCTGCACCACTATAGCACTATGTTTTTTATAAAACAGTCACTTTGACACGTGTTGTCTTTTCAGGTCTTCGTGAGACAACGCCGTGTGTGGCGCAATTAATACTTCAAAATTGTTCCCTTTTTGCAGATTAACATATAGTAATACTAACAGATTTACATATAGGAGTACAAACAGGTACTTTATACTGCATGAATATTTGCAAGAATTTCTTTTCACTTTTGTATATGACTATTTTCACTTTTTAAACAACAAGTGAGCGCTGAAGGGATCTTCTTAGTCCTGATGAAGAAGCCTTGAGCTTCGAAACATGTCGACTTTTAGGAAGTTCAGCTCATTAAATGCATGACCATTCCAAATCACTATTTTTAACAGGTTCAGCCTCAATGACCTATTAAATTGTTTTATGTCCATGAGGCCAGTTCCTTTTTAAACTTCACTTTTGACCCTTCTTCTCACCACCCCTGCACCACACATAGTATTTTAGATTAGTGCTCCCGCGTAGTCGCTGGTCGCAGCACGCCCCATCCCACAGTGGGATGGGAAGACCCCAATGATGAAACATGACATCAAGGGTCCTTTTGATGTGTGAGGGGTATTTAAACAACTTTTGTGTATGTCCTATCATGGAATAGGAACACAACTCTTTCCCCATCCACTATAGGCCCTTTACTTCATCATTCAGATCATTACCCATATGGTGGATCTTGATGTTTTGCTAACTACTGACTTGAGGAGGACGTATCCACCGTTAGTGTCCCTCGGGGCACTACCTCTTCTCTCCCTAATTTTGTTTTTTTGTTGTTCTTTACCGAGCCAGAGGCAGTGCTGGACTTTCTAGAATCTCATGCAAAAACAGGGAGAGGGCCAGGGTCAGGTCACATTAGACCAGCATTCAGCAGTCACAGCCAAAGACATGTATTGACAATGACTCAAACTAATGGTTGGCCACTGAGTGTGGTATGTGAACGATTATTACTGTCATGTAGTCACATTCATACCGGGCAGAACACCACCATTTTACATGTTCACGTTAACTTGACATATTTTCATGAAGGCTGTACATTGACATTTGTTTCCTTTTATCATCGCAGCACACACATTTTATACAAGAATCACAATGCTTCAATAAATATTGAAACACCCCGTTGTGTCTTTCTCGTTTATCTCTTTGGGTATGCATGAGCTACTAAGCGAAAGGGTTCTAGATCCGTTACTAAGATTTCCTTGGGGAGTTAGGGTTGTCATGTTCTGAGGTTTCGCAATCCATTTGTTACCATGTCCGGTTTGGGGTACTGGGGGTACACTGTGAGCTAGCAGGACTTATGGCCAACATATCCTGAGGGTGGGTGGGGACTCAGACTCGCACCATCATTAGGTTTATGTTTTTCACTAAATGCACAGTTCCTACTGAGAAAGTAGAAGCCGTACAACATTACCTATTGAAATGTTAATGTTTTGAACAAAGATGTGAAGCCCAGAAAACTGAGGGCAGAATCCAACGAGTCACATGATGTGGTTAAGATTATTTGAAATTGTATGTAAAGGCCTGCAGTTGCGTTGAGAGAAGTGCTTTGGTAATACCCAGTTTAGGCAGATGTGATTGCTAAACTTTATATCAGGGTTGAATATAATTTAATGGGACCCAAGGAATCTACACTCCCACCCGCCAGCTACGATCGACCAACCACGCCCTCGCCGCCGTCCCCCGCATCCGAAGAGCCACAACGGGAGGAAGATCCTTCTCCTACCTGGCTGCCAAGACGTGGAACTCCCTACCCATCCACCTCCGCCTTACCCAAGACCACCTCTCCTTCAGGAAGCAACTCAAGACCTGGCTGTTCGAACAGTAGCGGACCCCCCTCCCCCAAGCGCCTTGAGACCCTCCGGGTGAGTAGCGCGCTATACAAATGCTTGATTGATTGATTGATTGATTGTTTCAATAGTAGTGGACGTCCTAGGTACCTCCCGGGCAGGATGCGCTCTTAGATTCTCCTCACACATGAGCGCATTGGCAGTGGTTATAAACACAATTGATCAGGTTTTGTTCTCAGTGTTCTTTGGGGAGGGATTACTCACTGACAGCTGGGGTTGGTGTGGGAGGGGAGTTAATATAAAGACAACGGATTGTACGTTTTGTTCTCACAACACAGTATAGATAGTGGACTTACTATATAACACGGTGCTATGATACATCAAAGTATCTGATGGATATTACATAATTGATGAATAGTCCCACAACTATGCTTAAATTGATTAGTAGGAATGTTTGAGGGCTTAATAACCCCTGTAAAGCTCACCACATATTGGTGTCTCACACACACACACAAACACACCCCTAAGTGGGGGTGGTGTAGATATTTTGCATCATTCTCTTCCTATTCTAGAGGGATGGGCATCTTAATAAGAAAACAATACATTTTACTCTTCTAGAATGGATAGTGGACACTCAGGGTAGATGAGTATTGGTCGGAGCACAGGTGGATGCATTAATATTTGTGCTGTTGAATATAATAGTTCCTAATGTCAATTCCTCTGAGTTTTTTGACAGGCTGATGAATGTATGCCACACATCTGCAGGACTTCCAATTCTATTGGGGGGAGATTTTAATTAAGTTCTTTTTATACAATTTGACAGATTAACCACGATCAACACGCCTCCTTCAATGGCGAGGGAGACGATAAATAAGATAATAGAGTAGTGTGGTCTGGTAGAAGTATGGAGGGTGCTACATCCCTTAACAGCAGGCTATTCTTTCTACTCCTCAATGCTAGCTCCCGTATTGACTATTGGTTGACCTCACAAAGGGCGACACGGTTAGTAATAGGGGCACAGATATTACCCAGAACTTTGTTGGACCATTTCCTGGTGAAGTTAATATTGACCATTCCTTAATGCCTGACCCAGACTACATAATGGAGACTGGAGAGAAACAAGATGCAAGACCCAGTGTTTAAAGCAGAAACCAGGAAGGGCTTAATAGAATACTTCCAACACAATGAGGGATCAGTCATGGAGAATGACATACTTTGGGAAGCCCTTAATGCATACATACAGGGATGTGTATCTGTAAAGGAATACTAAAATCCTTAAGAACCTGGCTAGGCAGGCTAGAAAAAGATATCAAGAGACTAGAAAAAATACTAAACAGCTAAATATCCTGCTGTCCAGCAGGGATTACAGAACATTTTGAAATAATTTTGAGAAGAAGCTGAACGAGAAGTGCTGTACTTGGAAAACATTCTAGAGTAAGGGCATTCGGAGAGGGGGAGCGCCTGGGAAAAATGCTGGCCTAGGTGTTGAGATACACTAAAGATAATGCACCAATAGTGGGCATACAAAATAGAGTGTAGTCATGACCACATATTCCATCTTAGATATCTTTTACATATACTATGAAACCTTATATTCCGGGCACAATACTTAGTTAAGGAAGGAGGTGAGATTAGAGCGATCCTTAATTCCGCTGTGACACAGGTAGATATTAGATTAGTGATAGTAAGCCCTTGCTAATGGGAAGGCCCCCAGGAACAATGGTATTCCGGCAGACTTCTATAAGAAATTCTCAGATTTACTAACAGCACGACTGCAGGAAGTATAGAATTAAGCTATAAAAGAACATTACCACCCACAATGCAGGAGGCAGAGATGTCGGTACTTGTGAAACTAGGGCGTGATGTTACTCACTGTTCCTCATATTGGCTTCTGTCACTGCTAAACGTAGACAGCAAAATGTGCAGGGGCTCATCCTCTCAGATCAGGCAAGATACATCCCTCAAAGATCGGCAACGCTAAATTGGCGTACTCTCATGTCAATTCTTCACTGAGTCGACCTGGAGCTACCAGCAGTGGTGATACTACTTGATGCAGAAAATATGTTCGATGCTTTAGATTGGGATTTTATGGGCGAAGTGCGATGGAGGGTGGAGCTGGGTACATAATTTGTTTTACCTTTCTACAGGCCCCTCCACATGAGTAAGAGTTAATAGGGCCCAATCTGCTAGTTTAACAATTAACAGAGGTAAACAATGGGGATCCCCCTATCGCTCTCAATCTTTGCTCTGTCCACTGAGCTGCTGGTTGCGGGAATATCACTCGAACAGAGGAATAGAAGTTCGGGCTGGATCCCTACTGATCCCCTTGTATGCTGATGATATCATTCTATTTGTATAAAAACCAAAAGGAGAATTCAGTGCCTATTATCTGAGATGTATTTAAAATTGGAGGATATTCAGGTCTACAAATAAACTGGGCTAAGTCCGAAATATTCCTGTAGAATAAGTGTGTTACCTTCTGGCCTAATGAATACTCTCTGCAATGGAAGGCAGAGGATGTTAAATATTTGGGACTTGTGACTAAAAATGTAGGAGAGATGATAAAAGAGAACTTTGGAATGACTTTTGAAACATTTTAAACAAGGATAGACCGATGCTTGAGGCTTCCCATTTCAATATTGGGGCAGGTCTTATTAATCAGAATGGTTATTATTCTAAAGTGTTTATACCTATTTGCAAACATTCCAGTGGGTCTACCGAGTGAGTTCTTTAGCAGTTGCAAAAAATCTAGACCGAATTGGTGTGGGGGTGGGCAACAACCCTGTAGAAAGTGGGCGGTTCTCACTCAGCCAATGGGAACGGGGGGACTGGCATTGCCCAACACGTATAATTATGTCACGCACATCATGCCAAATACTGGTTCCATAATGCTACAACATACGCACATGCTAAGACTGAAAAAACGCTGGTACATCCATGATCTCTGCTGACAGTAGTATTGAGGTGACCGTGGGCAAAAGAGTAGAGGTAGACGCGATAGAAATGACAAACTGGGCATGGTGGATGATTGCGGGCTGGCTGGGAAGGGCTAGCCCATGTATCCCCTCCTGTACTTTCCTAAGCAAGTATCATTTAGACTGTTGAAGACAGTGGACATTAAAGTTTCGGGTGATCTGTTACCTGATTGTTATTTATTAGCCTACAAGTATTTAAGGTCAGAGGAGGGACCTCAGCGCTAGCGATTTTGTTGCATCATAGATTAAAACATGAAGGTAGAGCAGTGCTAACAGATGTTCCACCCACCTAAGGAGTTGGATATACCGTCTAAGATGATCCAAAGTGAGGATACAGGTAAGACGTGTGCCATTTATTAACAGGGAACTGCAGAATGACTGAGCGCTGTTGGATCATTCTGTAAAGGAGAAATGGGAGGTGGAATTGGAGCGAAAAATCACATGTAAACACTGATGTTATTGCTGTGCACAGGTTAAGGTTATGCCCTTTAAATATAGGCATAAACTGCTGAATTTAAAATGTATACATTAGTTGTATAATACACCAGAATGTATAGCTCATTTTACACAAGGAAGTATGAGAAAGTGTAGGAAATGCAAGACAATTAATACAGTCTTCCTACATATAGGATGTCGGTGTCCAGGGCTATCAGCATATTGCGAGAAAACACTCAAAGCAATCAATGAGATGGTGAATATGACTATAGTACCCACACATTATAGTACCCACACCAGAGGTGACCCTACTGGGATGATATACCAGGTACTATGAGATGATCTGTATCCATGGCACTATTACTCGCAAAGAGACAAGTTCACTGGATGAATTCTAAAGCCCCCAATGTAGAAACATGGTTGAAAGACATGGGGTATTACAGTACATTGGCGGATCAATATTACGAGCTACTACATCGCACTTCACGTCCAAAAGTCTTCTGGGAACCGTATAGAGCCTATTTGAGACTAAAAGAAATGGTCGCTCAATATGCAAATGGGTAGATTGGGAAGGGGGACAGCAGGCACAAAATGCCACATGGTTTTAAACTGGATGAGATGATGGCAATTGGGATACATTATTATAATTGTGTATTAGATAAAAACTTCAGCTGTGAAGGAAATACATCTGTATATTGTGCTGGCACTGCTGAGTATTAGTGATGAATGTCTTGTGAGCTGATGGGTAGGTTATGTGAAAATGTAAATAAAATATTAAAAATCCCTAACAGCAACACCAGGCCTTAGACATCCTGCAAGCTACATCATCAGTGGCATCCTTGCCACTTACAGTCCAGAAGTACTGCCGGGATTTACCTTTAACCAATAATCTATGTCAGTGTATTTGTTTTTTCAATCATCTTTTTACTGGTTTTCATGAAATAATTCGGCATACAATATCAAGTATAAAAAGAAGCCTCAGCTTCATTTTCCGTTACTATCATCAATCAGTGGCTCCGATAATCTATTTTGATTTTCTCCAGCGATTCTATGGTGAAATCTCTGACGCTTAATACTTCCCTGACACCCTTCATCTGTCTGTGTCTCAAAGCTGATCCAACCGAGCCCTCTGAATGTCTGCCAGATCCCATCTCATTTCAAACATGTTTTGTCATCCTCTGCCTTCATATACACATTTTTCCACCCCATGCACAATCCCATATGTTTTTTCTACTGTTTAAAACATGGCGGCCAGAGGGGTTTTTATACCCCATAATCTGCCCACATTACATCTGGCTACCATCGATCCGAGATTACAAAATATTTTCTGATATCTGGGCGGTGTTTCATCATTCCACATTCTCAAGACAAAAAAGTTTGCAACTGACTTCGTGGCAACCCCTGAGGCCCTTGTCAAATACCCGGCCACCCTTTGTCAATAGGGTCTCGAGCAGGAGCAATCACACAGTGTGTGAATTAATGTCCATGGTTGGCCACAGCCCCTAAGGCACTTATCTGAGTCGACTAACCCACATTTGTTAATCGGTACCCTGGTGTAATAGCTTCTGTGCAGGATTTTTAATTGTACAAACTAGAACCCAGTTTAGATCAAGACTTCTCTCGTTCTCTGAAGTGCCGTGCTCCATTCCTCCTCAATTGTAGCTTCAAGATTTGCCACCCATTTCTCCTTGGAGTTTATCAAGAGAGTCCGTAGAGTAGTTCATTATTTTTGTTTTGTATTTGAGACATATTGCCTTCCTAGGGTATGGTGTAGGGAGAACTCCCTCCAATGTCTAACATCCATTCCCAGTGCATTTATAACCCCATTGCATTCTGGTTGCTTTACGTTGCATGTTCCCTCCAGGTTGATGTTTTTAATGTGAGTTCTTACTCCATGGGTAAACAATGCTTTTGCTACTTACCAAGAGCGAAGTACATTTTCAAATACTTAAGGAAGATTTTTGCAAACTCCTTTTTAACAATATTGGGGTACACCCTTACAGTTTAGAGCTACAACTTCATATTTCTAGCATATGTTGTCAACAAACAGGAGAACGGAGGCCACGAAACATACACTTCAGAAAATGGAGTAAACCAGTTTGTGACCCAGGGTATAAATTAGAGCACACCATAACTGGCATTAAAATAGGTTTGGTTCATTTAATACTTCAGAAATAGTCAAACAGTGCAAAATTAGTTCACTTATTTTTCTTTAAGGTTATTTATGGGCCAAGTTTTGTTTGCTAATTCTTCAAAAGTAATAATAACAAATGAAAAATATATTTTATAAAATGGCTTCACTGTCTGTTTCCATTATTTTAACTCCAGGGCAAAATGTTTAATGTAATGCCAACTGTGGCAAATCATCTTTACTCTATTCCTTATTACAGAACCAGGAAATGGTGCAAATCTACTTACTCTGTGATTTGCACTAATGCAAATTGTACATAAAATGACCCTGATCGGTTGCCCTGGGTTTCTTTTTGACTAGGCGACTGTAATTTCATTAGTTTCAGACATAGCCTGAAACAAATGAAAATTTCATTATTTTGCAAAAATAGAAATGACTTTATTACATCAGGCTTTCTGGAATTAATGGATCAGATCCTAAGGGAGTGGAAGGGACATAAGGAAAGAACATAGCTCGTTTTAAAAGTTTGCATCAAAAATAAAAATATGCATTAACACTATAAATGTTTCATTTTTGTAAGATTGTATGCAGTCCCTTAACTTTTTTTTAAATAACGTCATATAATAGATGTGATGTTGAACACCAGGCTTCACAGTAAAATTGTTGTGATTCATAGCATCATTGTCTCATCACATGTGGATGTTCAGGTGCTGTAGAAGGTCCAGTTTCTAACTTTAGTTCTTCTGATATTCAGTGCATGGAAATGGCTTCATAGTGTGTGCGTTCTCTGGTGATTTACAAGATGTGACTTGCATGTGAATCTTTTCTCACACTCAGTGCAGTGAAATGGTCTCACACCTGCATGTATTCGCTGATGAAACAGCAGATTTGTCTTTTTAGTGAAGCTCTTTTCACACTCAGTGCAGTGAAAGGGCCGCATTCCTGTGTGTCTTCTTTGATGATATAGGAGGCCCACTTTTCGAGTGAAGCGCTTTTCACACTCAGTGCATTGAAAGGGCTTCAACCCTGTGTGTATCCTTTCATGCTGTAGAAGATTTGCCTTTTGGGAAAAGCTCTTTTCACACTCAGTGCACCCAAAGGGTCTCACTCCGGTGTGTATTCTCTGGTGAGTTACAAGACTTGACTTTCGAGCAAAGCTTTTCTCACATTCACTGCACTGATGGAGGCTCACTCCTGAGTGTATTCTCTGATGAGTCTGAAGATGTGACTTACGAGTGAAGCTTTCGTCACACTCACTGCAGTGAAATGGGCTCACTCTTGCGTGGATTTTTTGATGCTGTAGGAGATTACATTTTTGAGTAAAACCTTTGTCACACTCGCTGCAGCGATATGGCCTCACTTCTGTATGTATTCTTTGATGATACATAAGATGTGTCTTTTGAGTAAAGGTCTTTTTACATTCAGTGCAATGAAAGGGCCTCACTCCTGCGTGCCTTCTTTGGTGATACTGAAGACTTGTCTTTTTAGTAAAGGTCTTTTCACATTCATTGCACTGAAAGGGCTTCACCCCTGTGTGTTTTCTTTGGTGTTGTATCAGATGTGACTTATGCATAAAGTTCTTCCCACACTCAGGGCAGTGAAAGGGTCTCATTCTCGTATGTATTCTTTGGTGCACTAGAAGAGCCGTCTTATGAATAAAGTTTTTCTGGCACTCGATGCAGTGAAAGGGCCTCTTTCCTGTGTGTATCTTTTGATGCATGCGAAGATTTGACTTTCGAGTAAAACTTTTATCACACTCAGTGCAGTGAAAGGGCCGCACTCCTGTGTGTATTCTTTGGTGTAGCAGAAGATATGACTTTTCAGTGAAGCTTTTCTCGCACTCAGTGCAGCGAAAGGGCCTCACTTTTGAGTGTGTTCTTTGATGCTGTTGAAGAACAGACATTTCCGTGAAACTCTTTTCACACTCAGTGCAGTGAAAAGGCCTTAAACCATGTGTTTTTTGGTGACGTTGAAGACTTTTCTGTTGAGCAAAGGCTTTGCCACATTTGGTGCAATGAAAGGGCTTCACTCCTGCGTGTATTTGTTGATGTTGTCGAAGATATGACTTTGCAGTGAAACTCTTTCCACATTCAGTGCAGGGAAACGGTCTCTGTCCTGTATGAATTCTCTGATGCACCACAAGAAGTGCATTACTGGTAAATCTCTTCTCACAATCGTTGCAAGCAAATATTTTTTGATTCCTGTGGATTTCTTGGTGTCTTTTTAAGAAGGACTTGTGAGTAAATTTCATTTTGCATTCAGAGCATATGTAGAAATCTTTCTTTTCCCCTGTCTTTGATTGGTGAACTGCAGAATAAAACAACAAAATGCAAGATTATATATCAGAAACGAATTAATAAATTATAAGCACAGACCTGTAACACTATATCTCAAAGGTGGACAGTTTCATTACAGGAAGATTAATCTACTAGTGAGATTAACTAACATCATGCAGTTCTGTGATATGCTGAGGTTTGGCAATAGAGCATCTGTAAGAGAAAGGCAATCTAATCAGATCTGCAAAACACTGACATGTCTGAGAGATGTACAACTTAAGTTTCAAAAGGATTCCTACTGTCGAATCTGATGTGAGCCCGATTTATTTTTTGTGGTAAGCCCAAGAAACTATATGCTGTCTACATCTGACTAACATGACAAGTGTCAAGATGTATAGTGGCATGTCGGCAGTCGAGTGATAGGCAGAAAGGGCATGTGTCAGCCTGATGGTGTCTGATGAACAATCTCCAAGCAGTTGTGCTGTGTCCTGCAGTCCAGCGATCACATAAGCTTAAGGTGTCTTGGACAGGTGGCGCCAGAATTGCAACTCCTCTGTTCTCCCAAATAAATAAGTGACTTAGACTTCAGGTCTTAACAATTGCTGCTTTCACTACAAATAGCTTTTAATAATAATATTTTATCTAAAAAACTCCTGGAATGTTTGTACATATGCCAAATTTCTAATTACTTTATAAACAACCCTTAGAAATATCCTTCTAGTACAATACAATGATACTCGTATAATATAATGAATGGATGAATTAATAATAATTTGCAGAGTGCTGTTAACCAGCTACAGTGTATTGTTGCTTGAAGAATCTAAGACTCAAATTAGATCAATTGTCCAAAGAGACAGTTTTTGATTATTTTTGAAAGGGTGTATATACTTGATCAGAGTGAATAGGAGAGGGGGGGGGGCATGCCATTATACAGGAGCCAAGTAAGAGAAAGAACTATTGCCCATACATGGTTTTGGAATATGGGCAATTGTAAAAGATTATCCAAGGAAGAATGCAACAATCTAGGAGGAGAAAAGCATATCAACATGAGTTGCATAAAAGAACAACCAGGCTTAGTATCTGCCCTTTGCAAATACAGAGGCTCTTAAATATAAAGTCTGACCACCAGAAGACAGTGCAGATCAAACAGAAGGGCAGAGTCACAAGGATGAACCAGCAGGTACAGCAGGAATATAAAAGGCATGTTCAGGGTAAGCTGTAGTCTGTGAACTGAATATTAATGTAAAGCAAAGCAAAGGGCATTGTAATTATCAATTCAAGATACAAAAAGGACACTTGATAACTAACCTGTGATATTCATGATTTGTGACTGGAAAGATTTTCCTGGGCATTCAGATGTAAAAGAAGCAGGAGGATGTTACATTATTTATTTGAGGAGAGAAGTGGAGTTCAAAATCAATCTGAACCCCTGGGTTTTTGGTGGAGCGAACAGGAGTGGACGGAATCCCCACATGGAGTAAGAGGTGCCAAGGATCTACACTTATGTTTTATTGTCATTAAGGTCGAGGGTGCTATTTTTCATCCAGCAAACAACACTGGTTAGGCATTGCCTACATTTCACTGAGATGCCACCCAGATAATCCTTAAAGGAGACAATGGGAGCCATTAGCATACTACACAAAGGAGGAGTCATTGGAGGTGATCAAACGCACAAGGGGCATAACATATACATTAAAATGTGTGGGACCTGGTGAGGGACCTGGGGGTCCACAAGCCACTGATTTAGTGGAAGACTGAAATGAAGGAAGATAGACGGATTATTTGCAATCATTAAAGAAGGAGATTCTACATTGGAGAGGTGCTTCTCTAAACCCCATAGTGAAGAGACAATGAATAAGAAATTGGATGGGACACCATGTCAATGGCTGCACTAAGATCCAATCAGATGAGAGAGGCACTACCAACTTTATCTAGTTATCAGGTTGTCCACTACAAATACCAAAGCAAGAACAGTGCCATTAAAAGGGTGTTAGTTGGTTTGAGACAGGGAAGTTTGAGAGCTTGAGTTAGCAGGCCTAGAGAAATCTACTCGCCCACTTGCTATGGTGAGTCAGATTTTTATCAGGGAGAGCTATTTTTATGGCCTACTGACCCAGTCTGGTGAGAGAGCTCGAACTGTCAAAAAACAGATGCTCTGTTCATTCAAAAAGTGAATGAGCTATAAAGATGCCTTTCAATCTTGTTTATATCTTGTCACATTTGCTGTGTGTTCAAAGACAGGGGTTAAATGTCAGCTTATGTCTTCTTACAAGTTGTTGCTTATGTTATCCTAGACATTGGTGTTTACTTTTCTTTTTCTGACTGCAAAGTTAGAGGAGTTTGTAAAGTGAACGGTATAACAATCACGCTGAGCACACAACATTTAAATAGCTTGTTAATGAACTTTATAAAAATCTTAAAATATTTTTCAGTAGTTGGAAAAGCCCTTTTTTGTAATTCTGAAGTGAGATTGAAACAAAAATGCTAAAAGGTTCAAAACAATTCAGAATACTTGGTGATGTGCAAATGATAAATATTTGCTGAAAGCAGATTTCCACACATTATGGTTTTTATGCTTTTTTAGTTTTAGCAGTAAAACGGATGCCAGTGGGAATATTTGTGGCCATTTTAATGGAAAATCTCTACCTAGAAATGACAGTGCGCTGCCACATCATGCTTTGGTAATATATTTATTAAAAGTGAAAGTTTTAAAATATGAACTGGGGAACATTCCTGCCCTCGCCCTGATGACAATGCTTTTAGTGAACTAAGAAGCAAGTCAGGGATCATGTGTAACTTATATGTGGGCTAGATTTTTAGTATACATGGAGTAAAGGTTTATTCTATTAAATAACACAATTGATTTTGCATCGCAGACATGCTGAAATTACATATTTAAAGGCACTCTTGTACATGATAATGAAGAAAAGGGCGACTCAGTGAAATAAAATTTTGCCTAGGATCACACAATTTGAGACAAGTTTATGGGTCAAGCGCATTACAGTTGAGTAAATTATTTAAGACATTAGACCTGCCGGTCTGGTAATATTTTTCTGATTGCTCTTATTTGGGGATCTCAGTAAAGGGACCGGAGGTGTGATTGAAGAGGATTCCGGAGACAGCGAAGTAAGAATGATGAAAAGGGATGCCAAAATGTGAGGCAGCTGAGGGAGGATGAAGATGAGGCGCCAGCCTGCCAGGAAGTAAAGTGCAGGAAGGTGTCGAAGAAGAAAGCATTATGGTAGATATTATATATGTCATCAATTTACATTATTATTAAAGGAGATACATACACTATAATAGCAATCGGTGCAAGGGAAATCATTTCCTCAAGAAAAGTATATAGACTTCTATACACCTTGTTTAAGCCCAAATATATAACAATAATATCTGGTTCTGCAGTCACCCACTCCTACAAACCTCAGTGCCTTACTTCCCCCTTCCATACTCTCTGCCCTCCACTGGAGCAGAGCCAGCAAAGCATCGACAGCTCTCGGAGGGCGCCGCCAGAGCAGCCTGGAATTCATTTATGACATAGCAACAGCAGGAGACAAGAAACAACTTCTGTTTCCCACTACTGCTGTGTCATAACAGTTGAATAACCGGATTTAGAACCTGGTATTCACACAAGTGGCTCTCATAGAGAAAGTGAACTCTTCAATTCCGTGACCCCCAACATCATGCCGGGGCCTGCCATTACCATTAATTCTTAGCTTCTAGAAGGTTGGTGCTAAGAAGTGCTCTCTTCCTATCTTCATTTTAATACACTGTACTGGAACATCGTCTATATACTCAGTCTAAAGCTCGCAGAGCCACAGCTTACAGGCCTTTACTGCAATGCTGCACTATGCACCAGAGATCCAAAAAGGTACACACTCTGTTCTAAATATACCTTTGGAGGTACTTTCGAGCAAAGGCAAAATTCAACGTTCTGGTCACTCTGTAAACAAGTATAAAATATCACAGAAGGCTTCAATGACAAAGATGTATAATTAGTGGACTTAAAACAATGCTCGTTACAAGGCTACTGAGAGCCTTCAATTGAGCATTTGAAAGTTCTCTGCTTTAGGAAGCCCCTATCAGGCTCACATGATCGAAAATTGAGTTGAGTTTTGTAAAATGCCCATCAACAGCACATTTTATGCTCAGTTGTGTAATGCACTTAAAGAACAAATTACTTACCTGTGGTAATGCCTAATCTGGTAGAGACTCTATCTAGCAGCAGATTCCTTAGCTTAGAATATTTCCCAGGCATCAGACTTGGTGTGGGAAGTTTTGAGCAACCCCCTTGCGTGCTGGTAGGTGATGTCGTTTGGCTCCGCATGGCATCATCCGTGACATGCGGGGTGCCTATATAGGCACTACCCCAGCGCGCGGACCTCAGTTTGTGCCTATTTTCTGCACCAGAAGCACAGAGCTATACTGAGGCAGTGTGACCAGTGAGCCAAAGTGAGGCCCTGAAGAATTTCTTTAAGGTGAAATGTATAATTCGGAGAGTGGGGAGGATGGGAGGGTTAGCAAGGAATCTATGGCTAGATAAAGGGCCTTATTATGACTTTGGCGGTTTTCCTGTAGGACCGTCGCCGCTGTCCCAGGAAGACCTCCAAGCTGTCGACATTCCCGCCCACCGGATTACAACAGAAATCCAGCGTCACAGTGGCGGGGATGTTTGGCTCATAGGAGATCCTAAAAAGCATATCGCCACCGTGACAGTGCCTCCAGCATGTCCGTGCATGGTGTGGCATGCACCATGTTGTGCATGCCGCACAGTGCACACATTACCGTGCACATTTGAGGGGCACATCTGGTGCCCCCCGCATGCACCCCCTTGGGCAGATTTGTCTAGGGGCCCTATTGGGGGCCCCTTTACATGCCTTTCAACCAAGCAGTTCATGGCAGTGTCCTCCCATGAAATGTTTTGGTGGAAAGGCCGGCATTGGCACCGCCATGATTCCCGCCTGCTTTCCCCACTGCCACCATCGTAATCGGGCGGGGGGCCCAACGTGATGGCGGCGGTCGGACTGCCATCCACAGGTACGGCAGTCCCAGGACAGCCGTACTCCTAATGGGCACTCAGTCTCTACCAGATAAGGCGTTATCGAAGGTAAGAGATTCCTTACCTTAGAATAGATATTAAAGCAATCTCTCCCTGTAGGTGTGTCTGTGAATCTGTTAAACTAAAAAGTGCTGGAGGGTGAAATGCCCATCACGGGGAACCTGACTGTCCAGGCAGTAAGGCTTGGCAAATGTGTGTAGTGATTCCTCTGTAGCTGCCTGAAAGATGTCCAGGTTTGGAACTCCTCGAGCTAGCGCAGTGGTTGCAGCTTTGGCTCTGCTGGAGAGAGCTCACAATCCTTCGGGCGGTGGGGTTTGCTTCTTGGTCATTGTAAAGCAGATTTTTAGAGAGAGGACAATCTACTAGGAGATGGTTCTCTTGTGTACTGCCTTTCCTTTCATCGCACCCCCAAAGCCAAAAAAGAGTTGGTCATCCACCCGGAAATCTTTGGTATGATCAATATAGCACGACAACAGTCTTTTTGGATCCAGGTGGTCGAGTCTCTCCTCTATCTGGGTAGGATGGTGGGGGGGCAAGAAAGTAGGCAGCATGATGCATTGCCCACCTTGGGTAGGAAGGAGGCACAGGTCCTAAGGACCAGCCTGTCCAGAAAAAAGGTTGTTACCAGGGGTTTGACAGAAAGCACCTGCAATCCACTAACCCTCCAGGCAGATGTTATGGACACAAGGAAAACTGTTTTGATGGTAAGGAATCTCAGAGGGGAGATGTGCATTGGATCAAAGGGTGAGCACATTAAAAAGGTGAGAACTGAATTAAGGTCCCATTGGGACATTATGAAAGGTATAGAGGAACATGTTTTGCAAACCTTACAGGAAGTGAGTCACAACAGACGACTTGAACAGAGAGGGTTAATATGGCAACCGCAAGAAAGAAGAGATGGCTGAAAGGTACCCATTATCCATGCCTAAAGCAAAGGCTTGCTGGGCGAATGATAAAACAAACAAAAGGACTTCAGACCAGGGTGCAGACAGAGGATGAATGGACTTAGCACACCAAGCCACTAATCTATTCTAACCGAGGTTCTCTGAAGAGACCTTGAACCATCTCTAGATGACGACACCAATCGTGATCCGCAAAGCATTGATGGCTGAGTTTGTTCACTCTGGCGTTCAGAGAGCGTGCCAGATACTGAACCACTAGGAAAATGTCCTCATGTTCCAGCCATGAATAGAGATGCAGAGCCTCCAAACACAGGGGCCACGACCCCACCCAGCCTTGCTTTTTGCAATACCACATGGTGGTGGTGTTGCCTGTGAAAAGCCTGGACCAGCCTTCCTTTGATTGAAGGAAGTAGGCTTTCAATGCCAGGTGAATTGCTCTCCGTTCCAATGGGTTTTTGTGGAACTGAGATTGCCACCCCAACCCAGGAGGGACGTGTCTGTCACCAGTGTTGAGTTCTGGGTGTTAAAGGGAGAGGACCTGTCACTGACCCAACCGCGGTCCGTCAGCCACCAGTGCAGACCTTTTGCAGTTCCCTCTGATATGTGGATGAGGTCAGAGAGATTCCCCTGGTGTTGCACCCACCGGGTCTTCAGATCCCACTGCAGAGCCCACATATGCCAATGGGCATGTGTCACCAGCATGAAGCAGGAGGCCATGAGGCCCAGCAACATCAGAGTCAGTGTCACCGAAAACCAGGATAAAGGCTGAAACATTGGAATCATAGCCTGAATATCCTGGACTCACTGCTCCTGTGGATAGGCCCGAAACTGCACTGTACCTAGAACAGCTGAAGGGGAGAGTCTAAGAGTGAGTCTGGTGGGACTTTGGCATGTTAAGAGCGAACCCCAGTGAATGAAGAAGTCTGCCATAGTCTGGCGGTTGGAGAAGACTGCCTGCGGTGCACCCATCTTCAACAGCCATTCGTCTAGGTAAGGGAAGACTGGAATCTCTGATCTCTGCAGATGTGCTGCACACTGCCATCACCTTGCTGAACACCTGAGGGGTGCCGGTACGACCAAAAGGGAGCACAGTGAACTGATAATGATCATGGCCTATCGTGAACCACAGGTAATGTCTGTGGGGAGGCAGGACTGGGATATGAAAATAGGCGCCCTGCTACTCCAATACTACCATCCAGTCTCCAGGGTCGAGGGCAGACAGAACCTAAGCCAGAGTGAGCATCATGAACGTTTCCTTTTTCAGGAAGTAGTTGAGAGCGCATAGGTCTAATATGGGGCAGAGGCCTCTATACTTTTTCGGCACAAGAAAGTAGCAGGAACAGCAAGCATGACCTACTTGTGATGCCGGCAGCCTCTCTATAGCTCCTTTGGCCATAACAGCCACTACTTCCTGTCGCAAAAGTGAAAGGTAGCCCTCTGTCAGCTGGTTTGGGGATGGTGGCAGGGTCTGTTGGAAAGGTAGGGTGTAACCCCCAGGACAATCTGAATCACCTATTTGCCCGATGTCATTTCCTGCCATTGTAGCAGGTGGTGCTGAATCCTGCCACCAACTGGGCACTTATTATGGTGTGAAGGCATAGTAAACAGGCTTTGAGGCTGTGGTTCCTGGGGTAAAGGAGGAGGGGGAGGGAGAGGATAAGGTAGACCTCTGGCCTTGGTTCCCACAAAACTTGTGGGAGCGGCCACAAAGGGACCGAGGAGCCCACTGGCCATGGTGGCTAGGGGGAAAGGATGCTGCTTATAGCCCCGACCATAGCCACGGTAGGAGTGGCTGTAGTGGGGCCATGGTGAGCCCCAACAACCTAGCGGTGGCCTATTATCATTAATACACTCAAGCATCGAATCTGCCTGGTTGACAAAAAGGCAAGAGCTGTTGAAGGGTATGTCCATAAGGGATGAGTGGACATCCTCCAAAAAGCCATCAGTTATCAGCCAGGCAGGATGTTGAAGCACCACCATGGAAGCAATGGCTCTGCCCAGCGAGTCGGTCGTATCCAATTTGAAACTGATCGGGAACTTTGCTGCATCCCTCCAGTCAGCAATTGTTTGGGATGGTATGGTTAGGTCCACCTCTGAGACCATGGAGTACATTTGCGCAACGGAATCCCCTACAATATGCCAATATCGGTCCAATAGGCATGTGGTGTTCACTGACTGCAGTGCAAGGCTGGTGAAAGAGAAAATCCCCTTTCCAAAGGTGTCCAACCTCTTGGATTCCCTATCCGGTGGTGTGGTAGGGAATGTGGCGGGATTCATTTTGGAGGTGGAGGCTCTTAGGGGTGAGATGCTGGATGAGGAAGGCTGGGTCCCCTGGCGTGGGGAGATGGCAGCAGGAGATGGTCCTGGGACACAGGCGTGCTTTTGCAGGGTTTGGCCCAGGCCATGAGCAGGACATCAGTGAGGGCTTTATTGAAGGGGAGTAGGGGTTCTGAGGAGGACACCCCAGGTTAAAGCAACTCTGTCAAAACTTTGGTCTTGACCTCTACCGTCCAGGACCTCAGCCGCCGTCCAGTCCACCATCAGATAGGAGGCCTCCTTCTCCGTAGCCACTGTGGGAGGAGAGAGGAGGCCAGTGTCTGGTAAGGTGTCCAGAGCGCAGGCATCAGCCAAGTTCTAATACCAGGTGTCATCGGCCATGGACTCCTAGGGAGTCAGAATAACTACAGGGATCCTCAGATCGCTTTCATTTGTGTTCTTCTGAGGACCTTTCAGGAGAGTAGGCCTCCATCTCCAATTACGGCCATGTGGGCCTGGTTGGGACCAGAATGGACGTTGTGCGAGCTGGTTCGGCTCCGTATAGGAGTCAGGAATCACAATGGGCTCAGCATCACCAATGGGCATTGGCAGGGCTGCAAACGGCGCCACTGGAATGGTCCATGGAGAAGGTCCAATCTGAATCCACCAACAGATCCTGAGGATCCCACTGGCACCAAGGGCATACCTGCTGGCAGAAACCCAGTCCAAGTCCCTTCCGAACCCATGGGGCCGGGAGATGCTCAAGAGGGCTTTGCCCACCTAAAAATGAGGCTCATAGCCTCATAAAATTCTTGAAGTTGGGCTGGGGTCGCTCAGAACTCAACACTACCAGCAGCACAATAACTTGTTGCTCATCTTATTGCTTGTCTGTTTCAAAAAGAAAATACTTTAATACTCTCAAAACAAAATACTACACACTACAATAATAATGTACTGTTACATTGCCGTAGGGCCACTGTACCCCTGGGTTTCACACTCCCACTCCACTTGCCCTTAACTTATGGTGAGGCCTAGTGTGGTAGGTTTCAGGCCTGGGGGCAGTGCTACCTCCCATAACATTCAGAGTTTGTGTGCTTAGTCTCCCCGTTTATAGTCCACCGGGACTCATACCACAAGCGGGTCCTTAGTCTGCAGTCTGGTGCGGTTGGACCTATAGCATACATCTGGTCCTTTCTCCCTCCTCTGGGAAGAAGATATGCCGCTGCGAGTGCAGGGGCTCTCTGGCTGTGGTCTGGCTTGTAGCAGCTACAGGGGCCGCCACATGGGTCTGGCAGTAGGCAGGCCCTGTATCGAGGACGTCCCCAATGATTGAAGGCCCTCTTCAAGGCATAGGGGTAAGTCGGTGGGGTCAGAAATCACAGGGGTCCGCTTCGGTCCTCTTCAGGGCAGAGCTCAACTCTGACACCACGCTCTGCGATGCAAGGGCAGCTTGGTCTGGCTCTGCCACAATGCTCACTTCACAGAGGCATAGTCCGCTTCAGGTACCCTTCAGGACAGTGCCCGCCTCGGCCACACTAACGTTCATTAAACTGGTCAGGTTAGAGCTCCCACTCTGTGGCTCCTTTCTGGTCTCTTTTACCTCTGCTGCTCTATGTTTTCTTCAAGAGGAAGGGTTTGTCCCTCAATGATGGAGCCTGGGGCCACACTTCACTACCAGCACCAATCGGCATTTCAGACACACTCATATTCTTGGATGCTACTCTTGCACCTCCGCCCTCATGTTGTTTAATTGTTCCTTTCATCCTCCCAGTCCTACAGCAGCCTGGGCCTTGTGAAGAAAGGATTCTGCCATGTGTGATTTTGGAGTTAGTGGTATATACTGCTTTTTAGCCTTCAAAATCCTCATCCTCCAGGGATTACCTGCAAGCCTTTTGATCCGAATTTCAGAAAGAACGGAGGCTTGGAGGAACAAGGCAAAGATATGGATCCAAGGCTGGTCTTCTAGTGAGTTGGAACAGATGTGAGCTTGCCCTGGGCTTTGCCCAGGCCACGGCTACTGCATGCCCCGGCCTTACCTGAAATCAGAGGCAAGAGCCACAAACCTCACCAGCTAGGTGGATGCTGGAAGTTGTGGATGGGGACCCCGACATGAGAGACCTCACCAACAAAAGTATAGCTTTTCTACTTTGGAGCTTTAAGAGAATACTTAGCAGGTAAATGCATTCTAAGTAATACATTAATCAGTTAAGTATTACAACTTCTTTTGAAAACGAAATGTGCCTCTAAAAATGGATTGTTTTGTACCATAACATTGCAAAGTGTAATTTCAAAATGCTGCACTCAGTTGTGATTCTTATAAAACATCTCCTGGGCTAGTTAATTACTATAATATTGCACTGCCTCGTTAAGAGTATTTTGAAACATGTATTTGGTAACATTTGACATTTATCCTATCAGATTACCATTGAGTAGTTAATAACTCACTTGGACGCACAAAGATGGAATGTTTGCATGCATGTTACATCCCCTGCAGCTTTAATCCAGCTGGGTTCACTGCAGAAATAAGCTGACATCAGAGTAAACCTACAGCTCACCCTGAACAGGCTCAATTCTCCGTTCAACACTGTATAGTTACACAGAGTCTGTTTCTTAATGCCCTGTTTCCTTTCCACCGTAAGCCACAACCTGCCACAGCAAAGGAGGCGATTACCTGGGGCATCAATGTGGAGCCTCGGAACTCGCTTCACGTACCAAAGACCTAGTGAGAGGATAAGTATGTAAAGTACATTTGGAACAGCAGCAATCTGAAGTGACAGCATGCGTTGTGCCATAGGCCAGTCACACTAGCCCATTAGAAAGTCCTGGTAGCCATGAGATCCATAGGGAATGTGTTGAAGCCACATTGCCCAGTCCCCCAAAGAGAACTGGATGCTTGCCCCACGGTGCACCCTGGAGACTGAGGGAACTGTGGGGGGTTTAGCTTACATACCAACTTATTACAGCTGGCAGGCTTTGTGAGTTATTAGCCACCTGATTTTAACCCATCATAAATATCAAATAATAGTGCATACATGCTTACAGGACAGGTCTAACGAGGCGGTCTGTAAGGTATTTGAGGAGGCAATCTGTGAGGTAGTTTTGGCTGAGTTTAAGGAGGCTGTCTGTGTGGTAGTTTATGGCTGAGTTTAAGGAAGTAGTCTGTGAGGTAAGTAAGGCTGAGTGTAAGGAGGCAGTCTGTGTGGTAGTGTAAAGATTAATTAATACAGTACAATCTGGCAAGCAAGGAGCAATCAATATTGTGTGTATCCAACAGACAGTTCAAAAACAACTTGGTCAATTTTCAGATCCTTGTCTTTATTGATTCTTTTTTTATATAAAGATTCCCAGCACACGATCTAGCCGACACGTGTTTCGTCTGTGCTCAGACTTTTTCAAGGCTGGAAAAATAAATATATACAATAAAATTTCTTATCTATACAAAATACAAACAATATCCTATATTACACAAAATTGAGAATATGATTAATTAGTGATCAGAGCCATTAAAACTAAAATAATCCTAATAGTAATTGCAAACATAAGCATCAAAATTTTGATACATGATTATTTCTTTTTTCCTTATACATGATTTTTACTTAATAAATGTTAAAAACCAAAAAGAAACAAAGAAAGAAAAGACAATATATCTTAGTGACAAGGAAATAAGTGACCCGCTATAGAGTGAAAGAGAAGGAGCCTCATTAGCATTGATATGCTCTTATGAAAAGATGTTGCTCTCCCTAGGGAGCACGAACAAAACCAGTGAAGTACTTTCAGAATAGGTGATATATGAATAACACCATTCCAGCAAGAGAGTATCCCAACACCCAACACCGCCGTGAAAGTGTATTGAGAGAAAGAAATCAATCACCCAAATCTAGAGTATAAAGGAAACCCACCAGTTTGGGAATGTAATAGCAGTTGGTTCCAACTTCAAAAGGCACACAAGTGCCATAGACCGCGTGTAAATTATCCTTACACTTACATAGTAACCGATAATCTAGTAACAGAAATAGAAGCATAGAGTAGATAAAGACAAATATCAGAGGAGCCGTGAGTAAAGACTGAATCATGATAATCCCAAGTATATCATAAGCATGTCGTAATAAACATGGGATTGACCTATCTACCAAAATTTTTTTTTTTTTTTTTCTCCTCTCTCCTCCGTTTGTACAATCTAAACTGAAGTCACATGCGAGTGGTCCTGACAAGTGACCCAATAGACTAAATCATTAGAAAATCAGACCTAGGGTATCATGAACGATAACGAACCCTTGCCTGAATGCATACCCCACAAGTTCTGAGCATATTAGTGAATCAAGTCTTAAAAGTCAGAGATGATAACGCGCCCTTGCCTGAATACATAAGACACAGGCATAAAAACTGACCAAACATGCATGAGAACAAAGGAAACCCATAAGTTTAAGAATGTAATAGAAGAGTATGCCGGACAAAATAGTTGAACCATATACCGATGCAGATTCTGAATCCAGGAGCTTACCTCAATAAACTGAATTCCAGAATAACTTATTATGATGGTTGACTAACGGGTATTGAGTACTCCCATTCAATGCCGGAACGGTCTCGTTCTAGTATAAAAAGCAAAAAATAATAAAATGAGCCAATATCCTAGTGATAGGATACATGAGTCAGAAATAAAAGAGACCACGTTGGAAAACAGCCTACCTCTTAATAGGCATAGAACGTATATGTTGGCGTATCGCGTAAAAAACTTTAATGGGGTATATACCTCCCAGAAAAGATCAACATTAGAGGTACTACGTCCGTGATAAGCGTGTACCTAATCGTAAGAAAAATATATATTATATAAAATCGATAAGTTGAATAAAAATTATTGTAGGTCAGTGAAGTACAGACACATGAACGACACTAAGTACTCACCCCTAAGGTGTAGTGATCCGTAATCGTTGGCCACACGGTAATCTACTCGCAACAAGTTGGACAAAACACGAGCGGCCATGTTGGAAACTTTAAGGGCTCATTTGCGTGTGACGTCTGTTACGTCAACGTGCAATTCCTAAATGAACATCCAAAGTGGAAGTTGACCGGGATACAAATGATCCGCCATCTTGTAGTGCCACCCCGATTAGTACAAAAAGACGCATCTGTCACTAGTTGGCCAAATTATAGACCCATGTTTTCAAACATAATAAAGAATGATCGCACATACTATTCTGAAGGAAATAACAATATGGTCTCAATCACGGCAAAATGCCGAGAAATTGTTGCTGCAACCGTAATTGAATAGAAACTTGCTAAGACACAATCACATGAACAATGAAAAAATATAATGGTCACGTATTGTATGTCACAATGTCTGTTGTGTAGTGCAGGAAATGGGAATCATCTGTTGCACACTACAATAGATAGTATGGTATTCAACACGGGACCATTATATCTTTTTACAGATCACGTGACTGTAGCTAAGAATGCGCTCATCCAACTACTGCCTTGATAGCAACTCTTAGGGCATTTCCTGCACTACACAACAGACATTGTGACATACAATACGTGACCATTATATTTTTTCATTGTTCATGTGATTGTGTCTTAGAAAGTTTCTATTCAATTACGGTTGCAGCAACAATTTCTCGGCATTTTGCCGTGATTGAGACCATATTGTTATTTCCTTCAGAATAGTATGTGCGATCATTCTTTATTATGTTTGAAAACATGGGTCTATAATTTGGCCAACTAGTGACAGATGCGTCTTTTGTACTAATCGGGGTGGCACTACAAGATGAGCGGATCATTTGTATCCCGGTCAACTTCCACTTTGGATGTTCATTTAGGAATTGCACGTTGACGTAACAGACGTCACACGCAAATGAGCCCTTAAAGTTTCCAACATGGCCGCTCGTGTTTTGTCCAACTTGTTGCAAGTAGATTACCGTGTGGCCAACGATTACGGATCTCTACACCTTAGGGGTGAGTACTTAGTGTCGTTCATGTGTCTGTACTTCACTGACCTACCATAATTTTTATTCAACTTATCGATTTTATATAATATATATTTTTTCTTACGATTAGGTACACGCTTATCACGGACGAGTACCTCTAATGTTGATCTTTTCTGGGAGGTATATACCCCATTAAAGTTTTTTACGCGATACGCCAACATATACGTTCTATGCCTATTAAGAGGTAGGCTGTTTTCCAACGTGGTCTCTTTTATTTCTGACTCATGTATCCTATCACTAGGATATTGGCTCATTTTATTATTTTTTGCTTTATACTAGAACGAGACCGTTCCGGCATTGAATGGGAGTACTCAATACCCGTTAGTCAACCATCATAATAAGTTATTCTGGAATTCAGTTTATTGAGGTAAGCTCCTGGATTCAGAATCTGCATCGGTATATGGTTCAACTATTTTGTCCGGCATACTCTTCTATTACATTCTTAAACTTATGGGTTTCCTTTGTTCTCATGCATGTTTGGTCAGTTTTTATGCCTGTGTCTTATGTATTCAGAGCAAGGGCGCGTTATCAACTCTGACTTTTAAGACTTGATTCACTAATATGCTCAGAACTTGTGGGGTATGCATTCAGGCAAGGGTTCGTTATCGTTCATGATACCCTAGGTCTGATTTTCTAATGATTTAGTCTATTGGGTCACTTGTCAGGACCACTCGCATGTGACTTCAGTTTAGATTGTACAAACGGAGGAGAGAGGAGAAAAAATAAATAAATAAATAAATAAAAATAAAAATAAATTTTTGGTAGATAGGTCAATCCCATGTTTATTACGACATGCTTATGATATACTTGGGATTATCATGATTCAGTCTTTACTCACGGCTCCTCTGATATTTGTCTTTATCTACTCTATGCTTCTATTTCTGTTACTAGATTATCGGTTACTATGTAAGTGTAAGGATAATTTACACGCGGTCTATGGCACTTGTGTGCCTTTTGAAGTTGGAACCAACTGCTATTACATTCCCAAACTGGTGGGTTTCCTTTTTATACTCTAGATTTGGGTGATTGATTTCTTTTCTCTCAATACACTTTCACGGCGGTGTTGGGTGTTGGGATACTCTCTTGCTGGAATGGTGTTATTCATATATCACCTATTCTGAAAGTACTTTACTGGTTTTGTTCGTCTCCCTAGGGAGAGCAACATCTTTTCATAAGAGCATATCAATGCTAATGAGGCTCCTTCTCTTTCACTCTATAGCGGGTCACTTATTTCCTTGTCACTAAGATATATTGTTTTTCCTTTCTTTGTTTCTTTTTGGTTTTTAACATTTATTAAGTAAAAATCATGTATAAGGAAAAAAAGAAATAATCATGTATCAAAATTTTGATGCTTATGTTTGCAATTACTATTAGGATTATTTTAGTTTTAATGGCTCTGATCACTAATTAATCATATTCTCAATTTTGTGTAATATAGGATATTGTTTGTATTTTGTATAGATAAGAAATTTTATTGTATATATTTATTTTTCCAGCCTTGAAAAAGTCTGAGTACAGACGAAACACGTCTCGGCTAGATCGTGTGCTGGGAATCTTTTATATAAAAAAAAGAATCAATAAAGACAAGGATCTGAAAATTGACCAAGTTGTTTTTGAACTGTCTGTTGGATACACACAATATTGATTGCTCCTTGCTTGCCAGATTGTACTGTATTAATTAATCTAATTTTTCTAGGAATTTGAACTCTTTACACAATAGAGGTGTACTAATTAACAAATACAAGGGTGTGCTGATGAAGCTTTTATAAGTTGATGTATGTGCATGTTAGTGTGTAGTGTGCCGTCAACATCTTTAGGTAGTAGATGTTACAAGCTATCCTGGCACCCCGCTTTAAACTTTTTGGAAAATTACGTCACACGCTACAAAAATATTTTTAAGATATATATAACAAGAGTATCATTTGATGTGCGGTTTTTCCCTTTAGGGAACACTACTACCTTTTCTTGCTTTTGGTAGTGTAAAGAGGCGGTCTGTGAGGTAGTTAAGTCTGAGAGGAAATTAAGGCTGAGTTTATACAGGTCTCGTGTGAGGAAGTTATGAATGAGTTTAATGAGGAGGTCTGTGAGGTAGTTTAAGGAGGTAGTATGTGAGTTAATTAAACCCTAGTTTAAGGAGGCAGTCTGTGAGAAAGTAAAGGAGGAGTTTATGAAGACAGTCTGTAAGGTAGGTAAGGCTGAATTTGAGGAGGCAGTCTGCGAGATAGTTAAGGCTGAGTTCAAGGAGGCAATCTTTGAGGTAGTTTCAGGTTGAGTTTAAGGAGGCGATCTGTGAGGTAGTTTAAGGAGGCATTCTGTGAGGTAGTTAAGGCTGAGTGTAAAATGGCGGTCTGTGTGATAGTTTAAGGAGGCATTCTGTGATGCAGGTAAGGCTGAGTGTAAGGAGGCGGTCTGTGAGGTAGTTTATGGCTGAGTTTAAGGAAGTAGTCTGTGAGGTAGTTAAGGCTGCGTGTAAGGAGGCGGTCTGTGTGGTAGTTTAAGGAGGCATTCAGTGAGGGAGTTAAGGCTAAGTGTAAGAGGCGGTCTGTGTGGTAGTTGAAGGCTGAGTTTAAGGAGGTAGTCTGTGAGGTAGCTTAAAGCTGAGTTTAAGGAGGTAGTCTATGCGATAGTTTAAAAAGGCCGTCTGTGAGATAGCGAAGGCTATGTTTAAGGAGGCGATCTATGAGGTAGTTTAAGGAAGTAGTGTATGAGGTAGTTTAAGACAGAGTTGAAGGAGGCGATCTGGGAGGTAGTCTAAGGAGTAGTCTGTGAGGTACTTAAGGCTGAGTGTGAAGAGACTGGTGGTCTGTGTGGTAGTTTAAGGAGGCATTCTATGAGGTGGCAAAGGTTGATCCACAAGATGTTCCATAAACACTTAAAACTAAATGGGTCCCTCTGAGATTACATTTTGCACAGTAATTTATTATTATAATAACTCTTTTCTTAAATGCTTTCTTCCACTGAGTCATGAATGATGGTGTAAATTTATTTACTTGGCCTATGTATGTTCACCTGGTAAATGTCATGAATTCATACTGTTAAATGATGCACACTACAAGACAAGGACTGGGGCCATCTAGTAACCTGCTGCTGCCCTCGGCCTGCCATCCTGGCAGCCTGCTTTTACTCTGCAGGTCCCTTCCAAGTCTTTCCAAGATGATTTATTTCACAGAAAGGTGATCTGCCCCATCGATACCAATGAATGGCATGCACCTCACAAAACTACTGTCACTTTGTGCACTTCACAAAACCACCGTCACTTTGTGCCCCTTCCAAAACCACCTTCGCCTTGTGCACCTCACAAAACAACCAACGCTTTGTGCACCTCACAAAATCACCATCACTTTGTGTACCTCACAAAACCACTGTCACTTTGTGCACCTCACAAAATCACCATCACTTTGTGTACCTCACAAAACCACCATCACTTTGTGCACCTCACAAAACCACCGTCACTTTGTGCACCTCACAAAACCACCGTCACTTTGTGCACCTTCCAAAACCACCTTCGCCTTGTGCACCTCACAAAACAACGAACGCTTTGTGCACCTCACAAAATCACCATCACTTTGTGTACCTCACAAAACCACCGTCACTTTGTGCACCTCACAAAATCACCATCACTTTGTGTACCTCACAAAACCACTGTTACTTTGTGCACCTCACAAAACCACCGTCACTTTGTGCACTTCACAAAACCACAGTCACTTTGTGCACCTTCCAAAACCACCGTTGCTTTGTGCACCTCACAAAACAACCAACGCTTTGTGCACCTCACAAAATCACCTTCACTTTGTGTACCTCACAAAACCACCGTCACTTTGTGCACCTCACAAAATCACCATCACTTTGTGTACCTCACAAAACCACCATCACTTTGTGTACCTCACAAAACCACTGTCACTTTGTGCACCTCACAAAACCACTGTCACTTTGTGCACCTCACAAAACCAGTCACTTTGTGCACATCACAAAGCCACCGTCACTGTGCACCTCCCAAAACCACTGTGGCTTTGTGCACCTCCCAAAACCACCATCCCTGTGCACCTCCCAAAACCACCGTGGCTTTGTACACCTCACAAAATCACCATTGCTTTGTGTACCTCACAAAACTACTCTCACTTTGTGCACCTCACAAAACCACTGTCACTTTGTGCACCTTACAAAACCACCATCACTTTATCCACCTCACAAAACCACTGTCACTTTGTGCACCTCACGAAACCACCGTAACTTTGTGCACCTCACAAAACCAGCGTCACCGTTTTCTTTTTGCCCAGTACCATAAAAAACGACTGCTCTGCCAATTTTATTACGTTTTTAGTAGACGGATCCTGCAAGGTCAGTCAAAAACACAACATTAATATCATGTTTCCTGCAGGTGAGACATTTGCCCTCGGGGTAATTATGCTCCACAAAGTGAGGCTTCAACATTACTCTGTCTTACTTGGTGCTTTTCCTTCACTAACCGTTTCCTTTTTTTGTTTTTTAAATGTATTTATTGATTTTTTAAATATAACAGTCAATTTGAAAACAACAATCAGCATTGAAGCGCATCATAAAGATACAATGACAGATAGAAAGCACCATCATAATTGGCCATAGGGAAAGAGATCACAAATCGGTGTGGACAGTGGGTACATTTGTGAAATGGGCAGGTGGAATTTAGAGTGAGGAGGAGCCCGCAAGTGAGTGACGGGGGAATCTCAATTCAATCTGTAGAGTCATGTTCAAGGGTGCACAGGTGCAGGGGGTGCACGCAGGGGGTGCCAGGCGTATCTGGGCGAGACGTGGGGGGTTGAAGAAAGGCATAGTCTTTGCTAACGCTATCACAATGTGCCAAGCTGAAGGAGTGAGGACCTTGATACTGCCTCAGTGGAGCGCGATCCCATGCTTGGCTACTAGGAAGGTCATTGAGGTCAATCGGCGCATAGGTCGCGGTATTTCCTTGGTATATCCTAAGAGGGCCAAAAGGGGGTCGGTGTGAGCACCGCATCGGTCATAATCGAGATATGGGTGAAAACAGAAGTCC
Organism: Calotriton arnoldi; assembly: GCA_963921515.1. NCBI lineage: Eukaryota > Metazoa > Chordata > Amphibia > Caudata > Salamandridae > Calotriton > Calotriton arnoldi. Next base: position 1,379,250 of record CAWUFW010002915.1, read on the forward strand.
AGTACACAGATATCATCGGGCAGGTCCATGTCAGGTGTGCAAAATCGGCTTCCGGGGCAAGGCATTTGGGACAATGGTTGGATCGAGGGGGATAGATAAGTACGATGAAGAAAGTTTAAATGCAACAACTTATGTCTAGTTAACTGAAATACGTTGGGTCTGTGAACAACAGTAGGACCATATTTTATTGGTGAGGGGATGCCAAACTCCTCCACCCAAGTTTCTTGTACACGCATGGTGGTGTCTGGTTTCATAGTGATGCAAAGGCGGTAGAATCTGGAGGTCAACCGATCGCCATCCGTGTCAGACACCACAAGCGTCAGAGGCGGAAAATCCGCTGGGGCCTAATTGGTAAGGGGGGAGGAGAGATCAGAGTACTGTGTAGTTTCCTGGAAGATGAAGTGGTCCATGTACGAAACATCATGATGCAGAGTCAATAGATGGTTGCAGGACATGTCCGTGAGGGAACACTAAGTGTTTTCTTAATTTCCCATTGACTCCATTGTTTTTTCGTGGATGTCCTGATCTATTTTAATTAGTAATTCTGTTTCCTTTTTTACCTCAAACACTTTTTTGTTTACCTTGATTCTTAGTAATTCACTTCACATTTAAGTACTAATCCTGATGAAGGCTACTGTACCAAGTTTACTACAGGAATTGAAACACATTATAGCAACTAATTAGCGCACTGGACCCCAGTTTGGCTGTACACTGTTTGGTACCAACAGGCATATTACTGTGAGCTCTGATGCTTGTAGAAAGGTGACTATGGTAAGCCTTCTGTGTTGTCCTCTGTAGCAATGTTAGTTGTTTGGAAAATTCTGCTTAATGATCATTTATTGTAATAAGGATTAAATATTTATCAACCTGCAGCTACACCATGGTGGTCAGGCTTCTTCTTTGTTTCAGCAAATGCATCACTTTGATTATTGCAAATAATGACCAGAGTCATTTGGGAGTACTCAACACTAAATACCAGAGTCATGAATACTGCTATGAAACCTCACTACGACACATACCTCGAAACAGTTTCTAAACACTGTGGGCCTGATGTAGATCTTGGCGGATGGGTTACTCCATCACAAAGGTGACAGATATCCCGTCTGCCAAAATATAAATCCCATAGGATATTATGGGATTAATATTTTGGTAGACAAGATATACGTCCCCGTTGTGACAGAGTAACCCGTAATTCAGGCCCTATATAGAAAGCTTTCCCTGCCTCAATCATACAGTTTCCAACAATCATTAGAGTAACGCCCTCCCGAGTGTCTCTTTCATTAGATCCTCAGCACAGCGCAAGGCCCCTCACACTGCCTCATTTACACACACAATCTTCAAAGGCTGGAAGGAGTTTCCTAATGGATAAGAGGTCTGCTTCCTCCATCAGCCAGTGATCAGAGTACTGCCATAGACGGCAAAAGGGAAGTATATACAAAGGATAGACATGCAGTCTCTGCAATGCACACTATATTAAGGATCAGACTCACTGTTGAAAAGGTTTCGTTTAGGAGTCCCACAGCAGCAGCCGGCAGGAAGGAGAGATGGCGGCCAGCTGTAGGCAGCGCTTCTGAACCGGCCAGGAGCGGTAGCCCAAGAGGTGCAGGGAACAATGCAGTCTCGAGCTGCGGGAAATGCAGGGAATACATGAGTTAGAAAATTCAAAGGAAAACAGCTCCTCAAACCATAGTGAGTACTACCATTTGAAAACAACATAGGTAACTGCATGTGGTAAAAGAGAGGATGGACTCTAAAACATTCACGCGTGGTATCTGAATCCAGCATTCACTGTGCAGGGGGTCATATTAAGGGGCCACAGCTGGGTCCAGATGTGTCTGGTCATCTTCCACATCACAATCACACCTTGCATCGAGACAGCTCACACTGCCCCTGAACTATGAATATAGAAGCTCTTAGCGCTGCCAATCTGAGCAACACTTTATGAGAACAAAACATTCCAAACTTATCTAAAAGTCCCTCAGATCTGGCAGCGCTTTGGGTGCAGCAGGGCGCTTTATAAAAGTATGGATTTAAATTCAGCAGGAGGCTTAGTTAATTCTGAGAGTGGGGTTTCCATTGTGTGAAATAACCAACTTCCCACAGGGTGTGCAGCCGGGCCACTTGGACTCCATCTTGGGGACCGAGGGAGCCAGTGCACCTTCACAGTGGAGGGTGCCACTCAGGGCTCGGTGCAGCAGACTGAATACAGAAGTGGATCCCAGGAATAGAAATGGTTTCTTCCACAGGACACGTAACTGTGGATAGATGAGCTACAGGTGCGGAGATGAGTGGACGCTGAATTGTGAGAATGTGTGTGCGGAGTCCACTGGACCCCTTGTGTGGAGACCAAGGGAGTTTTCTTGTTTAATTTAGCAGGTGTCAGGGAATTCCCTCCCCTGTTGTAGTGCATGAAGAAGAAGATGCTGAGGCATGTAGGGGGGCCAGTCTGAGGGGGTGTACGCCTCATTCCTCATCACAGCACCAGTGGGTAACTGGACCAGCAGTTCTTCCTGGCGAACTGTGGCTCAGAACTCAAGTGTCCCCGTCAGGGCTGAGCAAACACTTGGATAAATGAGATGTGGTGGACATTCCAAAAACGGTATACTTTTCACGTACACTTCTTTAGTGATAAATACACAGCATTTATAGTCCATTCGTTGTCTCATTGCTTCTGGCAGGAGAGTTCCTTTGTCATTAGAACAATATTTCCTCCTTGTTTTGACGGTTTGATTATAATACTTGGATCTTTGTGTATAATTGAGATGGCCATTTTTGGTTTCTTTTGTTATATTCATCTTGTTGTGATTCCGTTTTATCATCCTTAGTTGCATGAGATCTTTTTTGACTGAGTCTTCGAAGATGTCAATGGCATCGTCATTGTTTTTAAATTGCTTGCTGCACTTGTCTGTGGAAAACCCAATTTTTAACTCGTACTTCTTCCAATCGGGTCTCTAGTTGGATGGGTATTTTAGAATCATTGAGGAATATCAAAGTTGAGAAATCATTTCCTGTCAATATATCTGTAGCTGATCCTATTTGGAATCTTTTATCGTTGTTATTGATGCCAGTTCTCTTTTTGTTTGAAGAATCTATGAAGTTCCAATTTCCTAGTGAATTTGAACAAGTCTATACGAGTCTTTGTGGATTCAAAATTCTACGTAGGGCAGAATGTGAGTCCTAATTTAAGAACCGATTCCTCAGCTTTGGTTAGAATTTTTGGTGTTAGATTGACATCTGTTAAATTGTTTGCCTCTAATTTCGTTTGAAGCCTCTCTTGCACCTGGTTTGAGATGCGACACCCTTGTTGAACTCGCTTATGTTTTTTTAAATCCCCTCTTCTCTTCGTTCTTCTTGTCCTTGTGCTTTCTGATCTGGTGATTTGCTTTTCCCACCACGTTGCCACGCCTGTCTCAGGAGTTGAAATTCCTTGTGAAAACGGAGTTGTCCATATGTAGGTGTTCTTGGCTCAGTACTTTCTTCACCTGATGGTTCCGTATCCGTGGCTACATCTGACTCAGAGGTTTCTCTTTGCTCTATTGTGGAGCGATTGACGTTACTTCTTAATGCTCTTCTTGGGGCATCAAATCTGCGAGCGAAAGTTATCACTTTGTCTTGCTCATAATCGTTTGCATCTCGATTAGACTTGGTTTGTTTCCTTTGCTTTATCGTCTCTTCATAGGTGAGGAGCCTCTTTTTCATTGATTCTCTCAGTTCTTCTTGTTTTTTTTAATCATCGTCTCCAATTGCAATCTCTTTCTGGCACTTTCTCTGTCGCTCCAAGCAAATTTAATTAATATCTTCAGCATGCCGATAGAAGATTCCATAGTATACTCTGCCCATTCATCTAGTAGTCTGAGGTCAGGATTTTCATAGGAGGGGACCGTGTAACTCCTTAGACAGAGTGGAATATGATGCACATCCACACAATGTTGCAGAGATGTTGCTTCCCACCACTTACGCGTTTCGCGTTCATATAATTTTTCTAGTTTCATGAATTTATCCTTGAGATCGTTCTGCATTGCAGAGTGCTGCTCACTGTTGGCATTACATGTTGTTGGTCTCTTTCAAAAATGACTATAGCCGCTTCACGGCGCGTGCCGTCTCTGAACATTCCGTTAGGTACAGATTAGTGGAGCAGAATTCTTTCATTAACAAATTCCTTCTCTTGTCGCTCCGCCCGACTATAAAACTATATTGACCCGTTGTTGTAGGTACATAGCATTTTGATCCGTTGTTGTAAGTACACAGCGTTGTATAAGTGGGAAATAAAAACGGTGACTTGTGGGTCCTCCGACTCCCCTATCCACGAATATCCGGCTGCTTTCAAATCCACGGGTTGCTCGGCAGGGCTGTGGCGTCTTGAAATATCGATGCTCCAAAAACCCACCAAAAGGCCACTGCACTCATGGGTGGGTGCTGGTTGTACGTGAGGGTGGAACTCCAGAATTATAATTGCTGCAAATTATCACAAGGAAGGAAACCACACTCAGGAGAGAAGGATAACTCTGTGTATTCATTCATTCAACTTTATTTCGGCTATTACGGCCATAAAAGTACATACATATACACAACCAAATTAAAATTAATATCAAGATAAAATACGATGTCGTAAGAACCACTTATTATAAAATAGTACAAGCATAGATAGCAGTAATGATCACTCATTGGGAAACAGGGAAATAAAAATAATAATCATCACTATGGGCAATATAATCACTGCAAGCCAATCATAAAAAATATAAATTAAACTAAAAATATTAAAAGAAAATTCACAGCCTATGTTTTTATATAAAACCTAAGTCGCGGTAGCAGCCAATTAAAAGCAGGTCTTAATAGATCTCGTATCAGTTGTTTGATAAAATACCTACACTTACAGGCTAGGTTTTTGCCAAAACTAGGGTCACAATGGTTGACAGACGGGAGCGGGTATTACTAATTCTCACATCGATTTTTCAATAGATACCTTCACTTACACCACATTGCAAAGAGAAACTTAGAGATTGCAATAACAAAAACCGGGTTAGTGTCAGATTTTAAAACCCTGTAGGATTCCTTATAATTTCTAATACCTAGGTTCCTACACAGTTGAATAACCCACTTTAACCTTGCCCACTTATATGCCAAGCAGAAGAACAACACATGAATTACAGTTTCCTCCTCTACTAGGCACCCGGGGCAAAGGTGGGTGGTAGCGCCTGCCCATTTGTTGGTGAGTGCATGGAGCGGCAGCGTCCCATATCTAAATTGCAAAAACAGTTTTTGCTGTTGGCGGTTGAATAAAATCCAACACCTGCTCCAATTTATATTGCTGTTTTATATCCAGGAACCCATAGATTAAACTAGAAGAATTAGCGGTCTGTAAAATGCATGACAATTTATACCCCTTCAGTACACACACCAAGGATTTTTTGAGATAGCTGAGCATGACTCCTCCGGTGCCGACCATAGGTCCTCCCTTCCTATCGCACGGAATGAGTCTCTGATAAAGGAGAACCACAGGATATTACCCGCCCCCAGAGTGGACATTACAGCCTTTAATTCCTCTCTATAATGTCCTAGCTCTGGCGTACTCCACAGCCGTCGCCAGTAAAGCAGTGGGCGAGAAGCAATTAGGTCTGCAATAGGAAGGATGCCCAGATCCATCCTTAGTGGCGTTAAAGGAGTACTTTTAGGCAAACACAGGATTTGTCTCATAAAATTATTTTCTGTTATAGTGAGGGCATTAACTAAGCTATGTCCCCAAAGTTCGACCCCATACATAGTTGCCCCCTAGCTTGGACCTTGTAGATTTCTACAGGCGGGCTTATAACCTTTAGGGCACATCTCTTATAAACCTTTAAAATCCCCCGACTGCCTGAATTAGCTTTAAATTAGCTTTGTTGATTTGGGGTCCCCACCCCATTTTATCGTTTAATGTGAGGACCAAATAATCAAAGATAGGAGGCTGTACAGGATGCGTTTTGGCTGATTCCTTTCTCAATGTTCCGTGCGCGCGCACCGTGCAAGACAGTTTATGGCAGTTCATTAGTCCAAAATGATATGAAATCACAATTCATCAACATCAAAGAGCATATTAGCAAGCTATCATCAAGAGCTCAGATATTATTTATAACGTGCAATAGCCTAATCAATAGCTCAATCATATTATGTTTTCTATTGAATTTTCAAATATGCAACCTTTTCTCAAAATATACAGTTATTAATCATACATTATTTGCATATAAAATTGATACATTAACAATTAAGCCCTGAATGGGCCTTATCTGTTTTTTCTTTCATGTGCCTACAAATAGTCCAGCCAGATACATGGAACAAATTCAATAAAATCTATTTCACGATGGTGCCCTGATGGGCTGGTTACGTAGCGCATTGTTGTAAACTTGTATATTTACATGCTATTGTAAAATGTGTAAATCTAAATAGGGCACCCAATTAAGATTACAGAAAAATATAGGGTAAAGGATTAACTGAATAGTGCGACCGCAAATTAGTAATTAATTTTGGGAAAGCATCAATATAGTAGATGCATGACCAAAGACACCTTTTTCTATGATGTGTGTATATTAATAGCCTAGATGTACTGCTAATTCCTCTTCAGTGTTTAGACCAAAAGGTGCCTTTGTTTCAAGGTCCAGAATATATGTGGATTCTAATCGTCTTAGCATAGCTGTTTTGCCACCTCCTTTTTCGTGAGTGGGCAGATGGTTGAAACAGGAATATTTAAGTAAATCTCTGTCGCTATTGTGATAGATCTCAAAATATCTCGCAGCAGGATATGATTGGTCTTTATTCATAATGGCTCGTGCATGTTCTAAAATCCGCAGTTTGGTTGGATGAATTGTACTGCCAGTAAAATGTAAATGGCATGGGAATTGTAGTCAGTAAATTGTGTAGGGTGTATTGTAATTCATAAATTTGCTAATAACTCTCGGTTTATCACACACACATTTATATATGTTCTAGTATAATAATATAACATGGTTGTATGATAACTTTTGTATAGCATGGTATGATATGGCCTGTCATTGTATAGTAAAGGATAGTACATAATGGTATGGTATGGTATGTCTGCCACTGTGTAGTATGGAAAGTAATAGCCTGTCATTGTATAGCATAGTATGGTATGGTTTGTCATTGTATAGTAGGCATGGCCCTTCACAGTATTTTAGTATGGCCCATAACTGTACAGTATATTATGAACTGTCATTGTATAATATATTGCATGGTTTAGTATGGTATGTCCTGGTATTTCCTGTCATTATATATGGTCTGCTATGGTAATTCACTGTATAGCATCGTATGGTAGGTATGGCCTGTCATTGTATGGTATGGTGGGTATGGCCTGTCATTGCATGGTATGGCCGTCATTGTATAGTATTATATGGTATGGTATGGGCTGTCATATAGTATGGTATTATGGCCTCTCATTGGTTACTGTGGTAGGTGCGGTGAGGTATGGCATGACTCTCATTGCATACTGGGGTATGGTAAGGTATGACCTGTCATTGTATGGTATGGTATGGTATGGCCTGTCATTGTATGGTATGGTATGGTATGGCCTGTCATTGTATGGTATGGTAAGGTATGGCCTGTCATTGTATGGTATGGTATCGTATGGTATGGCCTGTCATTGTATGGTAAGGTATGGCCTGTCATTGTATGGTATGGTAAGGTATGGCCTGTCATTGTATGGTATGGTATGGTATGGCCTGTCATTGTATGGCATGGTAAGGTATGGCCTGTCATTGTATGGTATGGTATGGTATGGCCTGTCATTGTATGGTATGGTAAGGTATGGCCTGTCATTGTATGGTATGGTATCGTATGGTATGGCCTGTCATTGTATGGTAAGGTATGGCCTGTCATTGTATGGTATGGTAAGGTATGGCCTGTCATTGTATGGTATGGTACGGTATGGCCTGTCATTGTATGGTATGGTAAGGTATGGCCTGTCATTGTATGGTATGGTATGGTATGGCCTGTCATTGTATGGTATGGTATGGCCTGTCATTGTATGGTATGGTATGGTAAGATATGGCCTGTCATTGTATGGTATGGTATGGTATGGCCTGTCATTGTATGGTATAACCCTGGGCAAAGCACTACGCTACGCTCGCGTAGTTTGCGAAGTTTGCGCTACTTCGCACAACGCGAATTGCACGTAGCACAGTGCAAACACGCGTAGCGTAGCGTAGCGTAGTGCAGCGGTCATTTTTGCTTGCTCGCGGTCCTCAACGTCAAGTTGGCGACCGCGAGCAAGCAAAATGACATCCCGGCAAGACTTTTTCCTCGATTCGCGATCAGCAACATCAAGTTGCTGATCGCGAGCGTGAAAATAAACCTCCCGGCGAGATTCTCAACGCGGGGAGGTCAGGTTTCTCATTGCGAGTGGTCGCGTATGCTCGCGACCGCTCGCGATGAGAAACTACCAGCTCGCGTTGAGAAAGCTGCCGCTCGGTAAAAATCTACTCGAGCGGCAGTAGAGACAGCTCGCACTGTGCAAGATGCCGTTTTCAATGATTGCACAGTGCGGACAAGCATCCGGCACTGTGCAATCATTGCGAACAGTGCACTACGCAGTTCGCGTAGTGCTACGCGTAGCTCGCGTAGTGGGAACTGCACTTTGCGTAGCTTCGCGTAGCGCTACTTCGCGAACTACGCCCAGGCCTAGTATGGTATGGTATGGTATGGCCTGTCATTGTATGGTATGGTATGGTAAGGTATGGCCTGTCATTGTATGGTATGATAAACCCTTACTTAAGACTAATTTACTCAGAGGATAACATTTTTGGTCAAATTAAAAATTGGAATGATCCTCTTCTTCACTGCTCTGGTCTCAATCATTAGAGGTGCATGGAGTGAGGAGGAATGAGATGTTCTTTTCTAAGGAGCGCATGTGGATACCGAGGGTCTCCGCAGCGGTGATATGCCTGTCCTCCCTGAGGCTCATAATAACGGTTGCCCCAGGCTCGTCTCTGCTCTGCCCTGTCCTCTGTATCATTGTTGGTCTAAAAAACACAGGTCTGTGCTGGCAAACTGGCGAGTTACTGGTGCTAACGCCTTCTGAAGGGGAGTCAGCATGACTGACAGAAGAACCGTCTTTGGATTTTTAACTCTCCTCCAAGGGCGTTCTTGTTCAACTTAAGGGGTTTGTATCAATCTTTTCGTTCTTTGGGAAAGTTTTTTTGTCTTTTTGACCTTTACTATTTTTTCATTTTGTTCAAGGACATAAAACACTGATATGGTCTCTTCTAACTTCTTCGAAGCTTTTTTGGCATCAACCTTTTTTGTGTGTTGAAGGGCGGTGCCAACCATGAGCTCCATTGGCGTCATGAACAAGGGGTTCCTAGATTGCTGAACCCTGAGCTCAAGTTGGGATCGTCAACAAAGATGGCAAGAGAATATCTGATTTTTAGTTCCAAAGGAATCCCTCCTGATGTGAGGTAATCCGTGAGCATGCCAGCCTGTAGGGTAGTACATATGAGTTTCTTCTAAAGTTTCTCCGGTTTATCAAGGAGTGTTTAAACACTGTTGCTGGGAGAAGGATGTGGGGTGGAGGCAAGAGGTCCACTATTGGCTTCATTAATGCATTCATTTGAATGGAGGGAGTTTCTCTAGAACTCACTTAATGCTGCTGAAGAAGGTTCTGTCAGCAGAAGAAACTAATACAAGCTGTTGGATGCATATAACTCTGGGATGCAGAGAGGTCACTCTAGCTGTGACAGCTCCAGTGTTGAACCACCGTCAGCGAAGGCTTCTGTGGTGGGCAGGTTTTCCCACTGAGACCCCGCCAGAGCACCCCAGAACAGAGCACCCCACTATGGATTCCAGGGCACACCAGCAGCAAAGGGAGGGGCACTTATAGCGTCACCAGGGCACAGGTCAGAGTGTGCCTAACTCCTGTCCCTTGAGAAGACAGAGACCCAAGATCGAACCAAAGAAATGCAAAATAAAATCACTACTTATCCGACCATATCTGTATGATAAGAAAAAGTTTTTTAAAAGGTTGCTGCACACTGTTCTTTTCATGTTGGTGACCTTGAGGGCCCAAATGAGTATATGGAACAGTGCTGCGGAGGCACAAGTGAAGAAGACACAGAAAAGCACTGGTTTCTTCTAACCTTACCTCTAGAGTGGAGAGGTCAGTGAACAAAACCTCACAGAACTCAAAACCCTACCAAGAACTCCAGGGAAAACTATTTCTGTGGGAGTGGAAGAAAGAGACTGAGTGGGGTGGGAAGGGCAGGGCAGGTGGGAGTAGAGGGGGTTGGGAGGTGCAAGTGGGGGTAGAATGAGATAGAGTGCATTGGGAAGGGCAGGTGGGGTAGAATGGGGTGGGAAGGGCAGGGTGGGTAGAATGGGGTGGCGAGGGGTAGGTGAGGTAGAGCAGGGTGGCAAAGGCAGGTAGGGTAGAATGGGGTGGGAAGGGCAGGTGGGGTAGATTTGGGTGGGAAGGGCAGGTGGGGTAGAATGGGGTGGGAAGGGCAGGTGGGGTAGATTTGGGTGGGAAGGGCAGGTGGGGTAGAATGGGGTGGCAAAGGGTAGGCGAGGTAGAACAGGGTGGCAAAGACAAGTGGAGTAGAATGGGGTGGGAAGGGCAGGTGGGGTAGATTAGGGTGGGAAGGGCAGGTGGGGTAGAATGGGGTGGCGAGGGGTAGGTGAGGTAGAGCAGGGTGGCAAAGGCAGGTAGGGTAGAATGGGGTGGGAAGGGAAGGGAAGGGCAGGTGGGGTAGATTGGGGTGGGAAGGGCAGGTGGGGTAGAATGGTGTGGCAAGGGGTAGGTGAGGTAGAACAGGGTGGCAAAGGCAGGTGGGGTAGAATGGGGTGGCCAGGGAAGGGCAGGTGGGATAGAATGGGGTGGGAAGGGAATGGCAGGTGGGATAGAATGGGGTGGGAAGGGAAGGGCAGGTGGGGTAGAATGGGGTGGGATGGGAAGGGAAGGGTAGGTGGGGTAGAATGGGGTGGGAAAGGATGGCAGGTGGGGTAGAATGGGGTGGGAAGGGAAGGGCAGGTGGGGTAGAATGGGGTGGGATGGGAAGGGAAGGGCAGGTGGGGAAGAATGGGGTGGGAAGGGAATGGCAGGTGGGGTAGAATGGGGTGGGAAGGGCAGGTGAGGTAGAGTGGGGAGGGAAGGGCAGGTGGGGTAGAGCGGGGTGGTGAGGGGAGGTGGGGTAGAGCCGGTTGGCGAGGGGAGGTGATGTTGTGTAGTTCCTAAAAATACATAGGATCAGAGCGTTTGTTGAACAACATAAACTGAGGGATTGGTGTCTAGACTGATTCCGGACACCCCCACAGGATACGTCAGCCTATAGACCAGCTAGCTCACAGTGCCACTATAAGCCCCCGAACCCTACCAAGGAGCGAATAGTTTCTGGCAACTATTGAACATGACAACCCCTTCAGGAGTCGTGAAAACAGTGCAATACTTTTCGCTAAGTCAATCGTGCTCACTTAGTCTCAGAGAGATACACAGAAGAAACGTTGGGGACGTTTTCAATAAGCATTTATTGAACCAGGCCATTCTAGTATAAAACATGTTTCCTGCGACAATCAATAGACAGAAGCAAATGTATATGATTACAAGCACCAAATCGCAAATAGAAGGTAGAATTCTACCATGGTGCTAAAACAGTGAATATATGCAGGCATATAAACACGACAGTAATCAAGTGTACCCCTACGATGCGGACCCTACCTAAGTGCACCTAAGTGTAACTAGCATGTATGTGGGTGTGAAACCAAGAATCCCCTAGGAAAGAGGCAACCCCATTACCTGATGAGAGAGAATGAAGGACCCCATCTCGGTCATGAGTTGGACACCCCGCAAGGGATGTCAGACCGCTGCGGGCTGAAGCCTCAGCGTGCAGGGACCTCCGTGTCAGTGTCAGCATAGAAGCATCTCCTCTTCCTACCTAGTGAAGGTGTAGTTCGTTTATACCAGGAGGTAGCCGTGGGGGTTCAACCTAAATCGAATGTTATGAATGCGATTATGCAAATTAACCTAAATCAATAATTGCAATTATGCAAAATAGTCTTGCCGCCCGTGGAAGAAGATAGCGATGCCTTTTGTACAGAGTATGTAAATCCTGTTATGTACGTCGTTAACTGGCTAAAAGGTCATTGCTTGAATTGCTATTCAGGAAGAGGTAGGAAAATGTAGGTAAAAGGTTACTTTACTACTTGGGCCTAGCTTAGGGAACATAACAGTGGGGTAGCATGGGGTGAGGAGGGGCAGGTGGGGTAGAGCCGGTTGGCAAGGGGCAGGTGGGGTAGCGTGGGGTGAGGAGGGGCAGGTGGGGTGAGAGCCGGTTGGCAAGGGGCAGGTGGGGTAGCGTGGGGTGAGGAGGGGCAGGTGGGGTAGAGACGGTTGGCAAGGGGCAGGTGGGGTAGCGTGGGGTGAGGAGGGGCAGGTGGGGTAGAGCCGGTTGGCAAGGGGGCAGGTGGGGTAGCGTGGGGTGAGGAGGGGCAGGTGGGGTAGAGCCGGTTGGCAAGGGGCAGGTGGGGTAGCGTGGGGTGAGGAGGGGCAGGTGGGGTAGAGCCGGTTGGCAAGGGGCAGGTGGGGTAGCGTGGGGTGGGGAGGGGCAGGGCCTGTCCTTGTTTATTCTCTGCCCTCTTACGCGTTCTCTTCGTACGTGCTGAGACCAGAAATGGCGGCCCAGAGACGGCTCCAAACCCCGGCTTGAATTCGCCATCCCCCTGGTTAGTGCACCGTATCAGCAGATCACACAACACCGCAGCGGGAGAAGGGACGCTTGATGAGGAGAAGTAAGGAGAACTAGAAGCATGAACGTCATAAGTAGTTTTATGTGCAGGTCCTGCCGGTATTGGACTAATGAAGAAAACAATACAGAGGTGAGGGAAAGTAGAGCCTGCCAAAGGAACAGAGGAAGAAGAGAGCATTGAAGTAATGTCTATAAAGGGTCAGCCGCAACAGCGACTGGAGAACAGAGGAGGAAAGAGTAACAAACCGGAGGCAAGCAGATCGAACCCACAAAGGAGTATTATTACTAGTAGAACACTTTGGAAGTGGAATGCTTGCACTGTGGGGGGGGGGGTTATATACTCACCTATAAGAATCCTGACGCTTCGACTCTTCTCGGGGTCCGGACAGTCCACCGAGCAGTGCTGGGACCCTTCCTTGTCACTTGATAAAAGAGTAGGCTTAGAATCTACCATTACTGAAAAAAAAATAACAAATGAAATGAGACTCAAAAGCGCCTGAAAGATCCCCACAGAGGAAAGGCCGGGACACAAGGACACATTGCCCACAGAATGTTGTTAAAAGCCCTTTCAGTGAGTCTGAGGGAATGAACAGGGGGGAGGGAGTTAGGGGATGTATCACTCTGAAGACAGGCAGGTCTGACCTCCTTCCCAGTCAGGAAAGATCACAGTTGAGAGGGAAGGAAGGTAACCTCTAATGTGTCTGAAGCATGTATGTGCTAGACATGTTCACAGACCAGCAGAAATGACACTAGTGTGTCTGAAGCATGTATGTGCTAGACATGTTCAAATGGCGAACGACCTTTACAACGAGGTCGTTACACCGCAATACATTTACATCGTGGTCATTACAACGCAAGTCGCTACAACTACTTGCGCTGGATGGCGCTCTACACTAAGGAATAGTATGATTTACTATTCCAACACCTTCCTTACTATTACGTAGGCTGGAGTTGGAATAGTAAATCATACTATTCCTAAGTCCAGCGCCCTCCAGCGCAAGTCGTTGTAACGACTTGCGTTGTAATAACTGCGATGTAACGTACCGCGATGTAAATGATCGCGTTGTAACGTTACATATTCTGTTAAAAAACCAGCAGAAATGCCACTAATGTGTCTGAAGCATGTATGTGCTTGACATGCTCACAGATCCTTAGAAATGCCACTAATGTGTCTGAAGCATGTATGTGCTTGACATGCTCACAGATCATTAGAAATGCCACTAATGTGTCTGAAGCATGTATGTGCTAGACATGTTCACAGACCAGCAGAAATGACATTAGTGTGTCTGAAGCATGTATGTGCTAGACATGTTCACAGACCAGCAGAAATGACACTAGTGTGTCTGAAGCATGTATGTGCTAGACATGTTCACAGACCAGCAGAAATGCCACTAATGTGTCTGAAGCATGTATGTGCTTGACATGCTCACAGATCCTTAGAAATGCCACTAATGTGTCTGACACAATTATAGAGTAGAGTGCACTCCTTTTTATCCATGTATTCAATGTCATCATTATTAACAATAGAATGCGTGCATTCCGGGAACGCGGTCCGCCCTCCAACTGCGTAGGAAAATATAGAACAATGGGTTAGGGACGATTTGTCGCTCCCATACGGAGCACTACTGAAAGGCTTTGTTGCACCAAAACTTCAAAAATCATCCAGTTTTGTAATTTTAATCCATTTATTTCAATTCTCAATTTTTTGTTCTTTTCGTCCGTCACATGAAAAACCATTATGTATTCAATTCTGATGCGGTAAATATGCCCATCCGAGCCTTATTTTACGGCAGGAAACATACATAGTTCATCCTCAGTAGTATCACATTCCCAATGCATTTCGGTTGCTTTCATCAACCTTCGTCAGGGGTTCACTACAAAGTCAAACAACAACATTTTAGACTTCATATTTTAAAACGCTTGTCATATCAATACGCTAACATTATTCATTATGTACTTTTTTTAAAAAAGCTCAACTGGTGCTTTCCTCTAGTACCTCCAGCGCAAAATGCTCCTGATCAACTCCCTTCAACTGTATAAACAATACAGTCACACGTTAAAGAACATCTACGAGAATGTCTCCCCACTGTCTTAGATAACAAAACCTGCCTAAGACAGTGGGGAGACATTCTCGTAGATGTTCTTTAACGTGTGACTGTATTGTTTATACAGTTGAAGGGGAGTTGATCAGGAGCATTTTTGCGCTGGAGGTACTAGAGGGAAAGCACCAGTTGAGCTTTTTAAAAAAAAAGTACATAATGAATAATGTTAGCGTATTGATATGACAAGCGTTTTAAAATATGAAGTCTAAAATGTTGTTGTTTGACTTTGTAGTGAACCCCTGACGAAGGTTGATTAAAGCAACCGAAATGCATTGGGAATGTGATACTACTGAGGATGAACTATGTATGTTTCCTGCCAGTAAAATAAGGCTCGGATGGGCATATTTACCGCATCAGAATTGAATACATAATGGTTTTTCATGTGACGGACGAAAAGGAACAAAAAATTGAGAATTGAAATAAATGGATTAAAATTACAAAACTGGATGATTTTTGAAGTTTTGGTGCAACAAAGCCTTTCAGTAGTGCTTCCGGTATGGGAGCGACAAATCGTTCCCTAACCCATTGTACTAATGTGTCTGAAGCATGTATGTGCTTGACATGTTCACAGACCAGCAGAAATGACACAAATCTGTCTGAAGAGCGACTGTGTTCTGAGGAAAAGGAGGAGTCAGCTGAGGGACGGGACTATTTTTACACTTTGACTGCTAAGGGCTGTCAGCCCTGTGTGATATTTCAGTGTCTTTGGGTTCATACCTTCATAACTTTAATAAATATTACACACATCAAATACTCCAACTAGCTTGGGTGGATTTCTTCAGAGCCCGCTTGGTGTGCCAAGGGCTAGTAGGCCTTGAGCACTGGGGCTGGTGTCGTTTGCCTCTAATGCCCGGGGTCCTTCCTACTGTGGCTCTGCGGACCAGGCCAAGTTTACCCCCCCACCCAGTGGTAGGGATGACGATCAGGCTTCTCAAGCTCAGAACTCAACAATAAACCAGCAGTGCAATCATGGATTGTCCAACTCAGAACTTGACTTTGTAAGATACTACACACAAAATGCAGCAGATGTGAGATCTTAGTGGGTGCGATCACTGGCGTAGCAAGGGGGGGCGGAGCGCCCCGGGTGGCACGAGTTTTGGGGGCGGCGGCGGCCGCAAAAATCATCGCCAGCACCCCCCCTCAGCACGGCAGCAAAAGGCAGGGACCGCCACGGGCGGCAGAGTGCCTAGCTACGCCACTGGGTGCGATGGATTTCACCCAGATCTCTTGACTGGGGGTGAGTGGTTGAAAAGTTCCAGTGCTCCGTCCATCTTCTTGTTGTGTTTGCGCAGGCCCACTATATGCAGGGGTCGGAGTAATCTCTCTCCCTTTAGCTTGGATCTGAGTTCTCTCATTGCAGGTGCAGTTTACCTCTCTTAGTTCATGCACTCGGTTCACCTACGAGTCCCCACGGGTTATGTTCTTCCGCAGCAGAGTCCGTCAGTGCTTCTGGTGCGCTCTCTTTCAGAAGAGACATGCCAGCTGCAGCAGACAGCAATAGAGGTGCACAAACCCTGTGCAGGTGTGTGGGCTTTGGTGTCGTTTCAAGGGTCTGACTGGTGCTGGGCTTCAGATGAGGTGGGTCTGCGGGCCACTGTTTCTAGGGTCACAGGACGCTATGATGCAGCGTTCTGAAGGTGGCGCAACTCCATCAAGGCACAGCTCGTCAATTTAGCAGCATGGACCACTCAGGCACAGTCCACAGATGTTGAGGCACAGGCCGCTTGGGCATAGTATGGAAATGCGGCACCACAGTTCGCTCAGGTACAATCCTGACTAACGGTTTGTTGGGAGTGACAGGACTCATGGTTCTTAGAGCACACAGATCGCTCCCCTAAGTCTTCCTGGGCAGACAGACCATCAATGCTTTGAGGTCAAGTTGCTACTCGCTCTCCCTGCAACTTCTGCAAAATTGGCAAGCTCCTTCCCTCTCTCGGCAGGCAGGTTGGCTTCCAGGCGCTTGAGGACAGGGGAGCAATATCTTACTTTCAAGTCAGACTAAAGGTGTTGTGACCTCACCTCTTTGAGGCTGGGTGTCAGGCAGACAGGAACTCTACTAGCACAGCAGTCCTTG
The DNA here is from genome assembly GCA_963921515.1 of Calotriton arnoldi. Lineage (NCBI taxonomy): Eukaryota > Metazoa > Chordata > Amphibia > Caudata > Salamandridae > Calotriton > Calotriton arnoldi. The sequence goes on from CAWUFW010002915.1 coordinate 1,396,148, forward strand.
GAGTACTCCGTGGTGCACTCCCTTCCTCGGTCAAAGAGAACTTGGAACTGTAATAATAAGTGGATTAGTGGCTCCTACTTTTATACAGCTGAAGCAGGCGTGGGTGTGGATTCTCTGGCTGTACTTTCAGAACTAATTTGGAGTGGTTCTTCTTTCAGAAGCAGTGTAGTCTTGAGCCTGGAGTTCCCACAAAAGAGGCACAAAGGGGTGTGAGCGTTCTGCACTTGCCTTTCAACATCCTCGCACACGTCACCAGGGAACTGACAAAAGGCTTGCTTCACATAAAGGACTCTTCACACTGTACAGAGACCTTTTACATCTACCAAATGGCAGTGCACAGGAAAACTAACAAGCAGCCCCTCGCAGCACAAGGATCTAACTAAATTATTTAAAGAGCCCCATCTCCTCTTTCCCCACAGTGGTCTCCTCTGTCCAGCTTTAGGAATCTCAGCAATACACTTTGGCTGTCTAGGAAAACAACCGCACTTCCCTCCTGTGTACATGAGTAGGCCATGGGCTTCCAAAATGGCAGCCACAGGGCTCCATCATTCTGGTTTATTGAGACACACTATGCATGTTCCTCACAGGTCACGTACACATACATGCACATTGGACACTTGGGATGTTAGAGCAAGGTCTGGCAGGGTCGCACTGGGAACCAAAAGCAGCGCTGGTGGAAACGCTCACACCAGCCATTTTCATCCACCCATTTCCTGTCTCGCCCCATCTGTCTTCTCTGCTTTTTCTCTCTCTGATCTCTCGCCATCCTCTTTCTTTCCCTTCTCTCTCTTTGCTTATGCCTCCCACTCTGGCTGCTGAAATAAGTGACAAAGACACCAGCAGCGGATGTGGGGCTTAAAATCTGGCCTCCGAGGTCTCCAGCCTACCAAGGAAATGCCAGATGAGATAAAAAGCCAGTCCGTCACTATGGCCTGGGTTAGCGTATAAAAGCAGAACTTCACACGAATGAGCTGGTAGGCAACCACTCCGGTGACACATATAAAAAGGTCTGGTCACAACTACTGATTCACAAAACATGGTACATGGCCCCAATCAATCTACATGCTAGACCCATGACATGGACGGTGTTCATTGTCCGAAAACTGAGGTTACACTTCATGTGTCCCTTCAGCTCACAGGTCAAGGACTGTTGCAGGTCCTCGTGCCAGTTCCCCCTGTGACAGTTCTTCCGTCCAGCTTGCCCGCAGTCCGCTACGCTCTGATGCCTGTCTACTGCTGCCCTCTGTTGCGCCTCCTCTGCTCGTTTCCTGCTCTGTTTTGCCTTTTCTGCTAATTTTTCTGCCTTCCGCTTTGCCTTTTCTGCCAGATACTTGCAATCAGGCACTCAGGGCAGGGAATCACGACTGTACACCGTGCGGGGGACATTTCCGTCCCAACAAGTTTTTATACCGGTTCTTGCTCTCAAAATAAGAGACTGGGAAATAACCCAGGGCTCACTACATACTTTTGTAATAGAATTCAACTCACTGTTCAGAAGTCTCAGACTTCATGAGTGAACTGTATCAAGGCAGGCAGTAGGAGCAGTCTGTAGTGTAGAAGAGAGCTGTGCTTAGAATTATTTCTGGGTCTGGGATGAAATAATACTCTCCTGACTGTGAACTGCATTTTAATACATTTACTGAAGCAGAGAGAAAGGGTCATTCTAAGAGAATGTAAATCAAAGTGCAGGTGAGCAAGTTATTCATGCAACAATAGCTCCCTCTGTAGAACGTTAATCAGTGTTGTTCACACTCCATCTCTGCAGAGCCGAGGTACTGCTCTCAACTCTGTGCTGAGCAGAACCTGTTGGAGGCGACAACCATGAACAGAGAGGGATTACAGAGAGAGAACCAGAGTGAGGGGCACAATGAGGGATCAAGGAGAGAGGCAGAGTGAGAACCAGAGTGAGGAGCACAGTGAGGGATTACTGAGAGAGGCAGAGAGAGAACCAGAGTGAGGGGCACAATGAGGGATCAAGGAGAGAGGCAGAGTGAGAACCAGAGTGAGGGGCACAATGAGGGATTACAAAGCGAGGAAGAGTGAGAACCATAGTGAGGAGCACAAAGAGGGATCGCAGGGAGAGGCAGAGTGAGGGGCACGGTGAGGGATCAAAGAGAGAGTCAGAGTGAGAACCAGAGTGAGGAGCACAAAGAGGGATTACAAAGAGAGGAAGAGTGAGAAACAGAGAGAGGGACATGGTGAGGGATTACAGAGAGAGGCAGAGTGAGAACCAGAGTGAGGAGCACAAAGAGGGATTACAAAGAGAGGAAGAGTGAGAAACAGAGAGAGGGACATGGTGAGGGATCACAGAGAGAGGCAGAGTGAGGGGCACGGTGGGTGAGGGATCACAGAGAGAGGCAGAGTGAGAACCAGAGTGAGGAGCACAGTGAGGGATTACTGAGAGAGGCACAGAGAGAACCAGAGTGAGGGGCAAAGTGGGGGATCAAGGAGAGAGGCAGAGTGAGAACCAGAGTGAGGGGCACAATGAGGGATTACAAAGCGAGGAAGAGTGAGAACCATAGTGAGGAGCACAAAGAGGGATCGCAGGGAGAGGCAGAGTGAGGGGCACGGTGAGGGATCACAGAGAGAGGAAGAGTGAGAAACAGAGAGAGGGACATGGTGAGGGATTACAGAGAGAGGCAGAGTGAGAACCAGAGTGAGGAGCACAAAGAGGGATTACAAAGAGAGGAAGAGTGAGAAACAGAGAGAGGGACATGGTGAGGGATCACAGAGAGAGGCAGAGTGAGGGGCACGGTGGGTGAGGGATCACAGAGAGAGGCAGAGTGAGAACCAGAGTGAGGAGCACAGTGAGGGATTACTGAGAGAGGCAGAGAGAGAACCAGAGTGAGGGGCAAAGTGGGGGATCAAGGAGAGAGGCAGAGTGAGAACCAGAGTGAGGGGCACAATGAGGGATTACAAAGAGAGGAAGAGTGAGAACAAGAGTGAGAGGCAAAGTGGGGGATCAGCGCAAGAGGCAGAGTGAGAATCAGAGTGAGGGGCACAATGAGGGATTACAAAGAGAGGAAGAGTGAGACCTAGAGTGAGGGGCACAATGAGGGATTACAAGGAGAGGAAGAGTGAGACCTAGAGTGAGGGGCACAGTGAGGGATTAGGGAGAGAGGCAGAGTGAGAAACAGAGTGAGAACCATACTGAGGGGCACAGTGAGGGATTACAAAGAGAGGAAGAGTGAGAACTAGAGTGAGGGACACAGTGAGGGATCAGGGATAGAGGCAGAGTGAGAAACAGAGTGAGGGGCACAGTGCAGTATTACAATGAGAGGAAGAGTGAGAACCAGAGTGAGGGGTACGGTGGGTGAGGGATCACAGAGAGAGGCAGAGTGAGAACCAGAGTGAGGGGCACAATGAGGGATCATAGAGAGAGGCAGAGTGGGGGCACAGTGAGGATTACAGAGAGAGGCAGAGTGAGAACCAGAGTGAGTGTCACAGTGAGGGATCAGGGAGAGAGGCAGAGAGAGAACCAAAGTGTGGGGCACAATGAGGGATCATAGAGAGAGGCTGAGTGAGGGGCACAGTGAGGGATTACAGAGAGAGGCAGACAGAGAACCAGAGTGAGGGACACAATGAGGGATCAGGGAGAGAGGCAGAATGAGAAACAGAGTGAGAACCAGAGTGAGGGGCACAATGAGGGATCACGGAGAGAGGCAGAATGAGAACCAGAGTGAGGGGCACAGTGAGGGATCAGGGAGATGGGCAGAATGAGAAACAGAGTGAGAACCAGAGTGAGGAGCACAAAGAGGGATCACAGAGAGAGGCACAGTGAGGGGCACGGTGGGTGAGGGATCACAGAGAGAGGCAGAGTGAGAACCAGAGTGAGGAGCACAGTGAGGGATTACTGAGAGAGGCAGAGAGAGAACCAGAATGAGGGGCACAATGAGGGATCAAGGAGAGAGGCAGAGTGAGAATCAGAGTGAGGGGCACAATGAGGGATTACAAAGAGAGGAAGAGTGAGAACAAGAGTGAGGGGCAAAGTGGGGGATTAGCGCAAGAGGCAGAGTGAGAACCAGAGTGAGGGGCACAATGAGGGATTACAAAGAGAGGAAGAGTGAGACCTAGAGTGAGGGGCACAATGAGGGATTACAAAGAGAGGAAGAGTGAGACCTAGAGTGAGGGGTACAGTGAGGGATTAGGGAGAGAGGCAGAGTGAGAAACAGTGTGAGAACCAGACTGAGGGGCACAGTGCAGTATTACAATGAGAGGAAGAGTGAGAACCAGAGTGAGGGGCACGGTGGGTGAGGGATCACAGAGAGAGGCAGAGTGAGAACCAGAGTGAGGGGCACAATGAGGGATCAGGGAGAGAGGCAGAGTGAGAAACAGAGTGAGGGGCACAGTGCAGTATTACAAAGAGAGGAAGAGTGAGAACCAGAGTGAGGGGCACAGTGAGGGATCAGCAAGAGTGGCAGAGTGAGAACCAGAGTGAGAGGCACAATGAGGGATCATAGAGAGAGGCAGAGTGGGGGCACAGTGAGGATTACAGAGAGAGGCAGAGTGAGAACCAGAGTGAGTGTCACAGTGAGGGATCAGGGAGAGAGGCAGAGAGAGAACCAAAGTGTGGGGCACAATGAGGGATCATAGAGAGAGGCTGAGTGAGGGGCACAGTGAGGGATTACAGAGAGAGGCAGAGAGAGAACCAGAGTGAGGGGCACAATGAGGGATCAGGGAGAGAGGCAGAATGAGAAACAGAGTGAGAACCAGAGTGAGGGGCACAATGAGGGATCACGGAGAGAGGCAGAATGAGAACCAGAGTGAGGGGCACAGTGAGGGATCAGGGAGATAGGCAGAATGAGAAACAGAGTGAGAACCAGAGTGAGGGGCACAATGAGGGATTACAAAGAGAGGAAGAGTGAGAACCAGAGTGAGGGGCACAGTGAGGGATCAGAGAGAGAGACAGAGTGAGAACCAGAGGCAGGGGCACAATGAGGGATCCTAGAGAGAGGGAGAGTGAGGGGCACAGTGAGGGATTACAGAGAGAGGCAGAGTGAGAACCAAAGTGAGGGGCACAATCATAGTGAGAACCAGAGTGAGGGTCACAGTGAGGGATCAGGGAGAGAGGCAGGGTGAGAAACAGAATGAGAACCAGAGTGAGGAGCACAAAGAGGGATTACAAAGAGAGGAAGAGTGAGAAACAGAGTGAGGGGCTTGGTGAGGGATTACAGAGAGAGGCAGAGTGAGAACCAGAGTGAGGAGCACAAAGAGGGATCACAGAGAGAGGCACAGTGAGGGGCACGGTGGGTGAGGGATCACAGAGAGAGGCAGAGTGAGAACCAGAGTGAGGAGCACAGTGAGGGATTACTGAGAGAGGCAGAGAGAGAACCAGAATGAGGGGCACAATGAGGGATCAAGGAGAGAGGCAGAGTGAGAACCAGAGTGAGGGGCACAATGAGGGATTACAAAGAGAGGAAGATTGAGAACAAGAGTGAGGGGCAAAGTGGGGGATTAGCGCAAGAGGCAGAGTGAGAACCAGAGTGAGGGGCACAATGAGGGATTACAAAGAGAGGAAGAGTGAGACCTAGAGTGAGGGGCACAATGAGGGATTACAAAGAGAGGAAGAGTGAGACCTAGAGTGAGGGGTACAGTGAGGGATTAGGGAGAGAGGCAGAGTGAGAAACAGAGTGAGAACCAGACTGAGGGGCACAGTGCAGTATTACAATGAGAGGAAGAGTGAGAACCAGAGTGAGGGGCACGGTGGGTGAGGGATCACAGAGAGAGGCAGAGTGAGAACCAGAGTGAGGGGCACAATGAGGGATCAGGGAGAGAGGCAGAGTGAGAAACAGAGTGAGGGGCACAGTGCAGTATTACAAAGAGAGGAAGAGTGAGAACCAGAGTGAGGGGCACAGTGAGGGATCAGCGAGAGTGGCAGAGTGAGAACCAGAGTGAGGGGCACAATGAGGGATCATAGAGAGAGGCAGAGTGGGGGCACAGTGAGGATTACAGAAGAGGCAGAGTGAGAACCAGAGTGAGTGTCACAGTGAGGGATCAGGGAGAGAGGCAGAGAGAGAACCAAAGTGTGGGGCACAATGAGGGATCATAGAGAGAGGCTGAGTGAGGGGCACAGTGAGGGATCAGGGAGAGAGGCAGAATGAGAAACAGAGTGAGAACCAGAGTGAGGGGCACAATGAGGGATTACAAAGAGAGGAAGAGTGAGAACCAGAGTGAGGGGCACAATGAGGGATCAGGGAGAGAGGCAGAATGAGAAACAGAGTGAGAACCAGAGTGAGGGGCACAATGAGGGATTACAAAGAGAGGAAGAGTGAGAACCAGAGTGAGGGGCACAGTGAGGGATCAGAGAGAGAGACAGAGTGAGAACCAGAGGCAGGGGGACAATGAGGGATCCTAGAGAGAGGGAGAGTGAGGGGCACAGTGAGGGATTACAGAGAGAGGCAGAGTGAGAACCAAAGTGAGGGGCACAATCATAGTGAGAACCAGAGTGAGGGTCACAGTGAGGGATCAGGGAGAGAGGCAGGGTGAGAAACAGAATGAGAACCAGAGTGAGGGGCACAGAGAGAGGCAGAGAGAGAACCAGAGTGCGGGGCACAAATACCATCAGATTAAAATAGAGTGAGGGGTAATGACAGGCACAACATGAGGGGTATAATGTTGGGTAGAATAAATGGTGCAGTGAGGAATATAATGGGGGTCAGCAAGAGAATGAAGAGTGATGTACACAGCGAGAGGTAGAATGAGAGGCAGAGTGAGGGTTACAGAAGAGGAGTGCCAAAAGGAGAATAATTAGGGGCATATTGATGGGTATAATGCAAGCTGAGTATAATGCAAGTTCGATGAGGGGACAAGCCTGTGAAAGAACAGTGAGAGGCAGACTGAGGTAAGTCATGAGGGGCACAGCCAGGGGTATAATGAAGGGTTAGAAGAGAGAGATGCAGTGAAGGGCACAGTGGTAGTTACAAAGAGAGTACAAAGAGGGACACTAAACAGGCATGACAGAGAGGTTAGGTGCTTCAACTGTATGGTGAGCGACAGCAGAGGATTACAGATGCATCCTCAGGGCCGGGCAAGGCCAAGGTGAATAAAACCATCTCTTACCAGTGAGACAAGGAATGTTTGGCGCCTTCTCGTGGTCCTTGGGAGACATTGGAAGCGTCTCTTCCTCTGCTTTAACACTAACTGATGTTATTGCTGCAGTCGTTTCATTTCCTGAAATATTAGAAATGTGAACATTTGATGATACCGCCTCATTGACCGTGAAATCTGCTGACTTTGCCACTTTGCCAGCCCTGCTGCATATTTTGAAGTTACAAGACAAAAGAAGCCTCATTCAGACTCTTTGCGTCCACAAGGGTCCTTGTTGCAGAGATGGTCTTTCAGACAACTAAGTCTGGTGGAGACGCTGCTTCTGCACGGGGGCTCCACTGAGTCACTCAAAGCTACAACCAACAGAGATTCATCCACATCCCCATCATTGAACAGTGACCACGTCCTGTTGCCACTTTCCAATAACAATGCCAATAATATGAGCCACAAGCATTTCTGACACCAACATTTCTGTCAGTGGAACTATCGTTTTAAGACTGCGAGAAATACATTTGTAAGAATAATTATGTTTCCCCATTTAAAGAAATTGTGACATGCACATTTTATATAAACCGAATTGCTAGTATTGTATAGAAATCTGTACTGCCCTGCCCTGCTTTTCCACATTCCTGGCTTTTGCTTATACCATTGCACCAAAGTGAGACAAATACTCTCCTTCGGGGACTTCGGACGTACCTTGAGAAGACTCTGCAACAGCACAGAGAGGACATTGGGCAGGGACATGGCCTTGTTGTTGGCAAAACCTGGTAATAGGGGGAGAGAAATCTGTAAAAAAAAAACATGCCATGGGAGAAAACTCCCAGGGCGAGAAGGTCATTTTTATATATTTAAACAAAGAGAGTCTCAGTTTGGGTTTTTCTTTCTGAAAATAAAAAAAACATTCAAAGTTTGCTGCAGTTGTGTGTCAAACTTTAAATGCATTTACAGGAACTGCGATGACAGCCGGCAGACATCTCAAAATTTGGTTGGTGGGTACTCTCTCAGGGAGACTACTTTACTCCGTCATCCTAACAGAGTAAATACCAGTCCGCCAAATTCTAAATAAGGCCCTTAGTTCTTTAAGCCTCAATCCATCATGGGAGTACACATCTAAAGCCCCCACAAGGACCTCAGGGGAGGCACTTCGAGACTCAAAGGGTCTCAGACAGGAGGCAACAGTAGGGTCCACTCTAGGTCCAGTTGCCACTGATCAAGTGGGCAGTTGCAGGAAAGGACTCTTGTAGCTCATTGTGTCCCTGTACCTTGAACAGGAGATCAGCCTTATGGCCCCTGGAGTCAACATCTTTATCCTGGGTACAAGAAAGACTAGGTTTCGTGCTTCAGGGCTCTTCTCAGGTTGCACAGCAGGTTCAGTCCGCTTCCGATCTTCCTCACGTCCAGGAGTGTTCGAAAGTGGGTACCTGGAGGTGCCACATTTGTGCCAGACAAGAGTTAGTGGGTGGGACAGACTCCTGGGTGCGCCCTAACCAATGGGGTAAAAGTTCCCAGGGCTAACCCAACCCACTGTAGGCATTTACAAGATGACAAAAGTTTTCAGCCATATTAAACTTGTTTTCTGAGTACTGGGGGTGTGTGCATTGGGAGGGTACTATGGTAATCCTAGTGTCCTTCCACATCTAACACTATAATCCAGTTTGGGGGAGTTACTGTACCCACAATAAAACCCAGAGGTAGATGTCTGGTAGAAAACAAGTTGGGCTTTTCAGCAACCAGACAGTGGATACACAAGAATTGTTTTGGCATCCTGTTTCCCTTCCTTTCAAGTGCGCCCCCAGTGTTACATGTAAATACAACAGACCTGTCAAGTAGGAATTGACATTCAAGCAGGATTTGACAATATAATGTCGAAAAAGGATACTCATAGCCTCACCCGGCACTTTCTGTCAGGATCGGAGGTGCCATTTCTGCCAATTCAAGTCAGCCTATTGTTTGCTCCTGGGAGGAATAGTGCACCCTTTTCACACCTATTCAAATGCTAATTACTGGCTGGAAGAAGTGGGAGAGCAAATGCACATTTAGCCTCCATGAATGTCAGGCATGAAAAAGGTAACTTTCTAAAAGTTACTTTTCCTTAATATTTAGTAAATATCAGCCTCCACTATTGAATTGTATTTGTAATAACTATTAAAATAGTTGCTTAATTTCGTTTCTAGCTGTTCCCATTCCCGAGATGCAGTATTAACATTTTTAATCCGTACTCTGGGTTTCTACATAGGACAGCCAGACTTGGCACAGTGGAAAAAAGCGTTTTGGTGCTAATCACTGTAAGGGCGTGATAAGATTAAAGGCCTGATTTAGAGTTCGGCAGACAGGCTACTCTGTCACATACGTGGGTGATCTGCTGCCCACCATTGTTCAAGTGCCATTGAATATAAGGCACTTGGAATACGGCGCATGGGACATCCATAATGTTTGTGACAGAGTAAATTGTCCACCGAACTCTAAATAAGGTACAAATATAAAGGTCACAGTGGAAAGTTGATTTCAAACTCACGTACGTGGAACCAAATTCAAATACATGAAATAATTCAAAACGTCACTGTAAAAAACGGATGATTTCTTGTGATTTAATTTGCATCACAAAAAATAGAATTAATCAAAACATAAGAACATGAGATAAATCAACATTGGTACACATTGGTGCTCAGAAAAAGAGGGAAGGGGTGAGTGCTCGGGGAAGGTTACGTGATGGTGTGAAGGAACGGAAAGGTAATGTGGTTCAAATACATCCAAGCTTTTTAGAACCAATCCGGCCTTTTACTTGGCAAAACAATATATACATAAACATAACAATTGTAGGCACAGATAAACATGTCTCTGTCACCTATGTTTGATGTAAATAACAATATGTCGACGTTTCGACCCCTATAATCATAAAGGTAGCTTCATCCTTATTGGGGGGTCTTCATCAGGACTCAAGAAAATAGTGAAGGCGGAGAGGGAGCACCTAAAACTAAATAGGCTAAAATTAGGTGACGTCAATAGTAGAGCAATGCTAAGTCGAAAGCTATTACGCGGTAATTATCATTAGACGACAGCACGTTCAATCCGGCTGTATTTTCAAAAGATGAGGGCCCGTAAGCTCCTAAACAAACAAGCAGAGACGGAAAAGGAAAGGTCAAAAAAATGACTCAAGGAACCACAGCCCCATAATTGGTGTAATGACAGCGAAACTCACTGTGAATTGGAAATAAATACAGTGAATGAAAGTGATGGGTGCCTCGAGTACACCTAAGTATCGGACAGGGTTGATTAGTAACCTAGAAGATAAAGGTCAAATTGCTTCAGACCGCATCAGAAAATTAAAAGTATATCAAATTGTAAGGGCGACATTGTATTTGTGGAGCACGTGCAATATTGTCATAGGGATATGCGCGAAACACACTAGAAATTAGCGTTGCCTAGAAGGGTCATATGCAGACGAACACACAACCCCCATGGTAAACCGATTTCTAAAGTAAAACATTTAGTAAAGCCCCTTTGACACAGATTTCCTTGTTACCAGAACTAACCATTAACACCACTGTAGAATAAGTGCGCATTAAGCCTTTGACATATTGGTCTGAATAGGACTCTTGGAAGAATACGAGGTAACTAATGGAAATGAGTCAAAACGAGCAATATGTTGCCCATAAATTAGCTAAATCCAGGAAATGGTCACATCGTCACGTTAGGGTAACGGGAGACCAGCCAACATTAAAAAACGATTTTTTGGTGAAACACATCGGGTCACGAACCCCTTAACAAATAGCAATGTTGCTTAATCAAAACCCTCCCCGTGAAGCTCGTGAAACAAGCTTTAATAAGATAGTCTGTTAAAAAGGGCTCAGGGGGCAGAACAACTGACTCACCGCCGGCAGCTCCGGCTTCAGTGCCTATTTACCGTAAAAGGAGACGCGTGCACGTTGGTGGCGCGTCTCCGAAGATGCTCGATGCTAACTGTAGAGCATCACGTGACAGAAATTGACTAAACGCTGTCACAGTAAAAAGACGGGCTATTTGTAAATACCATTTGTGTGTAAAACCTGATGCTGAATGGAAAATCAACATTTTTAAACATGTTCTGGACGTAAGGTAATATTACTTTGCGTGTAAAATAAATATTCAAAGCATGTAGACGTCTTCAGATCCTAATATGCAAAAGATGAGGTGGTTTACGGGGGTTACTGTCCAATCAAATGGCACACAATCTTAGTGTAAACATTACACGTTGGCACACATTCTGACAGGTGCCTAACAGATCTTACATACCATTCATTCTATAATCACTGTACGTTATAATGTGGTTAAACATTCAAAAATGCCACATAAAATGTTGAAAATTAATTAATACAGAATTTTATGACATATTAGCTAACCACATTTAAAACAATGTATGGGTCAGTGGATACAGATCGCAAACAGAAAGCCTGAGACAGGGATGTGTTTCAAAAAAAGGGAAAGATGGAGGAGCTTCCAAAAAACCCTTATGTCTTAGAGACCTGATAGTGTAAGCGTACTAATCTTTAACTAAGCAGGACAGTTGGGCGTATGTGGCATCCATCTCATTAAGGCCATCTCTGACGGAATCAAAAAAGTCCATCCATTTGCACTCACGAATGTTCAGTATTGTGTCCAAATCACCCCCCCTGGCTCCCAATGTAGTTTTCTCAAGAACAACCCATTTTATAGATTCTGGTTGGTGATTGCTCGCTTGAAAATGTTCCACCAATGGGGCCCCAGCAGTGTTGCATCTAACCCTACTGCAATGTTGGAGTATCCGTGCCTTTACTTTCTGTCTAGTCTGGCCTATGTAAATTAGGCCGCAGGGACATAAAATGGCATAAATCACCTCCGACGTATTGCAGTTTGTGTGTACCTTGAGGTCAATCTTGTGATGGCGGTAGCAAAATTGTTTGGTTTCCAAAGTCATTATGCAAGCCTTACAGCGGCTACATTTATAGTGGGCAACAACCGCCGGAAGCTGCCACAGTGTTTGGATAGTCGGTTCTGGTGGTATTTCAAGTAGGGATCTGACCACATGGTCCTTAATGTTCTTCCCTTTCTTGAAGGAGTGCATTGGAGGATCCTGTACCTCCAAATCATCAGCAATGATCCCCCAGTGTTTGTTGACTGCTTGTCTGATGGCATTGCTGCAGGTATTGAAAGTTGTGACGCAGATCATCCTTTCCTTTTTATCAGTGGTTCGGTCTTTGGGCGTTAGTAGTGTGTCACGTTGGTTAAACCAAGCCCTTTTCCTTGCTTCTTCACCAACCTTTTGGGGTACCCACGTTCGATCAGTCGTGAGATTAGGTCATCAGATTCGAGGAAAAAGTCTTCCTTGCGGGAGCAGTTCCTTCCGATCCTAAGGAACTGCCCAAAGGGCAAGTTATCACGCAATCCTCGGGGATGATGGCTTCCATATCTCAAAAGAGTATTCCTCTCTGCCGGTTTGTGGAATAGGGTAGTATATAGTTGTTGATCCTCAACTTTAATAGAGATATCGAGAAAGTCAATAGACTTAATGTCCCAGTGAATGGTGAATTGAATATCATCCGATCTACCATTGATCCAAGTATGAAATTCCTAAAGGTCAGCCGCAGTGCCGGTCCATATTAACAGCACGTCGTCAATGTACCTTTTCCAATAGGTCACATTGGTGCTGAAAGGGTTCAAGGTGTTATAGATGAACTCCTGCTCAAAATGATCCATGAATAATATTGCCAGATCCGCGGCGAAGGTGGCTCCCATGGCAACTCCCTTCGTTTGAAGATGGTATTCCCCTTGAAACATGAAAAAAAAATTCATCATGGCAATTTCCAATAACTGAAGAATGAACTCCGTGGGGATCAATGATGGCTGGGCCCTTCGGTCCAATGCTTTTCGTATCACCTCCAATGCAAGGCCCTGCGGAATGCTCGTGTATAGCGACACGATATCCATGGTGACCAGAATCTGTGTTGTAGGGTCAAAGGTCATTCCGTCCACCAGGTTGATAACCTCCATAGTATCACGGAGATACGATCTTGTGTCTTCCGCCAGTGGGTTAAGGAAAAAATCAATGAATTTGCACAGGGGTTCTAACACCGAGCCACAACCCGAGACAATGGGTCTCCCAGGTGGTTTCTCCATGTTATTATGTACCTTTGGTAGGGTATAGATAGTGGGGAGACGTGGTTGCCGCTGATTGAGGTAGTCGTACTCTAAATCCAAAAGGAAACCGCAGTCATTTGCAGACTTTGTGATCCTGGACACCAACTTCATGATTTCCTTGGTGGGATCGGTATTAAGTCGTGGTTAGCTAATTCCGTCCCCAAGTTGGGAGTAGATTTCCTTCTTGTAGTCCTCAGTGTTCTGCACGACAATAGCGCCGCCTTTGTCAGCTGACTTGATGACGATTGATTTGTTGTTCTTAAGGGAGGTAAGTGCCTCTCGTTCCCCAACAGTGACATTATGCTTGATATAGTGTCTGGTTGAGCAGGCTTTCAGAGCCTCCTTGAGTACCATACTCTCGTATGTCAGAATTCGATGGAACATCATGTAGCTTGATGGTATGAATGTTGATGGAACCCTCAGCCCAGTGTGGGATGTGGATGTGTGCGGTGGCGAATGCCTGAAATGGTATCTCAGTCTGATCTTTCTCAAAAACTTGTGAAGTTCCGCTTTGATATTGAACATATTAGGATGAGTGGTGGGTACAAAAGAGAGTCTTTTGCTGAGAATTTTCACATCAACATTCATACCATCAAGCTACATGATGTCCCATCGAATTCTGACATACGAGAGTATGGTACTCAAGGAGGCTCTGAAGGCCTGCTCAACCAGACGCTATATCAAGCATAATGTCACTGTTGGCGAACGAGAGGCACTTACCTCCCTTAAGAACAACAAATCAATCGTCATCAAGTCAGCTGACAAAGGCGGCACTATTGTCGTGCAGAACACTGAGGACTACAAGAAGAAAATCTACTCCCAACTTGGGGAAGGAATTAGCTATACACGACTTAATACCGATCCCACCAAGGAAATCATGAAGTTGTTGTCCAGGATCACAAAGTCTGCAAATGACTGCGGTTTCCTTTCGGATTTAGAGTACGACTACCTCAATCAGCGGCAACCACGTCTCCCCACTATCTATACCCTACCAAAGGTACATAAGAACATGGAGAAACCACCTGGGAGACCCATTGTCTCGGGTTGTGGCTCGGTGTTAGAACCCCTATGCAAATTCATTGATTTTTTCCTTAAACCACTGGCGGAAGACACAAGATCGTATCACCGTGATACTATGGAGGTTATCAACCTGGTGGACGGAATGACCTTTGACCCTACAACACAGATTCTGGTCACCATGGATATTGTGTCGCTATACACGAGCATTCCGCAGGGCCTTGCATTGGAGGTGATACGAAAAGCATTGGACCGAAGGGCCCAGCCATAATTGATCCCCACGGAGTTCATTCTTCAGTTATTGGAAATCGCCATGATGAAATTTTTTTTCATGTTTCAAGGGTAATACCATCTTCAAACGAAGGGAGTTGCCATGGGAGCCACCTTCGCCCCGGATCTGGCAATATTATTCATGGATAATTTTGAGCAGGAGTTCATTTATAACACCTTGAACCCTTTCAGCACCAATGTGACCTATTGGAAAAGGTACATTGACGACGTGCTGTTAATATGGACCGGCACTGCGGATGACCTTCAGGAATTTCATACTTGGATCAATGGTAGATCGGATGATATTCAATTCACCATTCACTGGGACATTAAGTCTATTGACTTTCTCGATATCTCTATTAAAGTTGAGGATCAACAACTATATACTACCCTATTCCACAAACTGGCAGAGAGGAATACTCTTTTGAGATATGGAAGCCATCATCCCCGAGGATTGCGTGATAACTTGCCCTTTGGGCAGTTCCTTAGGATCGGTAGGAACTGCTCCCGCAAGGAAGACTTTTTCCTCGAATCTGATGACCTAATCTCATGACTGATCGAACGTGGGTACCCCAAAAGGTTGGTGAAGAGAGCAAGGAAAAGGGCTTGGTTTAACCAACGTGACACACTACTAATGCCCAAAGACCGAACCACTGATAAAAAGGAAAGGATGATCTGCGTCACAACTTTCAATACCTGCAGCAATGCCATCAGACAAGCAGTCAACAAACACTGGGGGATCATTGCTGATGATTTGGAGGTACAGGATCCTCCAATGCACTCCTTGAAGAAAGGGAAGAACATTAAGGACCATGTGGTCAGATCCCTACTTGAAATACCACCAGAACCGACCATCCAAACACTCTGGCAGCTTCCGGCGGTTGTTGGCCACTATAAATGTAGCCGCTGTAAGGCTTGCAAAATGACTTTGGAAACCAAACAATTTTGCTACCGCCATCACAAGATTGACCTCAAGGTACACACAAACTGCAATACGTCGGAGGTGATTTATGCCATTTATGTCCCTGCGGCCTAATTTACATTGGCCAGACTAGACAGAAAGTAAAGGCACGGATACTCCAACATTGCAGTAGGATTAGATGCAACACTGCTGGGGCCCTATTGGTGGAACATTTTCAAGCGAGCAATCACCAACCAGAATCTATAAAATGTGTTGTTCTTGAGAAAATTACATTGGGAGCCAGGGGGGGTGATGTGGACTCAATACTGAACATTCGTGAGTGCAAATGGATGGACTTTTTTGATTCCGTCAGAGATGGCCTTAATGAGATGGATGCCACATACGCCCAACTGTCCTGCTTAGTTAAAGATTAGTACGCTTACACTATCAGGTCTCTAAGACATAAGGGTTTTTTGGAAGCTCCTCCATTTTTACCTTTTTTGAAACACATCCCTGTCTCAGGCTTTCTGTTTGGGATATGTATCCACTGACCCCATACATTGTTTTAAATGTGGTTAGCTAATATGTCATAAAATTCCATATTAATTAATTTTCAACATTTTATGTGGCATTTTTGAATGTTTAACCACATTATAACGTACAGTGATTATAGAATGAATGGTATGCACGATCTGTTAGGCACCTGTCAGAATGTGTGCCAACGTGTAATGTTTACACTAAGATTGTGTGCCATTTGATTGGACAGTAACCCCCGTAAACCACCTCATCTTTTGCATATTAGGATCTGAAGACGTCTACATGCTTTGAATATTTATTGTACACGCAAGTAATATTACCTTACATCCAGAACATGTTTAAAAATTTTGATTTTCCATTCAGCATCAGGTTTTACACACAAATGGTATTTACAAATAGCCCGTCTTTTTACTGTGACAGCGTTTAGTCAATTTCTGTCATGTGATGCTCTACAGTTAGCATCGAGCGTCTTCGGAGCCGCGCCACCAACGTGCACGTGTCTTCTTTTTCGTTAAATAGACACTGAAGCCGGAGCCGCTTGCTTCTTCGATGCAAACCGGAGCCGCCGCCGGTGAGTTAGTTGTTCTGCCCCCTGACCCCTTTTTCCCAGACTATCTTATTAAAGCTTGTGTCACGAGCTTCACGGGGAGGGTTTTGATTAAGCAACATTGTTATTTGTTAAGGGGTTCGTGACCCGATGTGTTTCACCAAAAATCGTTTTTAATGTTGGCTGGTCTCCCGTTACCCTAACGTGACGATGTGACCATTTCCTGTATTTAGCTAATTTATGGGCAACATATTGCTCGTTTTGACTCATTTCCATTAGTTACCTCGTATTCTTCCTAGAGTCCTATTCAGACCAATATGTCAAAGGCTTAATGCGCACTTATTCTACGGTGGTGTTAATGGTTAGTTCTGGTAACAAGGAAATCTGTGTCAAAGGGGTTTTACTAAATGTTTTACTTTAGAAATCGGTTTACCATGGGGGTTGTGTGTTCGTCTGCGTATTACCCTTCTAGGCAACGCTAATTTCTAGTGTGTTTCGCGCATATCCCTATGACAATATTGTGCGCGCTCCACAAATACAATGTCGCCCTTACAATTTGGATATACTTTTAATTTTCTGATGCGGTCTGAAGCAATTTGACCTTTATCTTCTAGGTTACTAATCAACCCTGTCCGGATACTTAGGTGTACTCGAGGCACCCATCACTTTCATTCACTGAATTTATTTCCAATTCACAGTGAGTTTCGCTGTCATTACACCAATCATGGGACTGTGGTTCCTTGGGTCATTTTTTTTTACCTTCCCTTTTCCGTCTCTGCTTGTTTGTTTAGGAGCTTACGGGCCCTCATCTTTTGAAAATACAGCCGGATTGAACGTGCTGTCGTTTAATGGTAATTACCGCGTAATAGCTTTCGACTTAGCATTGCTCTACTATTGACGTCACCTAATTTTAGCCTATTTATTTTTAGGTGCTCCCTCCCCTCCTTCACTATTTTCTTGAGTCCTGATGAAGACCCCCCAATAAGGATGAAGCGACCTTTATGATTATAGGGGTCGAAACGTCGACATATTGTTATTTACATCAAACATAGGCGACAGAGACATGTTTATCTGTGCCTACAATTGTTATGTTTATGTATATATTGTTTTGCCAAGTAAAAGGCCGGATTGGTTCTAAAAAGCTTGGATGTATTTGAACCACATTACCTTTCCGTTCCTTCACACCAACACGCAACCTTCCCCGAGCACTCACCCCTTCCCTCTTTTTCTGAGCACCAATGTGTACCAATGTTGATTTATCTCATGTTCTTATGTTTTGATTAATTCTATTTTTTGTGATGCAAATTAAATCACAATTGTAGGCCTGAAGGCAGGTTTTACACTGCTTTTGTAGTGAATGGCACAATAGGTGCTGCAGTCCACTAGTGACATTTATCTTGCCAGTGCCTGGGTGCATTTTGTACCATATTCTAGGCACTTATATGGAAGTTACATATACCAATTAGGAATATGCCAATTCAAAGGGGGTGCACTGGTACTTTACTACTGGTTAGTAGGCGTAAAGTGCATAGAGTTTTAAGGGCTCAGCAGAAGGTGAAAAAAACTGAGTGACTACGCAGAAAAGGCAGATGTCCTACAGAATTCCTAGCCTCTCTGACGCTGCCACCATGGTGATCTTGACAGCTTGGAAACCTATGACGCAGATGTCAAGGGGTGTACATGTTAACCATTATCAATGCACTTTGGTTCACTCAGTAGGTGAACAATGATTTAAAGAACCTGCAGGCAAAGTGAGTGCTTATTACTCAAGTCACAAGAGCTGGAAGCCAGTATGCTTATCACAGTCTTATAGCCAGCTACAAAAAAATATACTTGTCAGGCTAAAACCAAGCACTTTAACTGAACATCAGTAACACTTAAAATGCTATAAAGGATGTCTTCCAAATATTTACAGCTGTTACCAGTCTTCCTGCTTGTCACACTTCTGTCACCCCCTCACAAATGTTATGTTCCAATCCTTCATGCTTCTTCCATTAATAAAATTACTTATTCATATCAGTTTTCTTCCTCTCCTGAGGTTTCTTATGTGATGGCAGAACAAGATACTTCTGGTCCACTGAACCCCAATCTTGCACTTTTAAATCCCTTATCCACCCTACTATCATGGTGACACTCACTTCTACCAAGTTGGGGTCGCCCCATGACTCCCTTTATCTTGGGCAGGTCCCATTCAACTAGATAACGGCTCTGGTGGTCCACCTTCTAACGAAACTGTGCGCTGACCCTATCATAGGCCAAGATCACTCCTCCCTTACCCTTCCAAAGTCTTCCAGAGTGTTGTCAACCACCAGCTATCTTAATTTATCTAAACCAACTCTGATCTGGACAAATTGTAGGCTAGGTTCAGACAGGGCCACGGTACCAAGCCATCCTGGTCTCTGCTGTGGATGATAAACGAGCTTCCCTCGATGAGGAAGCAGACATTGCCCTCATCCTATTAGATGTTTCCACAACTTGTGAAACTGTCACTCACTCAATCTTGCGACATAGCCTGTGGGAGATCGTAATAAGAGGTAAAGCATGGATCTGGCAGAAGTCTGAGCCACCTCTTGGGGACCTGAGAGAGGCTGGCCAGGGGGGCCCCCAGAGGGGCTAGTGGACTGCTGAGCCCCAGGTGAGATAAGCAAGGGGGGGCTGGATCAACCTTTCTTTTCAGTTCCATGTTAACAAGACAGTATCTACTTGCTTCTTCCTCCTAAAACTTCTAAGAATCCTTCGTTCCTCATTGGCCTCCAGGTGCAGGTAAATGTTGATCCAAGCTGCTATATTATCTTTTTAGACTACTGCGAATCCTTGCTCCTGGGTTTATCCAAACATCTTCTACCCAGATTACAAATAGTTTGGAATATGCCTAACAACCTGACACTAGGCGTTTGCAAACATTCACGCATCTCAACCCTCTTGTTATCCCTCCATTGGCTTCCTGTGGACAAACATGTTATGTAAGGGACTCTGCTTCTGTAAGAGAGACATTCATCAATCATGGCCCGATTTTACTGAGCACAGATTTAAACAATATTCCCCTGGTCAGACTCAGATCTTCTGTCTCTTGGACACTCACTGTTCCCAGAGTAAAAGCTCTTGTTGGCGGATGATGTTCTCCAACCTGAGTGCCCAAGTCTGGCACTCCTTGCCCTTTGTGCTGCGCTCCATAGAAAACGACCTCCTTTTCGGCAAAAACCTTGAAACTTTCCTTTTGTCTTCTGACCTCTAATTCCCCGCTCTTTCTTCCCACACACCGGAGATTAGGGTGCTCTACAGGCGTATATTATCATGATGTTGGCAGGAGTGGAAGAAGACTCCCTGGATCCTAAGAAGGAGTCTGGGGAGGAGCGAGACAACTTAAAGGGAGAACAAGTTGTCTGAGGGCTCTTTTACCTGGCTTCTTCTCAGTATCTCTGCCCCGGCTGAGTTTGGATCTAACATTTTAGATGTGGGAATGTTTTCTTGAAAGCACTTCCAGCCTTTGCCTCAATGTTTTAGTCTCTTATTTTATCTCAAAATACCTTGATCTCATAGCCTTTTCTGTAAGGAGAGAGAAAGCTATGAGACTGAAAAACTTTAAAGAAAAACGTTGACATATTTCACAATCTGCAACCTTATCATCACACACTCGAGGTCTGGATCATCCTCTGTGATTTCCGTCTGACCACAGCTTCCACAAGACTTGAATAACGACTTTTTCTTCTTATCAGATTCCTTTTAAACAGCCACAAACACACTGTGGCTGTTAAAGAATGAATGGATCAGTCCTGAGACACAAGCATGCAGTGCACAGAGGCACTAAACACAGATACAGTTGATGGAAGCAGCAGAGCTCTTGGAGGACTTCCAAGCACTAGCACATGTGGAAAGGATATTAACAAGGGAGGTGCTATAGGGAGGGATCACTGCAGGACAGGGAGGTAAATAAAACAAGGAGCTTGGGTCAGTGCAGACAAACACCTTTGCAGGGCTTTTGATTAAAGACATCCATGATTATTTAACAGGGGATTCCCAGCTTTATGTGGTATCCTCACTTAATGTGTGATTGGAGATAACTGTATGTTCCAGTTGCAAGTGGGAACTGGCTGAGCCTGCTGCTCCTGTGGACGCTCCCAGGCCAGTGGGTGTTGCTGTAAACCAAGTATAACCCTGTTCACCTGCCTGAGACTTTGCAGTGGAGCTTCGTTGACACTCTGAACACTACAAGAACTTAGGTGGGAACCCTGCCCCATGCTGGGAGGTGGATTTCACGGCTTACTAGACTTTAGTGACTGTTCTGCTGTGAGTGCAGTTGCAGGGTCACCAACCCACTGAGTTGCGAAGTCTCGACCCAGCGAGTAGGACACTAGAGCAGAGAGGAAGATAAGTCATACTCAAACAAATACTGTGTTTTTCTTACCATGAGTCTCTACCACATTGTCTAGCCAAAGCAAGACCCAACAACCCTTGAAGGCTTTTAGAGAAATCCCAAACTCTTCTCAATGGGTTAGCATTCACTGTGGAGCTCACTGTTAACGTAAAACCTTATGCTTAGTGCTTAAATACTATAATTACACTTAATGGTCACATCCTGGTTCCAAAAGCTGCTATAATCCTATGTAGTAGCAGTAGGTAAATTGGTTTATTAGTTAATAAAAACTATAAACATTGATTAAGACATACAAAATAGATCATATAAATAGGTAAAATCTGGAATAAAATTATCTGTCATATAAAACACTCTTTCTCATTTGGACAGCGGTCACTGATACAAAGTTTGCTAGGCCTACGATAAGTAAATCTGGCATAATGTGGAAACGTGCCAACATTGGTGTCTAAAACTGGCAAGGCCTAAGCAATGTGCAAATTTGCAGAGAAAGTGCTGATGTTTAGCCAGGGCAACAGACAGGCTTGTGTCGAACTGGTACTCAACCTGACGGGATAGGAAACAGCAAGAGGTCGTAGTCCCTAGCAGCCCGCCATAGCATGCATATGTGCAATATTCAAATTTGCGCAAAGGGTGCTAAGAGCCAAGGGACAGAAAGGGTGTGAAACTGTTTCTCAACCTGAAGGGGTAGGAAACAGCAAGAGTTCATAGTCCCTAGAAACCCCTGATAATCATAAATACCTACAGGGATTCTTGTCAAGGGCATTCTTCTTACTCCACCTGTGAACGTGCATCTGCCTTGGCAAGGGTTTGAAAGACGTCCAGGAACTGAACCAGTCTGATGTTCAGCATTGTGTTACTTGGGTCTGGTGACTCCATCTGTGCTGATCTCCAAGACCTAATCACTAGGCTATTAAATTATTTTCTCAGCAAACCTCTTCGCTGTATGGCCAGGGTGGGGCAGATACATATAACGTGCTGCAAAGTTTCATCTGCCTGGTGACATAGGGGGCATTTCTTGTCTTCTCTTTGGCCATCTTTCCTCCACTTTGGAAGAAAATCTAATTTTGGAATATCACAGAGTCTTCGTGCTAGTAAATTCTGCTTTATCTTCCGGTGGTAGGTGGCTTCCAGGAGGGGAGACTCACTTGAAGCAGCACTAGATTTTAAGACCAGTCACCCATGTGTCCGCTTGGAAACCTTTTCTTTGTCATTCGCCCAGCTTTGCCATTTAATAGATTTGTTTACTGGTCTTTTAAAAGTCTGATTAGATATACGGGTGTTCTATAGGTCACCCAGCACGAGCATATCAATGCTGTTTTCAAGATATTTTTGGTGTTAGCCGTTCCCTTTTTGCAGATTAATTTTGGACCAGACTACATTGGCCAGTATGCCCAAGGCGACTTACCGCAGTTTATGGCAGCACTTAATGTACGCCGCGGGTCTGGCGAGTGACTGCTTCGTCAATGAAAACCCCAACCTAACTTGGGCGGGCGATGCCGATCTAGGTAGACGGAAAATTTGCTCTTAAGTTCTTATCATGGTTTTATCAAGGAGGCAGGCCTCAGCGCCCATCATTATTTCTGATCCGTACGCAAGAGTTGGTAGCAGCTTGGCTTTCATTACTGTTACCAGTGGCTTCAAGTTATGACCTCGAATGGATCTTGCCAGTGTTGTGAAAGCATGATTGAGTGCCTTCGCCTTGCCTTTGATCACCTCTCTTTGAGGTGCAAACGTAGCTCTTGCATCTATTTTGACTCCTAGATTGACGTAGACCGGTGCTTCATCAATTGTGTTTCTGCTAAGATGGTATTTGCGCTTATTTAAGATAGAGCAATTAAACAAGATCACTTTTGTTTCTTTATGGTTTACTTCCAGCTTGTTATCCTCTGCGCATGAACCGAGGCAGTTTAGTAACCTCCGTAGGCCTATTCTGGTGTTGCTAAGAAGTAACAGATCATCAGCATACAGGATGTTTGACAGTTGCTTGCCACCCCGGCTCAGACATGGGATATCTGCCCATACAGTTCTACAGAGAGGTCTTCAATATATAGGTTAAATAAGAGAGGTGCTAAAACACAGCCTTGTTTTAGGCTGGTTGTGAGGCTGCTCCAGCAGTGCACTATGTGATGATTTTGGTGTGAATACGCTGCCGTTAGAGATGTGTGTACTATTTTTTTTTTCAGTGTAGGTAAAAAGTAACAACTGAGGAAGGGATCAACTTCCTACATTTTGAGGTAACATGGAAAACAGCGAGAAAGGACACTGTATTCTTCTGAAGCAAATTTGAATCTCTATCCGATTTTTCTTTCTGTAGTTTCATTTAATTAAAACATTTAAAAAAATAACATCATTGAAATATGTGGTGCGAGGGAGAAAAGAGGATGGTGAGGAGGGAGGGAAGAGGAAGAAGAGTGAAGGTGGAAGGAAGAGAATAAAGTGTGAAGAGTGATGAGTGTAGTGTCAGCCTGTGACGCAACAGGTGAGACCACTGGGGCCATAGGTCGAAGGGGTTCTCGTGGTAGACCCCTGAGACCTCAATTACGTTGGTGTGGTCCTCCGGTCATGTGACCGGGTCAATAAAGCTGAGCCTGCGCGTACGTGACGAGAGTTCACGAACGGATGCCGGAGCTCGTCACACACTCAACACTGGCTCCGAGTTTTCATTGCGCCACGCCGCATACCGAGGCCTCGCGTGCAGCGCGCATCAGGCCTGGAGTGTCATAGACACAACATCTGTCATAGACACGACAATGAGGAGGGAGGGAAGAAGAAGAAAAGTGAGTGACCCCGGGACAGAGGGAGAGGGCAGGGTGTCCCTCACAGCTCACTCATATTCTCTTCCGGTGCTCAGCTTGGCAATGGCATCTGGTGATGTCCGCAGAGGGAAACCCCTCAGTGACCTGCACAGAGCATCCCTATGCTTCGAGGCCCTGGATTGAGGGCAGGATGTCCCTCACAGCTTGCTCGCCTTCCCCTCTGGTGCTCGGCTCAGTAGCTGGTGATGTCCGCAGATGGAGACCCTCAGAGGCCTGCACAGACCATCCCTCGGCTCTGAGGCCTAGAGGAGTGTGAGCCCACTCCGGTGAGTGCAGCTCACAGGGCACATCCCTCCGCAGACCAGCTGTCCCTTGCCTACCTCCTAGCTCTGGACTCTCTCCCCGCCCCTGAACCTCTCTCAGACTCCCAACTCTTACCTACCCTGTGGACCTGCGGACTCCCTCCCCGCCCTGGCTCTCTCCTACCCGGACTTTCTCTCCGAACCCTGACTCCTCCTAACCTGACTCTCTCACAGCCCCGGGCAGCGGCCTAGCTCAGGCCATGTTGGCAAGCAGCATCTCTTCCCTGCCTGCAGCGGCTCTCCCAAAAAATTAAATACCCGTCGATGACAGGGGAGTGATAATAAGGCGGCACAGCTGCGCACAACAACATTACCAGTACGAGCGGGACTTTCGTTGGGACTCCAGTCCGAAACAAAAAAAAAAACAGCTGCCTATAGAGCCCTCTTTTCAAATAATGTTCCCTCTTTTCAAATAATGAAATGAATGGGCGTAACGCTGGTTGTAAATTAAAACTTTAAATGCATTATATATACAATGCAATCTGTACCTCATCTATCTATTACTGCAAAGGATGGTATGATAAAGGTGTGACAGCTCTTCTTGTGATGAGGTGACATCACTGTCTATGCTAAATAGTCCCCGGCTTATATTTCTGGATGTGTTGCCGCTTTCTGGGTTCAATGAAGGGCAGCTTGAGTGTCCAGCCCTAGCTGGCTGACACTACATAAAGTTTACAAGAGTGGGCTATGCATTGCTTGGGAGCCTGACAAATGTGCTCATTCTTGGGTCTTTTCCTTGAACTGCCACGCACATGAGGCAGGGCATCTTGCACCCCGTCATCTTAACTCGATGGAGTTGCCCATATGACTTTGTGGTGGACCATCCAGTCCTCTGGAGAGCCTGGCTTCCATGGCACGACATGCACTCCTCTAATGCACGTCTACAAAGGTAACATCTCCGTCTGGTGCCTGTCTCCACAGCCACCTCATTTCTCTCTCCAACCTCTGCCCAGCACATTACACGAGACACCTTTGATAGGCTTTGTGTGGTAACAGTTAGAATTCACTCAGTGCGAAGTATTTAAAGGAGGTGGCACGGGGTGGGCGGTATTGACAGGGTTTTGCTATCTGCAAACTGTTATCCGCCTCTCTGGTTGCCATGGCGACAGGGCGTTTGTATACTTCTGCAGGGAGAAGCGGAAGCCATGCCATGCAGCTAGCATCACTCACATCTGTTATGTAGAAAAGCACATTGAGAGTTAGGGTCAGCGTTTGTCGGTAAACTCTGCTCCGCCGGTAGTTCGGCAGAGTTTTTTTTACCAAACTTTGCGCTCTAAGCAGAGTGCGGAGTGCCAAAAACTCAGTGAACTCCACCGGCGGAGTGGAGTTCACCGCCCACCCTTAATCTTGACCGAAGTGTCTGAGTACAGCAGCCTGATTGCTCGCTGGATATTGGGTGGAATTCCCTATAGTTGAAGTTTGGCCCATAGCTTGTTACGTGGGACACAGTCAAAAGCTGCCTTAAAGTCAACGAAGCACATATAGAGGGGTGTACCTGTGGCCTTTGCTCTATTGAGTATTAGACCCACTACCGTAAGATTCGTTAAAGTGACTTGACCCCTTGTAAATCCAGTTTGGTTTAATGAAATTCTACCGGTATCCAGTGCCCATGTCTCCAAATCATGAAGTAGCAGTGTGGAGGAAAATAAATTTCCACATCCAGAAGCCCAATTAAGCAATAGTTGCTTGGTGAGGATGCCACGCCTCCTTTAAAGATGGGGTGGATTATTGAGTCCTTCCAGCGTTCGGGAATGACTCCTTTTGCCAGAATGTGGTTGAACATTGCTGCCAGGAAGATTGCCCATCTCGATGTCGAGCATTTAAAGAGCGCTTGTGGTAACCCAATCAAGGCCGGGGGCACACTCGACCCACGCTGTTTAAATAATCTTTATTAACTCCGCTATGGTATATGCTAGATGTGCCAATGACCCAGTGTCCCCATTGTTGTTGTAGGATCGGTCTGAATTGGTTGCATCCTGGGGGCTTCCTTTAAAACGGAATTTCAAATACTCGACCCAGTCACACTCGCTTATGTTTGCATTAGGGGCTGCTCTTGGACCTTTTTCAATGTTGTTTATGAGCGTCCAGAATTTTTACGAGTCGTTTGCTTTTGAAGCATGTAGCAGCTGGGCCCACAGTATTTCTTGCTTGGATTTTTTTAAAAGCCCATATCTTCCCTTTCAGTTGTCTTCTCTCCTTACGCAGACTTTTTAGTAGATTCTTATCTTGGGGGGCTTAGTGTAGCTGCCTGAGAATTCTGCCTGTGATAGATCTTTTCAGGCGGATCTTTTTATGGTACCCGAGATGGGCTCCCTTATTCCCTCTACTGACTCTTCTGAGTCGATGCTTATTAATCAATTCTCTAGCAAATGTTTCCCATACTAATATCTAGTTTGAGGTCTCTCCGGCCATATCCTCAAGGCTGACCACTGCTTCTTCTGCAAAAAACCTTGACTGAGCTTGAGCTCCACCATAGGCATTTCAGTTTTTTGGTGTCGATCTCTCCCTGTAAGGCTGTTACCACCTTATGTTTATGTAGGGATGTGCCTATCGTGATTACCTGTGGGTGATGATCACACTCCTCATGGTGGGCTATTCTAAAGTCCTGCACTTGCTTGTACAGTGGGAGAGTCACCAGCGTGTAATCTAGATAGGAGACAGAATTACCTGATGCTCTTGTCCAAGCGGGGGGAAATATCACCTGGCTTTCGGCCGTTCAGGACAAGCAGGCCAAGTACTTCTCAGACATTGACTAGTTACTCTCCTATCTTGTCTTTGCAGATTTGAGGGGGCGTGTTTTGTGCTGGGAGAAGCCGAACTATCTCCACATGCTTCTCACTTGGATAGTAAAATAGATTGAGATTGAAGTCTCCCGAGACTAGCCAGTGCAATGGATGGTATGTATTTTTTAAATTAAGCTGTTGCTGCCTTCCTCTTAGGGGTTACATACACATTTATAAGGACGGGAGATTTGTGTAGATGCTTGCCTCAACCGTCCGTTTACAGGGCCAGGAGGCATGAATCATCCACAAAGTTCTATCACCTCAGCTGACAGGTTGGTGTTAATGTAGATTGCCAGGCTACCTTTTGCCCTTCCAAATGCACTGCTTTTCTCGGCCGGTTTCCTGAATTATTCATATCCAATCAATGGAATACTACCTTGGGCTCAGGTCTCCTGGAGCATCATTATACCAAAGGCTCCCAAGAATTGTACGACTGCAGGATCCTCGATCTTTGCCTGCAACCCACCTATGTTCCAGGAGCAGATGGTTAGGCCATTCTGTTCAGAGGTGGCTGACAGTTCCATTTTTCAGTCTTTAAAACATTTGCAGCCTGCGATAGGAACGTGCGTAGCCAGCGCCAGTCATTTTCAGGTTCCTGATTTGTTATAAATCTTTGCTGCTTGGAGAGACATTCTTCTCTATTTACTCCAATTGTGACATTGGTTTTTCCCGGCGTGCATTTGATATAGCCCAGATGTGGCGATCCTCCAGTTGCCCTTCTTAATACAGACGCAGTGGTAACTGTCTTCTCATCGGGGCGCTGCTCAGCTGCTAGCGGGTGAGGATATCTATCCCCCTGATGTGCTTTTACTTCAATGCCCTAAGCTTTCAGCAGCTTTTTCCTCTTCAATACCTGGGCAGGAAGATCAAAATCGGTGAAGGTGACGGGGGGGTGGGGGGTCCGAGTGCTGTTGCCTTCTTGCTGGTAAAAATGTAATTGCAAGGATATCATCTGATACAATATATTCTGGGCCTGGTAGCACCTTTATTAATTTTAAAATGTTTGAATGGTTTAGTACATCCTGTGGGCCCCTAGATTTGAATTCTGGGATCCATAATAGCCGATGTCCCGAAACACTTGGATGTCCAGGGGGCGTATCGTTTATCTCTTTATGGCCACTGCCAAGTCCAGATGGGTCCCTTCCCCTTGCTGGGTTCTGGGTCATGATTCCTGTTTACCCGCCACAGTGTCTTCTTCCTGTCTCATGGGTTGCGCTCTCAGCTGCTGGCTGTAACCATGTTTCATGGGAGTTCTGTTCTATTGAACCAGAGGTTTGGGTTGCTCCTTCCTTGAGGTTTCTAGCTTGATGGTCCACATTCTGCACATCCCCCTGTTGCCTAGCCGTTCCACCTTCCGATTCACTGGATTTTACAGGAATCATATTAATGGCAGTGGGGTATTCTCCGTGTCTACTGACTTATGTCCCACTGGTAATGCAGGCTTATTTTTAAGGATACTTATTACTGGCACTGATTTAGACAACCAGGGTTTTTCTTCTGGAATGACCTCTGCCTCGTGTTTATTTGCTTTCATGTTTTGAAGCTAAGGAGGTGTTTAAAGAGCCTGTGTAGCTAGTGCGGACATTATTCCTCTCCTTCCTTTCACGTATTCTCTCCCTTTTCGTTATGTTATATGAAATTTGAAAAGTGTATCTTTCACTCCGAGGAGCATCAAGGCGCTATGCAGGCCCTACATAGACAAAACAGACCATAACTCGAAACTCAGATGAGTGAGAGGCATAGAGCATCGGGAGCGTTAAACATCCAGGTTTTCAGGAATTTCCTTTAGTTAGTCTCTGTTTGAATGAAACAAAGATGACTAGGAAGAAGGTTTCAGGCTTTGGTCCCTAGAACCGCAACTGATTTGCCATCCTTGGTGATGCACCTACAGCTAGGGGGCTTAAGGAGGTTCACTGATGAGGATCTGAGGAGGCGCTGCGTCACATATGGAGTGAACCTGGGCCTTAGATATTCAAGTCCTGAAGATCTGAAAGCTCTGTAGGTAATTCCCAGGATCTTGAAAAGGACTCTTTTGTGGATGGGCAGCCAGTGCAATGATTTTAAGGCAGCTGAGGCTGAGGAGCCTCGTGACCATTTCAAGACTAACCGTGCGGCTGCATGTTGGACTATCTGTAGTTTCTTTAGGACTGACTTATTGGTCCCTGCATATAAGCTGTTGCGAAAATCCAATCTAGATTTAATTAGGGTTACTGCTACTGCCTTTCTGGCCGTGCAAGGGAGTAGTTCAAAGAACTTTTTAAGGGACTTTATCAGGTGAAAACAGGTACCTCCCACCGCTAAAGATTGCTGACGAATAGATAGTACTGAATCGAATTTCACTCCCAAATTCTTGTCATTTGGGGTGGTGCGTGGGCTTCATCCTGATTTGGACTCAGCATATGCATCGTATCGCTTTCTGCATTTGAATCTCCTATTTGCTTAATTGGGGTTTCTGTTTTACGTACTTTTGCATCCATACCCTCAAGGTGAATGATTCTTTCAGACTGTTCCTCCTGTACGACTGATATGGGAGTTGGTGGTGTCTTAGCCAGCGCACCCCCACGATGTGGCTGTTTTTAACCTCCCCCAATATTCCTTGCATTATTACCGGCAATTGTGCTAATTTATCGACCATCTCCTTGCAGGAGCATATAGTAAAATAATTAAGGTGGTTTGTTTGTACCCTCATGATCAGAGAGTTTAATTTTTCAAGTTTTTCTTCAATCCTGGAGACGAAGATTACCATGGTATTAAGTAAGTCCACCTAATATCCATTATATTTGCATGGAGCCTGAGGGCCATAACTGTCGCTTGCATTGAATTCAAAATTGCCGCCAACGTGTTGGTAAAGTAACTCCTGGGTTGCGGATCCTTGCTATGTTCACCCATCTGCACCGTTTGGATTGTCCCCCGTCGTGATTCTCCAATAACCCTCAAATCAGGGGAGTCAGGCTCCTCTGCTTTCATAACCTTGAATTCTGGAAAAGAGTAGAGCCTGAATTGGGAGCGCGTCAACACGTCCAAAGTGTCAGAGTCTATCCTGTGATATTGAGCATTATTTATCGTGGGGGGGCGCTGAGAACCTAGGCAGACCTATCATGCTGGTACTGCTAGCGCTACGTAGTCTTGTTCCATTTCTTGAAGGTCATCCTCAGCAGACCAGCTATATGGTTGCGAGTTTTTTTAGATCAGAATCGTTGGAAACAAGGGGACATGGGTGGATGTCTCCCCTTTAGCTTTTTTACTCCCAACTACCTTCATGTGCTGATTTTCACTTAATGTGCTTGGTGCAATCCTGCCACCTTGGTCACTTAATAGCTTAAAAGTCTGTTATCTTTGATATTTTGGGCTTTTCAATTGGGTCCTTAGTCCCTCCATGAATTGTTGCGCTTCCATAATACCACTGCACTGCGGACTATCCGCTGTAACCGAACTGCTCTCTGGGTCTAAGTTACTACTCTCTGGCGAAGGGCTCCTTAGTGCTGTACTTTTGGGCCTTCGTTTTGCTGCCACCTGCTCCCGTTTTCTTTTATTTGTGGCCGGTGCTTTACCTCGTACTTTACCAGTTCTCATTTTGGTGTAGGTCGAGGGGTGTTTTAGTGTTATAGTGTTGCAGTGGCACCCCACACTCTTATCGGTAAAGAGATCAGCAGGATGAACATTGGTCTGTGCACTGGCCGGCTAGCCGAGCCTAGCTGCTTCCTTCTTTTCACCTGTTGTCAGTAGTAGGACAGTGGAGCACAACAAAACAGTAGTGCAGGGGTGCACAGGTGTGCAAGCAGCTGGCATCTGGGAATGGGGGCACGAGCACGCCAATGGCGCCGCCACACCCTTTCCTAATTGTCTCTTCCTTCCTCCCCCCCCTTGTGCTGTGTGGGGGTGTACTCACTCCTTGCGCTGATGCACAGCTGGATGGCTCAGGTTTAGGGCAATCCGCCACAAGCTGCAATATATCAGGGTGACCCTATTCGGGGCTCTAAAATCTCAAAGTCTCAAAGTCTTGACCAGGGAGAAGAGGCTAGTCTGACCACAAGCCACACCTGGTCCTAGCCGGGTAGCTTTAGTGAAACAAGGCCCTACCCACCAGCCACACAACTAAACGCAGCCCCCCTCAACGTGTTCTCTGCTTCCTTTAAACAACTCCTTAAGCTGTTTGGCTGCCAAAGTGAGGTGCAAAAAGATAGTGGCAAAATGTCGGTGGTAAACAGCGCGTGGCAGAGGAATTCAGGCTCGGAAGTTACCTGACCATTGTTGCGGCCTGCTCCCGGCAGCTTCCCCTCTGTGGCCCCACTCCCCTCTGGCCCCCTAAAGTCTCCGGCCTCCCCTGGTCCCCGACACAATGGAGGGTTTAGGAGGGTGGGGGTCAGCCCGAGAATGGCGGAGCAGCAGTCAGAGGCAAGGAGCAAGACCCCGGGCACGGCGGACTGCAGTTCGGCCACCTCCCTGCTTGCCCCTCGTTCACTCTGACTCCTCCTCCCTCGTACCACGTAACGTCAGCGTGCGCGTCTGTGCGACTCCAGGCAGAAGGTACCATCTTATGGTTTATCTTGAGGTGTTAGGTCCTGGAGAAAGGGTTGTGAATTTGTTGCATAAACTGCTCTAACCACCTGCGGATGGGTAATATAACAATGTCCCATCACATAACCTAAGATACTGGAGAAAGGTGGAGCGTCTTCAATCCTGTTGGTGCTCTAAGGTCTCAGGGTGGCTTGTTGATCCCTGTCCCTTCAGAGCACTGCAGTGTTGGGGTTATATTGTAGTTATCTATGTAGAATTGTCCTGGTTCTGTAGAATTAAGAATCAGAACAATTAGAGTGTTCTCTGTATTTATTATGTTGTATTAGAATGTTAAGATAGATTCATTGGAGCTGATGATATTGCTGGTTGCCTGGGCCTCGCTCGGGGTTGCCAATAAAGAAGAAACCTACAACTTCATTGCGTCTCCTGGTCATTACTTCAAAATGTTGGCGATGAGCTTGGCAACCGCGTGGACCCACTGAGTGGTTATTTGTACTTTTATGCACTTTGCTGCGTGTGCATGTTTCACTGCTGCGTACACCCGTACGAAATTTGCCTTCATTGTGGTTACGATTGAAGCTGGACATTTCTACATGATTTCAGTGCTTTTGAGGATCCGACACAAGCACCGTTGAGCCAAGTTATTATTCAAACTTGCCAGCTCGTGCCCCGCTTTCAACGTTTACCCACGAGGACTCCTCTTCACCATCTTCGTGGAGCTGCGTTCTAAGACTCGAACGCTCTTGTGGAGCCCCTCCGTGCATCTACTGAGTCCTGGATTCTTCTCGTCATTCCGCATCGACAGCTGCACGTCAGCGTAGGCATGCAAGGTCGTGACCTCGACGTGCCGCCATTTTGGATCTCCACAGTCGTCAGGGAAGTCAATTTCCTTAGCGCTTTCGGCAAGTTGGCAAGTTTGTTCTTTCTGAGTTTTATTTTTTAAAAACTCGTAAAATCGTAACGTTAACGATCGCTTCCTGCAACAATCCATTGGTACTTCAAGATATTGAGTAAGTACGATTTTGTTTTTGCTCTGCATTCAAATTAAAAATAATTATAACAATATGTCTACACCGGAAGAACCACCCAGAATTAACTCAGCCTTCAAGCTTAATTCGCCCAAAGAGTTTTTATCTTCTCCTGGTAATCCCAACATACCATGGCTTGAATGGAAAGAGTACTTTTTAAATTACATTGCTAACTTGGAAGATTGTAGTGGTTCTTTTTCGCCAGAAAGGAAAAAAAGGATTTTAATGTACTGCTTGGGCCCAGAGGGTTTAAGAATTTACAATCAGCTTAAAAAATGTGCCAGACCTGGTGATTTGGATGTATTTAAGCTAGCTTTAATGGACGTGGATGAGCATTTTTCTCCCACCGTTTGTGAAGCAGTTATGAGACATGCTTTCTTTCAAAGGAAGCAAGAAAAACACGAATCTATTGAAGATTACGTTTCCGCACTCACAAAAAGAGCCATTACCTGTAAATTTGGTAACTTCCTGATGGTCTTGAGAGGGACCAAATTATAATGAATACCAAGAAGAAGTCTATCCAAGACAGGTTATGGGCAGATGGTGACTCTAGTCTCAAAGACATTCTGGCTATCTTAAAAAGAATTCCTTTAACCCTATACAACATAACAGCAGGAAGGAATTTAAAAAGTCTGATCGCATGGACAACACCAGAAACCTAAATTATGCATGTTAGAGATGTGGGAGCTCTGCTCATTCTGCGCATTTCGACAAATGCCCTGGTAAGAATGCCAAATGTATTGAGTGCGGCCTAATTGGGCATTTTGCTAGAGCATTGTTATAACTTAAGTGTTGACATTCCTTTTCCTTAGCTACGTCTTCCCTACTGCTCAGCCAGGATGAGTGCTGGAGTGCTTGGTGATGATTGGAATGCTGAATGTTTGATGATGTTGTAGAATGCATGGGTGCTTGGTGATGTCCTGAGTGTCAGTTGGAGTATGCAGGCTGAGCAGCAGGGAGGCTGCTCCTGATGGGGCTATCTGTTATTTACTATCTTCTACTTATTTACCAGAAACTTACCCTGTAACTAAGCATGAATAAACCAACCTTATATTATACACCTCGGCTAATGGACTTTCAATTACAACAAGCATGCATGCGCAAAGGGAAAAAGAAATGGAAAGACAAAGTTGCATGCATTAAAGAGAGTGATGATGAGCATTGTAGTTCTGAAGACAGTAGTGATGATAGCAACACTAAGTATAACGAGAAAAATAACATTTTAAATATCTCTAGTCAAGGTGGAAGCAAACCCCTTTGTTGGGTTTCCTTCGGTGGTGTTTCTCTCCAAGTGGCTGCAGACTCTGGCTCTCCCAACACCATAGTTGCAGAGAGTATTTGGTTTAAACATTTTGTGGATGTGGTGGGGGATCAGTTAGAATCTCCTGACATTTGCGCTCGAGAGCTACACTGGGGAGAAGATGTCATTGGTTTTAGGCAACTTGTTTTCAGATTCAAGGGGAGACATGCCTTATGTAAGTTGTATGTAGCTAAAGAGGGACCCTCAGTTTTGGGATGGAAGGATCAGAAAAAACTTAAGATTATCCTAGACCCAACAGTCCAGAGCAAGTATTAGTTGCTTGTGAAGGAGAAAACACTAAGAACTGGGTCTTACAAGAATTTCCAGCTGTCTTCAATGGTAAAATCAGGAAAATTGAAGGGTTTCGCTCATGTCATTAGGCTAAAACAGGACGGCACACCAAAAAGTCACAAAGCACGCAACATTCCCTTCATTGTTAGAGATGAAGTTAAGTCGGAATTAAACAAATTGCTGGAAGCTGGTATTATAGAACCCATAGAAGCTTCTGAATGGGTTTCTCCACTTGTTGTGGCCAGACGTGCCAACATCATCATAGATCAATTTCCGCTTCCACGCATCGACGAAATGTTAACTTTAACTAGAGACGCCAAATGATTCTCCACTTTACACTTGTATGCTGCTTATCATCAGGTTGTATTGGATAAAAAAGTAAACACCTTCCGGCCTTTTGCACACCCTTTGGTTGCTTCCAGTTCAAGCGTATGCCATTTGGTTTAGCTTCTGCAGCTGCTGTATTACATAGGCTTATGTTTGAACTGTTTGGTGACTTAAAGGAGGTAAAAAAAATTCAGGATGAGATCTTAATTATGGGTAAAACTAAACAACATCATGATGACATTTTGAGGAAAGTACTCAACATTCTTTGTGTGAAATGTTTAACTGCTGAAATGACTAAATGTAAATTTGCTGAAAAGAAAGTCACTTACCTAGGTCATGAGATTAGTGAGAAAGGTATCAAACCTAAGGAGAAACTTGTAGAAGCAATCAACAAGGCTACTTCTCCCAAGAACAAGGACGAGCTATGCTCATTTCTAGGCTAGCCGGAATTTTACTTGAAATTTGTTGGAACTTTTTCAGAACAAACTTACGAAATGCGTGCTTTGTTAAAGAACAAGTCCTTATTTGAGTGGTCTAACTTATGTCAAAATGCCTTTCTTGATATTAAGAGTGCCATTAGTGGAGCCCCTAAGTTACAAGCTTTTAATCCCTCTGCCACAACCTTTGTCACCACTGATGCGAGAGGCAAGGGTTTGGGCAGCATACTCACTCAAATTGATGACCGTGGCGCAGAAATTGTCATAGAATTCGCCTCCAAGTCACTTTCTCCCACTGAACAGAAGTACTATGTTATTGAAAGAGAAACATTGGCCTGTGTATGGGCTCTGGAACATTTTCGGAAATTCTTGTGGGGAAGGAGGTTTACTGTTCGAACTGATCATAAGCCGTTAACTAAATTACTTAATACTGATGGTTTATCTAGGGCGTCTGCAAGAATTGCCAGACTTTCCATGCGCTTACAAGATTTTATTTACAATGTACAATATGTTCCGGGGAAAAAGAACGTCACTGCTGATTTGTTTAGTAGAATGTCTCCCCTCCTGAGGGAAGTGGATGCCAGTCCATGGAATGATGTTTGTGTTGCGAGTATTTTTTCAATTAACGATGGAAAAGGCTTACAAAAAGAGGAGTGGGAAAAAGCTCAAGAGGAGGATGAAATTCTTAACCTTGTCTGGACCAAAACTCAATGTGGTTGGAGTTGTATTAAATCTGAACTGCTTGGTGAGTTAAAAGCCTTTTGGGAAGTTAGAAATTAGGTAGGAGTTGATGGTTTGTTTATTGTGAGAGGAGACAAGATTATTCCTCCACGCAGTTTGAGGAGTAAAATTATTTCTCTTTATCATGAGGGTCACATTGGTATAACACGTACTAAGAAATACATTAAATCATTGTATTGGTGGCCTAAAATTGATATTAAAACAGAAAGGTTTGTGCGATCGTGCATGGAATGTGAGAGTTCTGATAAATCTCAGAAAATGCTCAACCCTCCTTTAAGCTCTTTAGGCTGCCCTTCTCTACCTTGGGATGATGTTGCTTTGGACATTATGGGTCCCATGAGTCTCAGAGGTATATTCTTGTGTTAGTGGACTTATTTTCTAGGTGGATTGAACTCAAGGTTGTCAATAAAGGTGACACTAGTTGTGTCATCAAATTCCTGGACAGTGTATTTCTGCGTGAAGGTTTCCCTAAAACCATTCTTACAGACAATGGTGTTCAATTTAATAATGATAATGGTGTTCTGTTGAAATGAAGGAGTTTCTTGAGGCGGCAGGGATTTCACATAGATTCACTGCACTCTATCACCGTAGGGGGAATGGTGCTGTGGAAAGAGTGAATCGTATCATTAAGGGTGTGTTGCAAATGGCTAATCAAAGCAGGAAAAATATTGATGGTGAACTTAAGAAAATGCTATGGTCCTACAGGGTTACATGTCATGATGCCATAGGTGAAAGTCCCTGTGGTGTTATGAGGGGCCGTATTCCTCATTCTAAGGTCAACCCAGGTTGGATGGATAGAGGTAAACAAGTGGAATGGGATGCAAAAAGGATCAATAGTTGTATTTTATCTTCTCAACTCAAGAACAAAAAATACTTTGATTTGAAACATTGGGTCCGTGATGTGAAGTTGACTGTTGGTTAATGGGTTCGTGTAAAATACAATAGAAAGGTAGCTAAAGGTAAGAGCAAATTCAGTGCCCCTGTGCAAATTGTTAAGGTCATGTTCAACACTGTGAGATTAACTGATGGCAGTGTATGCCATATGAGTCGCTTATCTTTAGTTAAGAATGTTCCTTGTCACACGTTTAATTTTGCTCAACTACAAGTACGCAAGCAGAACTATTGGTGGATTAATGTCGATACCAAGAGTTCGTCTTATGCCAGTCTTGCTGTTTCCAATATTTGTGTTCAGAGTGGAGATGGTCTGAGGAATGATGCTTGCTCTGAGCCATGTATTGGTTCTGGGCAAGATGAGTCAGGCGGAAAGAAAGTTAGCACCTTTGGTAGAACCATTGTGAAACCCAAGCGATTTGAAGACTATGTATGTAATTCTTAAATTGTCCTTTTATCTTGTGCAGCCTCTTCAGTTTGTTTTTGTTTTCTTTATTTTATTTCTTTATTTATGTTTTTTCTCTTTTTGTTCTGTAAGGGGTGTAGTGCTGGGGTTATATTGTAGTTATCTATGTAGAATTGTCCTGGTTCTGTAGAATTAAGAATCAGAACAATTAGAGTGTTCTCTGTATTTATTTTGTTGTATTAGAATGTTAAGATAGATTCATTGGAGCTGGTGATATTGCTGGTTGCCTGGACCTCGCTCGGGGTTGCCAATAAAGAAGAAACCTATAACTTCATTGCGTCTCCCGGTCATTACTTCAAGCACCCAAGGTCATGAAGGTGGAGTTTTGTATCTTTGTCCCCTCACGCTAACCTAACGTGCTGTACATGGGGTTGTGTATCGCCATCCCCACACTGTGCCCTACTGGAGATGGGGTTTTGTCCTATGGAAGTTATGTTTTCTGTTTGCGATGTGACAGGTATTACTCATAGTTTCCAGATGACGATTATGGAAAATGGTGAGATAATGAAGTGCAGCTATGATAATAATTACATATAAAACATGATAAATTGATAGCAGGAAAAAGAGAGAGAAAAGGGCAAGTGAAAAAAGCTAGCGAGAGACAGAGAGAGATCGTAGTCAGGTTCTAAGACATATGAAGTAGAAAGGAGCCTTAACTCACCTGCTGAGCAAGCAATACTTTGTCTCTTCTGAGCTTCTTCGAATGCCACGGGAAGGGTCTCCTCCTCTTCTTTGATGCTGGCTGGCATTACTGCTGTGACTTTCCCAAGTCCTAAGGCAACAGAAACATCAAAGAGTTATTATACTGTGAGCACTTCAGTAAAATCTGTTGATTTTGAATTTCAATGAACAGCAATGCATTCTTCTCTTCCGACAGAATATATGACTTTTACATTGGAATAGAAGTTGAGACAAGGACCTGGAAACAGAGTCCTTGTTATCCGTCTAAAACTCAATGCTCATCACATATTTAGACAAATGA
This sequence comes from Calotriton arnoldi, assembly GCA_963921515.1. Taxonomy (NCBI): domain Eukaryota; kingdom Metazoa; phylum Chordata; class Amphibia; order Caudata; family Salamandridae; genus Calotriton; species Calotriton arnoldi. The sequence continues at coordinate 1,433,877 of CAWUFW010002915.1, forward strand.
GTAACAACACCTAAAACCACAACATCATTAAATCACAACACTTACTCAACAAAAAGGGTAAAGAGCACCGTAATCGTGTTTTGGCTTCACAGACGCCTTTTTCAAGATATGAAGCTAAACCACTTAGCGGTTTGAGAGCACAATGAGTGCCTTCCTTGAGCTGACTGGACAGGACCATATATATATATTATACATAACAGGTATTCATTAAATATAGCCCAATATTGCAATTGAGGGGTTTGATGAGATCATAAGTCACAAAGCCAAAGACGAGTGGTGTGTAATTGTCCCCAGAACCCCGAGATGGCAATGGAGGACCGTAGTGCACGCTACTCATTATGATTGTTTATATTACATGTTTGTTTTGGGGTAGTTACCTTGAAAAAGTGAATTTCTTCAAGGTGTGGCTAAGACTGGGCACTGAGAATAATTAGAATGTCATCAAATTGTTAACCATAATGAGGGCAAATGAATGTATGTGATTCAGTGTCTACAGCCTTTACTGCATAGTTATGGATTTGCCAACTTTTGTACATAATTTGTAAATTTTGAGAAATTGTTTATATTTCAGATGAGTAAAGATAATTCTGCCAGAAAATGTGCTGAGCAATTTGCAATTTTTCTAGCATTATTTAGATAACCCTACCACACAATTTGGTTAGTATAGTAGACCTGACAATGGTAAAGCTTCCCAGAGTGTTTGTTTGTTTATTTAGTTTTATATAGCGTTGGCTAGACCCGGAGGTATCAGAGCGCTTTACATAAGGAACAACAGAATAATTTAAACATTTTTCACAGAAATTTCAAAGTAAATGAACAAATCATAAGAGGCAGAGAAGGAAAGGGGGACAAGAATATGAGTAAAAGAATAGGTGGGGGAGGGGGAAGGGAACCTGAGCGGGGAGGGAGTAAAGGCAGTCGGGCAAAAGAGAAAACGTTCGACTCAAAAGTCAAGGTATCATAGCGATTAACATAAGGTCAAGGTACAGTAATTTAAAGACATAAGTTGCACGGATTTAACAAGGAGAGTGGAAAAATCGTAGGGGGGGAGAGAAGGTAGAGGGGGACAAAAGTAGTGTTCTGCGAGAGGGTGAGGGGAGAGGAGGGAACCAGGGGGGGATGGAGTTACGGAAGACCAGAAAGAGGGAGAAAAACGTTTGAGGATCGTCAGGGGGAGAACGGAGGAAAGGGGGAAAGGACAGAGGTCGAACAAGATGGTGGGTCCGGGTCCTGGGAATCGACGGTGGCCAGCATCAAAATGGCGGGTTTAGGAGCTGTCATTATGATGATGAAATTCATGTTTCACAGGGACCCATGCCATATTTTACATTTCTCATGGTTCCCTGCAAAATATGGGATTCATACAACTGCGTTTTGTGCAGTGTTCTATATAATTTGATGAATTTTTTAAATGTCATGTTTTTGAAAGAAGTCGGCTCTTATTCAGATTGTCAATTGTACTGTCACATGAAGTTAACGTCAAAATGTCTTTAGATTTTTCTCACTGCTAAAAGAAAATTTGTTTTTTTTCATTTAAAATTCACCTGAATCAAGACCCGTTTCAGTAAACATCAATTTCTAAGATTCTTTTAGAGAATTATTTCCAGTGATAGCTGCATTGGTCATTGTCTCGGAGTCCATCTTACCTTTCTTATTGTTTTACCATCAGTCTTCTAATCTGAAGATACTTGATTTGATAGTTTAAATGTATTAAGATTTTTCAATTATCTGTCAACGTCTATACTGCAATCCATACTGTAATCAAGTAGGCACATCATTATTGCATTCGTTCGCCACTGAACTCTTCTATTCAAGAGCAACAAGCACTTTTATAGATTTTCTTTCTCTCCTTATAAGGTAGTTGAATGCACATTTCTGCATTAGTTTAAAATAAGTCAATTTTCTAATTGAAAGAAATTACATTCCACAACTTTAATAAAACTGTCAATAAGGTTTCTTGGTGTTAGAATAAGAAAACATTTAGATTTAGACTGCTTCAATTTTGATTCCTGAGCTTCCACTGTTTCTCCTGTAGTCACGTCTATTTGATTTTTTATAAGTTCTTTTTTTTAAACATTTCGGTACATTCACACAGAGTGTCTTTAATTATAGCTTGCCTGTGAGCTCAAATAGATTTATGTTTACATTAGCAAACCCACAATTCAAAACTGGACAAAATTTGTATTTTTACTTATTATCATTTGTCAAGCACAAATGCTAAGACCAGGCCTAGTTTGAAGATATAGATACACAACACATACAATATAAAAATAAAACATACATAGCAGCAGTGAAAGTACAAAATTTAAGCTAAGTTAACGGTCATGAACACAAGTAAAAAAAAATTAATCTTCAGTGCCTTTACTAACTGCTAAACATGCCGATGGAATGAAAAGAGGTGGTCAAATGATTCAAGAGTGTGCCTCTAGCTACCCCAGGTGATTCTTGCCTAGATTCACACTTGCCACCTAGAGATTCACAGTTTGGGATCAAAGGCCAATTGTAGGGCTCTCACAAGTTTATTGAAGGTCAACAGACTGGACAAATAGTACATAGCCGATCCATAAACAGTCTCTCATAGTATACATAACATCCTCAGATAAATCTGTGTTTCCATCATCACCAAGCAAGGTACTTCCATCAGCTAGACACATGTTCGAAGCTTCAAAGGCAAAATACTACTAGCATCACTCTAATTATGAACTGACTGTTCTTTGAACATAGGGTGCTGAGAAATGCTAGGATAAACAGCTAAGCATGACAGCAGGCTTTCGTTAAGTCTGGCTGTTCAAATTCTGAAGGTGAAAGAAGTGAGAGGTGTGATACAGTGAGAGTAGAGTGATAGAAGCTGGAAAATCAAAAAGAGCAACCCGAATTGCATTTATTTTAGTTTTACTTACTACACCATATTAAATAAATAAGTCCACCCTATGGTAGTTCCATAAATCCAAAATCAGACCCAAACGGGAATGTAGATACAGTTTTCAGCCCCAAGAGTTCCTAATGAATTAATCCACGTGCATCATATAGTCGCGGATTAGGGAACTCCTCACAGTGTAATGTTCGCTGCATTTTGGCCCTTTCTTTGGCGCCTCCTCAGGACATATCACAAGGACTTGAGGGACGCACAGATTTGACCAACTAGATGGAATAAAATGCCCATTGGATAAATGAAGGACAGCCCTTTGAAGACTCCGCAATCTCCTAACAAACAAAACGAGCACATTACAACCTCAGCGGACACTTGTGTTTCCTCTCTGACGGAGAAATATTAATACTCCCATCTGACCGAGTCGTCCAATCAATAGGACTCACCTTCATGTATCCTACAGGTATTTCTTTCACTAAAATAAATGCAAATTAAGTTGCTTTTAAAAGTAATTGAACCCAGGCTTAGGTAGACTTTATTGATTACTGTAAAGAACCCCATTTCTCTCCCTGTACAGGGAGTTACAGCACAAACCTGCTGCAAACAACAAAGCACTCAATTTCTTCTAATTTGGAGCACTGCCAAATGCAGGATCATGGGAAGTGAATATGGAGGGTACCATCCTATCAGATCTCCCACATTACTGTTCTACGGGTAGGTGAAAAGCATGTGTGCAGGCAATATGTACATGTATTTTTTGGCAGGGCTTTACTGGTAATACACACATCTTACATACAAGTCAGGCCCAATTGTATGCTAACATGAACACACTAATTCCTTACAGTGTTTATGTGATAGGCTTAGAGCCTAGAAAGCTAACGGAATGAATGCTAATGCTAACAAATGCGTGCTTGATTCTTCTGAACTACTTTTGACACCAATTGCTTTAACAAAACATTAAACTGGAAATGATCCACTCTCTGAAAGCTGCCGAGCTACATCTAGTGACTACAGCTACAAGGCAAGTCTGTACAGATCGGACTTTGGAAGGAGGCAGAAAGTTACACTTGCTTGCCTTCCTTCCGTACACTACAGCAAGAGGACATTGTCAGTGTTCCGTAGAGAGAACATAGGAGTTGGGCAGGAGTGCCCCCTTCCCTCTACATAGGGAAACATTAGAGACGAAGGTGTATAAAGGATGCTACAATTACAGAGGGGTGAGACACTGCCAAGCCAGTCACAGATCTGGCTTGGCAGTTCGGGCTGGACTGATCCCATGAGACACAGGGTCAAGACTGATTTGCATATAGCTGGGTCTGAACTGAGGTGGCAAAGTGAGCTAAAGATTGATGATGGATTCAACCCAGATCTGTGACTGGGGGTGAGTGTCTGAAAAGTTTCAGCGCTCCATCCATCATCTCCTTGTGTATAATCTGTCTGCAAGCATTTGGAATCACGTAGCTAAAGGAATCACTAGGAGTTTAGCCTGGAGAATGCATTGTAAACCAGGGTATTACCACATTCTTCATTTAAAAGTACCTTACCTCTAGCCACTGATGAAAGACTGGTATCACAAGATTGCAGCACTCACGGGGTACCAGGAAGGAGGAACAGGTCTGATAATGAAGCCTATTTGTTCTAGGACCCTTGCGGACAAATGGACCAGGTCCTTCACTGTTCCAAGTGAATCGTATCAAAATACTAAAAGTATGTATATGGAATGGCTTTAATCTTAGTAGCCAATGAAGGGCAAGTATTAGCAAAGCCAGAAGATCTCACCTTTTGGCTTTGCCAATGCTTCAGTGTCAAAAAGATCAAAAATGGTCTTTGTCCATGCTGGACGGCATTTGCAAAAACCAAAAAAAACAGTATGATGACATCTACATGCCCATGTGTTACCACACATACGTATGTGTGCCCCATGATGATACGACCGCTACAGCATGATCATGTTTGTACATATACAACATTACGCAAAAGCATCTTTTTTAATACACTGTTTCCTGGTAGCAGTTGGCAATGTTGAAGTGGCAGATTTACCCCCAAAAAAGAATGCAGGTGCACGGAGCACGAAAGCACATTTGTAGAAATTGCAGAAAGAAGGAACCCAGAGGCAAATTGTAGTTGCCAACCCCCATAAAAAAGTTACTTTTTTTTTTTTTAATATGCAGGGTTGGTGGTGAGCTGTGTAAGCAATGGTGGAGGACAGGATTATAAAAAAAAACAGAGCATGACAGACAGGGAGTGGTGAAGAGGGATGTGAAAGGGAAACAGAACATGGGAGAGAGAGCAAGAAAACATGCATTGTCATGAAGGTCTGAAACCAAGAAAAGAGCAGCCTATGGTGTGAGCAGTGAAAGGACAGAAGTCAACCAGTTTAAAAGGTGGTTAAGAGGCTATGCTCCAGGGGAGGGACACACACAAGAAGAAAAAGGAAGCCTCCACTGAATAAGAAACAAGGAAGTGAGAGCGAGAGGCAAACAATGATAAGCAATGAGCTGACCCTAAGCCCATTGTAAGTATCCTGCTCTGTAGACAACAGGTCTGCGACAACAGTCCGCTAACGCGGTCTGTAGGAGAGACCTAAAGAAAAGGCAGACATTCAGCCCCTTTTGGCCTGCTACACAGAGATTCAAAAGATGGCTCAGTGGAGGGAGCTCATATCTCACCAGACATGACTCCTGCCTATCAAGAAGAGTGAAGAGATGACCAGAGCCAATTCTCAGGCCTGTTATCACTGAACTCAGGCTTGACATTAATGTATAAGCATTAAATGACATTAGTGACAGTCTTCCTGCCTCCACGGTCTCAACCAAAGGATGTCAGATAAGGTACAGGACTGTATCAAGGTAGAATTTACTAAGGCACTGGACAGTGTTTCAATGCTTTAGCAAGGCATCAAAAACGTGAGGAATTCTGTTGTGCACTGTGCTCTCAGTGAGGTCCGAAAGAATGGCGCAGCAGATGGATGAGATAATGGACGAGCTAGGTGATGCAAGGTTATTGAGTACCTTTAATGTGACCAGTGGCTACAAGCAGATCATGCTTACCCCTGGTGGCAAGTAGAAAATGGCCTTTAGAGTCCACATTACCAGTTCCAATGATGGTGCTGCGTTTCCGAGGACCATGTGTGATGTGCTGCCCAGTCCAGGTTTTTTCTTTGCTTTGTAGCCTTCTTTATTCCATTATAAAACAGGACTACAAGTCCCAAAATTGAAAGAAAATACCTGGACCTGCATGGACCTGGGAAACATGCCAGCTATGGGCTGGTGAGTGGCAACTTAGCTTGGCTAGCCGAAATAGTGGTGTTCATAGCTAGCTAGAAGGACCACTGGAGGAGAGCTCTGTGGACATGGTGGAGGGGAAGTTGATGATCATGGCAGGCACGTGTCAGATCGAGCAGAGATCAGTGCTCTACCTTAGACGCAAGGCATAGAATATCCGCTAAAGTTTATGTAGTGGACTGGAAATTTCCCTGAATTCAGACATTGGTGAGGAACTTTCTAGGACTGGAGTTTGGTGGAGAACTATGGGACCATAGAGGCATCAATGACTGAATCAGTCAAAACAGGTCAATTAAATGGTGAGATGTCAATAGCTCTTCAATGGCTTATGAAGGCTCTGAATTTAGCCCCATTGCTGCAGCAGCCTGATTACAATGGACCCTCTATCACAAAGATAATACAAGGGTGTTGGTGTCATTTTGGCACAACAGACTGACGTGGGCAAAAAACATCTGGTGATTTTCTTTAGTCAAAGAGCAGAACTTTGTTTGAGGAAAGAGGCGTATGCCATTATTTGGGCACTGAAGAGATTCAGTAACTACTTGTTTGGGGCTATCTTTACCATCTAGACAAACCATAAGCTTTTGTGGAGGCTAGTGACCATGAAAGATAGCAACCCAAAGTTGCATTGGTGGTCTATTATTTGTAAGACTTCACCACAAAGCATAATCCCCGATTGTCCAATGGAAATGCTGATAGACTTTCCTAGAGGTTTACACCATCAGACAACAGAGATGCCCTGGCCAAGTGTAGCCTCTGGAGATCTCCCTTGGGAGGGCTGGCTGTAGGTTCAGAATCCCTAGTTCATGCAACAATCTGTTTCTCTTGTTCCCACTCTGGCTGATTCTGTATTTTTTTCTTCAGCAAGAAACCTGTGTTACAGTTCTGCTGACAAGTGGTCTAAATGATTTTAGGTTTATATCTGTGTATTAAGATCACAGAAACACCAGCTCACAAACCAGTTTGCATACACTGTTGGTGCTTCAATGGATAACACTGAAGCAATGAAACCCTCAGCTCATAAGAGTTTAATAGGCAAAAAGGGAAAGCGGAGCCAAAAAAGAACAAGATCAATTGGTACAACCCCACAAAACCCCAGCACCATTCCCTAAAGGAGTATCAGCTGCATCTATTTAAAACAATGCCTCCATCCCATCTGTCTGAGGCACCCCAGATAACTCCAGCCCAGTCCACCCTGTAGATCAAGCTTATTCTGCATCTAGAAGTCCAAGAAAGGGCCTAGCCGCCTGCCTGCACAAAAACAAATCAATTCCTTTATGCCGACTCTTGGTTTCACTTTGAAATTCGCTGAGGATGTGAGAATTCATAACTGCATCTCCTCTTGGGTGCCTTTGTGTTTGGGGAACAGCTCAAAATTAAGGACGCTACTTTTTTCCATTTACCATCTGCTGACTGCATCATTACGATCAGCATTCCATCATGCTTGCCACCAAACATTTGAGGCCACTTCCTGATCGAACTTGGGTTGCTGTCAAAGGTGGAGGGGCAACAACTACCCTGTTGTTGTCATGCGCACACAGCTAGCAGGAGTGTTATGGATTCCACCTCCACCTTCATAAGTTCTTAGAGTTAGATTACCAAGAAGACATATGTATGCTGTATTAGTATAGCACACACCTAGCCAGAAGGCAGCAAAGCACTGTACAGTGACAAAGGCAAAGATTCAGTCAACAAAAGATTTAAGAGGTATCTAGGATCTTTGATACGTACGGATGGCAGTACCTGACCCTGTATGTTGCAGGCGGTGTGACAACATGCTACAGGTTATAGGACTCGATCTCTATGGTACTTTTCCTTTTTGCTCCATTCAACCTTCAAGTGCAGTGGCTCCAGAAACAACATGGCGACCGCTAACCACCGGAGCCCGCTCCCGAGCGGCTGAGCCCGAGACTGACCGTGGGGTTCCTGCAACAAATTCCACACAGCGGAGCGCTCCCCCCGGAGTGACGGTGTAACAGTTGGCACCCCGCAAGGGACAGCGAGATTTGGCACGGTGCCCGAAGGAGCGCTCAGGGCCGGACTGATGATCGGGGGCCCTATCTCCCTCCACGCCACCGAGACAACCGATGGCCCGGTCCCTCGTCACCCAGGGATCCAGACACGAGGAGCGACCCAACACCGCGTCGCAGAGGTTAGTGAGCAGGGGGCCATTCTCCATACGTTCACTGTAAACACCACGGCGGAGCTGCTCTATTGGGGGTGCCTGACCTTAACATGGCGCCCGCCGGACTCTGCAGATGGCTCTAGAGCGGGAACACACTGAGGCACAGCGCCAGAGTGCATTACATCTTGGGTGGAAAGGGCTGCCACACAACGAGACAACCGCTAGCGACCAAACATAGAAGCGGAACGCAGGGCTAGCACAAACTGCAGTAGACCGTTTGTTCTCCCCACCCCCTCCCCCTCCATCCGCGTATCAACACTGCCGCTGAAGAAGCTGCCACAAAAGGGGGGCCAACGACAGAGCACCGACCCCTCCCCCCCCGAGGAGCCATCCCAGTGCGCACAAACATCTACTGAGGCATACAATGCAATGCTTAACTGACTATATCTTACTGAGTGTGGCCGGACCCCAAGATGGCGCCCGTGTTCGATCGTGAGGAAACAATCCTAAGATCTAGAGACAACACCACCTACAGAGTCTTGGAGATCAACAGACTCGATTTGCCTGACCTTAAGATGGCTGCCAAGCTACACTCCCCTTCCTATCCTACCACCTTCGCCAGCTCCACCAGCCCGTCTCTGGACTCTAGACTTTTGGTCCCTTCCTGATTCTCATCTTTATCCGGCGGAGTCCGAAATGTATGACCGATTCCCGGTGGAGCTGCCCTGACAGCTATAGGGGAGACAGGATCTAGCACACCGCTATGACCGTCACCTACCCAGCCGGACCTCGGACTTATGTCTCGTCTCTTTCTCCGCTGCTGACTCTTGGTCCCTTCCTGATTCTCATTTTTATCCGGCGGAGTACGAAATGTATGACCGATTGCCGGTGGAGCTGCCCCGACAGCTATAGGGGAGACTGGCTCTGGCACACCGCTATGGCTGTCACCTACCCAGCCGGACCTCTGACTTATGTCTCGTATCTTTCTCCGCTGCTGACTCCCTCCCGTGGACTCCATGCTCTCCCTGGCCTTTTTCTTTTTTTCCCCTCTCTTTTCTGTGGATCTTGTTCTTCATGGTCGCTAATAACTCCTGTATTGAATTTGTAACCTCTCTGTAATTAATGTGATCATTTTTGTAATTTGTAACACAATGTTTCCTTATGTTAAGCGCTAGACCTAGTTTTTTGGCCGATGACCGGTGGAGCTACCTGATAGTTATAGAGGAGATGGCCCCCTTGGCCGTCACCTACCCAGCCGGACTTTGGGCAGACCTTCCTTCGTCTCGCCTTCGCATTCTCCCTCCCACCCCTTTACCCTACCCCCTTTCCCCCTCTGTGCTCCATTTTTTCATCCAATATGCTTTTTAAATGTTTTTCCGTTGAGACATAGATATTTGGCCGATGCCCGGTGGAGCTACCTGATAGCTATAGAGGAGATGGGCTGTGGACTTCCCCCTCGGCCGTCACCTACCCAGCCGGACTTTGGACAGACTCTCCCTCGGCTCTCCACCCTATTTCCCTCCTACCCCTTTACCCTACCCCCTCTCCCTTCTAAGCTCCATTTATCTCGTCTTTACGCTCTTGAAATGTTTTTCTAGTAACTGATGTAACTGGTAACTGATGTAATTTTGTAACTTTGTGGAACCCTATGTAAAGCGCTCTGATACCTCTGGGTCTAGCCAGCGCTATATAAAACTCAAATAAATAAAAATAAAATAAAATCCACACATAACAGAATAAGAGCAAACCACTGGTGACTGCGCATGACAACAAAGCATGACCAGTTTAGGCCACAATATAAACATAAACCCACAGTCCTCCAACCAACAATGACCTATGACTAAGGCTCCCAGTTTTCTGTTTTTACTGATTTTTACTGATAAATACAGACAGAAAACAATGTGTTTCCTGTCTGTATTTATTTTTAAAAGTGGAAAAATACTAAAAATTATGCTTTTTGGAAAGACTCTCCATGCTGTCTATCATGAATTTCAGGCAAAGAGCAGATAGACAGAGAGGGAGTTACAAAACAGGATCAGATTTCCTTAAATACAGGCATTAGTGAACATATATTTGTAAATAAAGCTAATATACACCTATGGGTGTAGTTTTTTGTTATATGTGGCTGCTTAAGTTGATAAAACGTGACAGGCTTCCACGTATGAGTGCACGTCTAAGAGTTAAATAAATGTGGAAATATACCATTTTACAACTCCAGTTATTCTAAAAACACAAAATAAATTTGGATAAAAACCAATAAGATGGCCAAAAAATAAATATGGATAAATACAGACGAAAATGTAAAAAAAAAAAATACCATAACACCGGGAGCCTATGACCAATGAACTATCACGCTTCCCAACCACTGAAATGCACTTTGGATACCTGTTAGGGCATTAAACGTTCTACAGATGCAACCACAATCCAATACATTTATAACTGTATTTCCCAAAATTCGCTTTTTAAGCATGAACTTCGACATTAATCAAATACAGATCATACACGTTTTCAAGCTACTGCAAAAAAAATGTTTAATTATGGGGGCTGGTAGACAAGAAGAGACAAGCAATAATGTGTCAAGTTGAGACTGGGCACTAGGTATTATTAGGAATAATAGTACACCCATCCATATACGTAATAAGAACTTGGCAGTCAGGGAGGGGTTTCCTAGCTCTTTTAATGTAGTTGGTCTGACACTTTCTCTGTTAACAGAGCTTTTTAATGACCCATAAAACATCAGTGGTGCATGGTGGCTGGGGTCTCTTACGTTATATGTAACTTCTACAGTAACTCAATGGGAGATACGGATGGGAACATATGTGGTTTGCACAAAACGCACTTTCTGAGGCATTACTTAAATGCAACTCTATGTAGTGTGACTGTCATCATGCATGCACGCACATCTTCTAAACAGATCTACTTACTTCCTCCAGACAGGGCACCTCTTGTCTCCTGTTCTTCGTGTGCCTGTCGGGGGAGCTCGTCAGAACTACTGTATCACTCATGGAGGGGTCCAGGGTGTCTCAGCTCACATGACTCCACTCTACCAGAGACTCATCACAGAGACACAGAGGGCCTGCCCTAGAGGGGCTTAGCACAAAGGGCAGGGTCCAGGCTGTCAGATCTGAATCAATAAAAGTGCTTTGGCACTGAGGGCAGAGTCTGGGCTGTCAGACCTGGATCAGTAAAATTGTTCTGGCATCAGAGGGGGGTCCAGGGTGTCTCAGCTCACTAGACACCACTCTACCGGTGACTCATCACAGACACAGAGGGCCTGCCCTAGAGGGGTCTAGCACTGAGGGCAGAGTCTAGGCTGTCAGACCAGGATCAGTAAAATTGTTCTGGTACTGGGGGCAGGGTGCGGGCTGTAAATCCTGCTGGATCAGTAAAAGTGCTCTGGCACCAGGGGCAGAGTCCGGGCTGTCAGACCTGGATCAATAAAAGTGCTCTGGCACCAGGGGCAGAGTCCGGGCTGTCAGACCTGGATCAATAAAAGTGCTCTGGCACCAGGGGCAGAGTTCGGGCTGTCAGAACTGGATCAATAAAAGTGCTCTGGCACCAGGGGCAGAGTCCGGGCTCTCAGACCTGGATCAATAAAAGTGCTCTGGCACTGGGGGCAGAGTCCGGGCTGTCAGACCAGGATCAGTAAAAGTGATTCTACAGCAGGGATAAGGTCTGGGCTGTCAGATCAGTAAAAGTGCTCTGGCACCAGGGTCAGAGTCTGGGCTGTCAGACCTGGATCAGTAAAAGTGATCTGGCATCAGGGTCAGAGTCCGGGATGTCAGACCTGGATCAATAAAAGTGCTCTGGCACCGGGGCAGAGTTCGGGCTGTCAGACCTGGATAAATAAAAGTGCTCTGGCACCGGGGGCAGAGTTCGGGCTGTCAGACCTGGATCAATAAAAGTGCTCTGGCACCGGGGGCAGAGTCCGGGCTGTCAGACCAGGATCAGTAACAGTGATCCTACAGCAGGGATAAGGTCTGGGCTGTCAGATCAGTAAAAGTGCTCTGGCACCAGGGTCAGAGTCCGGGCTGTCAGACCTGGATCAGTAAAAGTGATCTGGCATCAGGGTCAGAGTCCGGGCTGTCAGACCTGGATCAATAAAAGTGCTCTGGCACCGGGGCAGAGTTCGGGCTGTCAGACCTGGATAAATAAAAGTTCTCTGGCACCGGGGGCAGAGTTCGGGCTGTCAGACCTGGATCAATAAAAGTGCTCTGGCACCGGGGGCAGAGTTCGGGCTGTCAGACCTGGATCAATAAAAGTGCTCTGGCACCGGGGGCAGAGTTCGGGCTGTCAGACCTGGATCAATAAAAGTGTTCTGGCACCAGGGGCAGGGTCCGGGCTGTCAGACCTGGATCAGTAAAAGTGCTCTGGCACCGGGGCAGAGTTCGGGCTGTCAGACCTGGATAAATAAAAGTTCTCTGGCACCGGGGGCAGAGTTCGGGCTGTCAGACCTGGATCAATAAAAGTGCTCTGGCACCGGGGGCAGAGTTCGGGCTGTCAGACCTGGAACAATAAAAGTGTTCTGGCACCAGGGGCAGAGTCCGGGCTGTCAGACCTGGATCAGTAAAAGTGCTCTGGCCCCAGGGGCAGAGTTCGGGCCCTCAGACCTGGATCAATAAAAGTGCTCTGGCACCGGGGCAGAGTTCGGGCTGTCAGACCTGGATAAATAAAAGTTCTCTGGCACCGGGGGCAGAGTTCGGGCTGTCAGACCTGGATAAATAAAAGTTCTCTGGCACCGGGGGCAGAGTTTGGGCTGTCAGACCTGGATCAATAAAAGTGCTCTGGCACCAAGGGCAGAGTTCGGGCTGTAAGACCTGGATCAATAAAAGTGTTCTGGCACCAGGGGCAGAGTCCGGGCTGTCAGACCTGGATCAGTAAAAGTGCTCTGGCCCCAGGGGCAGAGTTCGGGCCCTCAGACCTGGATCAATAAAAGTGCTCTGGCACTGGGGGCAGAGTCCGGGCTGTCAGACCTGGATCAATAAAAGTGCTCTGGCACCGGGGGCAGAGTCCAGGCTGTCAGACCTGGATCAATAAAAGTGCTCTGGCCCCAGGGGTAGAGTTCGGGCTGTCAGACCTGGATCAATAAAAGTGCTCTGGCCCCAGGGGCAGAGTTTGGGCTGTCAGACCTGGATCAGTAAAAGTGCTCTGGCCCCAGGGGCAGAGTTCGGGCTGTCAGACCTGGATCAATAAAAGTGCTCTGGCCCCAGGGGCAGAGTTCGGGCTGTCAGACCTGGATCAATAAAAGTGTTCTGGCACTGGAGGCAGAGTCCAGGCTGTCAGACCTGGATCAATAAAAGTGCTCTGGCATTTAGGACACAGTCCCGGCTGTTCCTCCCGCCTCAAACTGTTGCTGTACCGCCAAGGGAAAGTCTAGGTGAGGGGTCTCCAATCTTTTTAGTAAAAACAGCTACTTATGTTTAATGAAAACCATCCCAAGATACGAATATTATTGGTGTTGTAATAGCAGCAATATCAGACAAGATTACCCAAGTAGGCAAGATTACTAGCAGTGTTCTCCACAGTGCATCAGGAAGGGTTGCCAGCGTTAGTGTAAGAAAAAAAGGCTTTATTACTTTGGAATGCCTCTACATGGCGGATACATAACAGCCACAGTGGCAATGCCTCTGGTACCAAGTGCATAAAATTGGTAATAAGTCTCCCGTGTCACCTGATTTATCACTCAAATATCAGCTTTAAATATGTTCTGATATTATGAGGTCTGAAAATAAGTACAGTTTTGTCTAAACTTCACACTATTGAATTTTAGTCAACATATATCAATTCAACCAAACAGAAACTTCTAATTCAGTAGGCTGGGCTGCACACAGGAGAGGTACTCACATGTAGGTGGAGAGCCAGCAGCAGCTCACGAGCTACTTGTAGGAGAACCCTGGTCTAGGGGGTCATAACAGGCCCAATTCATGAGCTCAAGCAACGGTGACAGTCCGGGCTGTCACTCCTGCACAGAGCACACAGTCTCAGTATTGACTGCACTCGCAGCCATCTGTGTGATCGCAGCTGAACTGGGCATGCGCAGCCGGCACCTGTCACACTGCGCGAGGTCAGGCGACACCACCAACAGTCTATTGAGGATGCGCAGGAAGCCGACACTGTTGTTCGCCCGTGGTCATGGGAGCACTAAGGCTGCTTCCGCCCTGCGCGTTCAAGAGACACTACTTGCCAGAGGATGTTCCGTGGTTTCTCTATTGCGCATGCGCATTGAGGAGACGCCAATCCGTCGCGAATGCGCAATTTGTGGTGTTCTATCCTGACAGCAGGGAAGCCATTGACTGGGAAGAGAGCGCCCACCGACACCTTCTACGAGGGGCTCCGCGCCCCCGGCCCTTCCTTCAGAGTCGGGCCCTCGGGGCACCCAGTGGAGCCTGCGCCGGTACGTGGTTTGTAGTAGACACTATGGTTGTACCAGAGTAGACAATTAACAAGTAGTTCCCATAGAGTGGGACAAGGGGCCTTGAGAAGAGTAGAGGGAGTGTGTCCTCGTGTCAATAGAGCATTCTCCAGGTCCATCGTATTACCCTGATCCCTGTCTTTAGCATGTTATGTGTGCCCAATTCTCTGGAAACTTCAAAGTTGAAAGTGAAACCAGCCCTCTTGGAAGTGAAACAGGTGAGAAACGTTAAGGCCCTGGTCTCATTGGGAAAGCCCAAACAAACACACACACACACACCCCCCCCACACACACACCGCTGCCTTGTTTCCTAGACCACTGTGTGACTGGCTTCTGCAGCACCTTCCATTCTTGATCTCCATAGCGCGGGCTGGGCCCTATAACTTCTTTTTAAGGTTTACAAGGTTTCCAATCTTCCCAGGTTGAGCCCAGTTTGCTGCACTAAATCCTTCTTCCTCTTCCAGTGATGGACCTTGGAATGTTCTATTAGGGGTCAAGGAGCAAAACAGACCTCTCAAACTTAAATTCCATTACCCCCTCATGGATCCTCCCAGTCCTTACTACGTGAGGCAGTCCTGCCTCCACCCAGCCAATCACAACGCCAGTATTTGAATACTACATAAGCCCCGCCCACCTACCGCCATGCCTGTTTTTTTTCTGCTCCGACGGCGGTCGGAACGCTGGTGCTCCCGGTCTCCTGATTCCTGTTTCCTTTGGTTTCCGGTGCTGTGAGTTTTTCGCATCTTTGTCTTATTGTGCATTTATTCTTGTTTGTTTCTAATTGAATGCTCGGCGCGGCCGCTCCGGTCCTCCGGTCGGCCGCGCTCCTGTTCTGGGGTCAGGGCACTCCCCGTTCATGTGCTGGGCTGGGACGGGGAGTTTTCTTAGTGTCCTGGTCTCGGGTCGTTCCGGCGCTGCTGCTCTCTTGCAGCGTCCGGCCCCTGCGGCCATGATCTTTGTGACTCTGTGGCTGTGGGTGGAGACTACAGGGCTGCCCTTTTTTGTTTCATTTACCGGTCTCACGTTACGTGATTTGGTAATTGGGGCAGTATTTATTGGAGGTTGCTGGGCACTTCCTTGTTGTTGTGTGGTGAGTTCCTGTTTGCATTTCTCCGGTTGTCTCACCATGAGTGAAGGGGCTTCTTCGCCTGTGCCTGCTAAGGCGGTTTCCAAGCAGCATAATGTTCAGGATCTGCAGGAGGACGACATTTTGCAGATTTCTAGGGCTGATTTGCAGGACTTGATTAATTCTGCAGTCCAATCTGCGCTGCTGGAGCCTGCAGCAAAGAGGGCTAAGGATGATGAGGAGGACTTGAACAATTCGCCTAAGGGGAAATACGTCCAGGGCAAGGTGTTTTCTGTTATGCTGGTCCATATTCGGGAGGTGCTTGGTTTTGACCCTAAATCCCTGGCTGATGAGGGGTTTTACGCACAGTATAGTTCCTCTGTGGTGGATGACCTTCCCTTCCATGATGTCCTGAAGGATATCCTGACTAAGGAATGGCTTGAGGTGGCCAAGCAGGGTATTCCGTGCTTTCTGGGAAAGCGGTATCGCCTGGCGGACTTTGACTCTCAGTTCCCTGCGATTCCAAAAGTTAATTCTCTTTTGTCCTCTATGGCTTCCGCCTCCTCTTCCTCTTTGTCATTGGAGGAGGCTTCCCTGACAGATCCGGTGGAGCGTAAGGTGGAGTCTGCTCTCAAACGTTCTTATGCCGCTTCTCACTTTGGGGTGCGTGCTAGCACTTATGCGGCCTATGCCTCGCAGGTCTTGCTGAAGGATTTTGAGAAGCTATTTGACTGTCTTCAGGATCAGGGGGACCCTACTCCTGTGTTGGCTCAAATGGAGGTCCTGGCGCAATTCCTCTCGGATGTCACTTTCGATTCCTTGTGGGCCTTCTCCTCGGCTGCTGGGGCGGCCGTGGCTGGTAGGAGGTCTCTATGGACTTAACCATGGCGTCTTGAGCCTGCGCAGAAGGCTTTGGTCCATAAACTTCCTTTTGAGGGTCCCCGTCTCTTTGGGGACGCTTTGAATGCGATGGTGCAGCGCTCTGCGGAGGAAAAGAAGATGTTGAAGCCTTTTCAGCCTGCGCCTAAGAAAAAGTCTTTTTTCCAGAAGCAGGGGTTTCAGGGGGTTTTGTCCTCTCAGCCCTTTCGTGGTCGGGCCCGTGGTCGGGGGGCCGCGTTCCATTATAAGTCCCGGCCTCAGCAGCAGCAGCAGACTCCCTCTGGTGCGGGACAGAAGTGACTATGCCGTTGTGGGGGCTCGCCTCCGTTTGTTTCTGGACCAGTGGTCGGCTCTGATTTCCAACCAGTGGGTCCTGTCTGTCATCAGGTGGGGTTACCAGATTCCCTTCCGGGGCCCTCCCCCTCTGGATTGTTTTCTAGTTACCCCGTTGTCAAGAGACCCCGTGCGACGGTCTGCCATGTGTCCGGCGTCGCCATGTTGTTACTAAAAGGGGCGATTGTGCCGGTTCCGGTGGTAGAGGTGGGCCTGTGGTTCTATTCCCATCTGTTTCTGGTGCCAAAGCCCGATGGTTCCTTCCGCCCCATATTGAATCTCCGTTCCCTGAACAAGTTGGTGAGGTTGGATCATTTTCGGATGGTCTCTTTACAGTCCGTCATTCCCCTCATCCAGGAGGGCGATTTTTTTTGGCTTCTCTGGACCTGGAAGACGCCTATTTTCACGTTCCGGTCCATCCTGCCAGTCAGCGGTTCCTGAGGTTTGCGGTCCAGGTGATGCATTTCCAGTTTCAGGTTCTGCTCTTCGGCCTCTCCACTGCTCCCAGGACTTTTACCAAGGTATTGGCTCCTGCTGTGGGGGTTTTGCAATGTCGGGGTTTCTCCGTGTTTCCCTATATTGATGATTGTTTGGTCTCTGCTTCCTCCTTTCCTAAGGCTCTTCTGGCGGTGGAGGCTACGCTGACCCTGTTCCAGGAGCTGGGGTTCAAGGTGAATCTGGCCAAGTCTCATCTGGATCCTGTTCAGAGACTGCAGTTCATTGGGGGTCTGTTCGACACGTCTCTGGGGGCGGTGTTTCTCCCTCCTGTTCGGATCCTTTCCTTACAGACTCTGTTGCGGGAGCTATTGAGCCGTCCCTCTGCCCCGGCTCGTGTTTGGTTGCGGGTCCAGGGATTGATGGCTGCAACCACTGCTGTGGTTCCTTGGGCTCGCCTCCATCTCAAGCCCTTGGTGACTCATCTGTTGGCTCGGTGGGACTCCTCCCGGGCGGATTACGAGACTCTGGTTCCTCTCTCTCCTGCTCTGGTTCTGGACTTGGACTGGTGGCTTTGCACTCCCAATCTGGAGAAGGGGTGCGGTTTTGTCTTCCCCTCCCCTTCTGTTGACTACGGATGCCAGTCTTTGGGGTTGGGGGGCCACTTTGGGGTCCTTGGAAGCGAAGGGCCGGTGGTCTCGGGGGTACTGCGCCCGTTCCTCGAACTGGCGGGAGTTGGCGGCCGTCTGGGAGGCGGTGCAGTTCTTTCAGGTTCATCTCCACGGGTCGAATCTGTTGGTTCGTACCGACACTCAGGTGGCTCGTTGTTACTTGAACCGTCAGGGGGGGACGAGGTGCGCGTCTCTGAACCTGTTGGCCTCCTTGATTTGTGCTTGGGCGGAATCTCATCTGTTGGCCTTGAGGGCGGTGTACATTCTGGGACAGGTGAATTTTCATGCGGACGCTTTGAGCCGCAACCTTCCATCCTCTGTTCTGTACCATCTCTCTCTTCCTCTGTTTCAGTCCCTTTGTCTTCGGTTCGGGACTCCCTGGATCGATCTCTTTGCCTCTCCTCACAACGCTCTTCTACCCCGGTTTTGTTCGGAGGTGCTGTGTCCTCAGGCTTGGGCGGTGGATGCTCTATCAATTCCCTGGCCTTCGGGCCTTCTGTATGCATTCCCTCCTATTCCCCTCCTCCTGAGGGTGCTGCAGAAGATTCGGGGGGAGAAGGTTTTGGTCCTGTTGATTGCTCCTTTCTGGCCTCGCCGCATTTGGTTTCCTCTCCTGTGGCGGCTGGCGGAGGGTCGGTTTGTCCGGCTTCCTTTGTGCCCGGCTCCTCTTCAGTTTCCGCTCCTGTCTCTGCCTTGTCTTCGTCGTTTGCAGCTGACGGCTTGGCTCTTGAGCGGTTGACGTTGGAGTCTTTGGGCTGTTCCTCTGTGGTGGCTCGTGACATTCAGTTGTCGCGGCGCCCTTCGACCCTTAAGTGCTATGGTCGACATTGGGGTTCTTTTGTCTCTTGGTGTTCTTCCCATGGGCCACCTGGTTCACCGAAGACCTCCAGGCCTCCAAACGAACATGCCGAAAACTGGAGAAGATCTGGCTCCACGAACGGACAGCGGACAGCTACGCCGCCCACAAGAGCGCCACCCGCAGTCACCATCACCTCATCAGATCCGCCAAAAGGGCCTCACTCAAAGACCGCCTAGACAACAATGCACACAACAGCAAAGAGCTCTTCAACATCGTGAAGGAACTCTCCAACCCCAGCTCCAACACCAACGACATCCAGCCGTCGCGAGACCTGTGCGACTCACTGGCCACCTTCTTCCACCGCAAAATCGCCGACATCCACGACAGCTTCAACACCACGACCGCCCCGGCAACCACAGAGACCACTGCCCCCACAACCACCAACCGCCTGCTCTCCTGGACCAACATCAACGACGAGGACACCAGCGAGATCATGAACACCATCCACTCCGGTTCACCGCTAGACCCGTGCCCTCACCACATCTTCAACAAAGCCAGTACAGCCATCGCGCCCCATCTCCGGAAAATAATCAACATCTCCTTCGAGACAGCAACCTTCCCGGAAAGCTGGAAGCACGCCGAGATCACCGCCTTACTCAAGAAACCCAAGGCAGACCCCAAGGACCTCAAGAACTTCCGACCCATCTCTCTGCTCCCGTTCCCCGCGAAGGTCACCGAGAAAATCGTCAACAAACAACTGACCCGCTACCTCGAGGAGAACAACATCCTGGACCCTTCCCAGTCCGGCTTCCGCAGCAACCACAGCACCGAAACCGCCCTCATCGCCGCCACCGATGACATCAGGACCCTGCTAGACAACGGAGAAACAGCAGCCCTCATCCTCCTGGACCTATCAGCCGCCTTCAACACGGTCTGCCACCACACACTACGAACATGCCTTCACGACGCCGGGATCCAAGAGAAGGCCCTGGACTGGACCACATCCTTCCTTTCCGGCAGAACACAAAGCGTCCGCCTCGCCCCTTCCGTTCCAAGGCCACCAAGATCATCTGCGGCGTACCCCAAGGCTCCTCCCTCAGCCCAACGCTGTTCAACATCTACATGGCACCCCTCGCCCACGTCGCCCGACAGCACAACCTCAACATCATCTCCTACGCCGACGACACCCAGCTGATCCTCTCCCTCACCAAAGACCCTCACACCGCCAAAGCCCACCTCCACGAAGGAATGAAGGCCGTCGCCGAATGGATGAGGACCAGCCGCCTGAAGCTGAACTCGGACAAGACGGAGGTCCTCATCCTTGGTTCCAACCCTTCAGCCTGGGACGACTCCTGGTGGCCAACATCACTGGGAACAGCCCCGCCACCCACCGACCACGTACGCAACCTAGGGGTCATCCTCGACCCCACCCTCTCCATGACTAAGGAGGTCAACGCCGTTTCCTCATCCTGCTTCAACATCCTCCGAATGCTCCGCAGGATCTTCAAGTGGATCCCCACCGAAACAAGAAAAACAGTCACCCAGGCCCTCGTCACCAGCAGGCTGGACTACGGAAACGCCCTCTACGCAGGAACGACGGCTAAGCTCCTGAGACGGCTGCAACGCATCCAGAACGCCTCTGCACGTCTTATCCTCGACATCCCCCGACGCAGCCACATCACACCCCACCTGAGAGACCTGCACTGGCTCCCTGTCAACAAGAGGATAACCTTCAAGCTCCTCACCCACGCACACAAAGCACTCCACAACTCCGGACCAGCCTACCTCAACAGATGACTCAGCTTCTACACCCCCACCCGCCAGCTCCGCTCGACCAGCCTCGCCCTCGCCACAGTCCCCCGCATCCGGAAAACGACCGCCGGCGGCAGATCCTTCTCCCACCTCGCCGCCAAGACCTGGAACACCCTCCCCACCAACCTCCGACAGACCCAAGACCTACTGGCCTTCAGAAGACTCCTCAAGACCTGGCTCTTCGATCAGTAGCAGCACCACCCCCCTCTTCCCCCAGCGCCTTGAGACCCTCGCGGGTATGTAGTGCGCTTTATAAGTGACATGATTGATTGATTGATTGATTGATGGGGTGGATCCTGTGCTGGGGGATCCTGCTTCTGTGTTGGATTTTCTCAGGGATGGGTTTTTGTTGGGCCTTTCCCCTTCCACTTTGTCTGCTCAGTGGGCGGCGGTCCGTGCTTGTAGGGGTCCTGGGGCCTCATTGGAGGTTCTTGCCCCATTGGTCAGTCGGCTTCTTCGGAGTTTTCGGCTTCGTCGGCCGGTCTCTCCTGTTCTCGTTCCTTCTTGGGATTTGCCTACTGTTTTGCGGGGTCTGCAGTTGCCCCCTTTTGAGCCTTTGCTGGAGGCGGATTTGTTGTGGCTGTCCGCTAAGGTGGCTTTTTTGCTTGCCATAACCTCCACTCGCAGGTTGGGTGAGTTGGGTGCCTTGCTCATTTCGTTTCCTTATTTGCAGTTCCTGCAGGATTGGGTCGTTTTGCGGCTTGATCCGGCTTTCCTGCCTAAGGTTTCTTCCAAATTTCATTTGCAACAGGAGGTGATTCTTCCTGATTTGCCTACTGTGGGGGATTCCCTTGTTCCCCCTTCCTTGGATGTTCGCAGGGCTCTCCAGATTTACCTCCAACGTTCCCTGGGGTTTCGGGTTTCTCCTGCCCTGTTTGTCTCCTGTGGGGGTGAGGCTAAGGGGAAGAAGGTTTCCACTTCCACGATCAATCGGTGGGTGCGTTTGGTGGTCTGCCAATCTTATAAGTCTTTGGATCTGCCTCCTCCGTCTCAGGTGCAGGGCCGTTCGACGCGTTCTGTGTCTGCTTCCTGGGCTGAGGCGGCGGGGGTCTCTATCCAGGAGATTTGTAGGGCAGCCACCTGGCAGTCCCATCACACTTTTGTGCGGCATTATCGGCTTGATGTTTTACATGCCTCTGCTGACAGTTTTTCTGTTGGCGTCTTGAACGCCACTGTTCGTTGATCATTTCTTGATTAAAGTGTTGTACTTTGCATGGATCCCTGGTGTCCTGCGTTTTTTGTTGGTTCTCTGCTTGTGAGTTCCTCACGTAGTAAGGACTGGGACGGGGAGGACCCATGAGGGGTAATGTCTTGTTACTTACCGGTAATCTTCATTACCCCGATTAGGGTGCTCCCCGTCCCAGTCCTCTTCCCTCCCTCCCTCCCGCTGTGTTTGTGTCGGAGTCTTGTTGATAACGGGCATGGCGGGGCTTATGTAGTATTCAAATACTGGCGTTGTGATTGGCTGGGTGGAGGCAGGACTGCCTCACGTAGTAAGGACTGGGACGGGGAGGACCCTAATCGGGGTAATGAAGATTACCGGTAAGTAACAAGACATTAACGGTCTAAGTGCAGTCAATGGTGAGAGTTGTAGGATAGTTTAAAAACGTTATATCTCATTAAGAGATTAGTAAAGGTATTTTCTTTATTTTTGCCTTTATTTCAGTTAGTCCATCAATAAAATAAGTTCACAGAAATCTCATCAAAGAAAATGGTTACAATAAAGCATCAGTTGATAAATGGCATTAAGGGTGTTCCATGAAGGAAAATAGGTCCCTATTCTATAGATGAGGATTAGAGTTAAGATTTCAAGAACCTATGAAGAGTTCAAATTTAAGAAAAATCAAAGAAGCATAAAGCTTCAAAGCCAATTTAGAGTAACAGAACTTCCCATAAAGAGTAGTTCATCAGACTCAGCTGAGTCCCAATAAAATCCAAGTAAATCAGCATACAGTTGCAGTAGCAAAGGAACAGCAGCATCAGTAGCCACGCCCGCCAAGAGTCTGGGCAGGGACAAATTAATGCATGAAAAGCCCAGAATGATCTAACTACCTAGGAACACTCACTAATATAAAAGTCAAAAACACATGTCGAAAACAATGTAACCGGCTTCTTTCTCCATGGCCCAATAAGGTGGCAGGATTCTTCGGTAAGCAGATTCAGCTCCTCCATTCCTGCAGAAATACAGGCAGCTTATACTTTATATCGTAGGGTTAGCTACAGGCAGTCTTGCGTAGTTCGATTCTAGAAACATCAGGCACGGTTTCCATTGGCCTCAGACATCAAATCGACCTTCTACATATGTACTTGTTTTACTGCGAGAACAATGAACTACTAACTAAAAAGGCAAGATCACTGTTAGGTTATCATTCTTTCTAAACAAAATCAAGCAAATATTGTTCAAAATGCTCAACATCATATGAAACATAAGAAAATAGAAAGTTCAGGAGATTCAAGAATAAATATTGCTTTAAGAAAATAATACATTTGTGAAACCAGAATTTTCTGCAGTTATGACAACATCTCTAGGCATGTCATTCTAAGATCAAGGTTCTAAATCACACTGTGCACATTTCAGCAATATTAAATTCACTCATAGTTAAAGAAAACTTGCATCATGACCTTTCTATGGCCTGCATGGATAACTGTGACTGCCTATTGCCAATTAGGGCATTTTACAATTAACTTTTTAAACTGATTAATTTTTCATAGACTATTAATCTGATTGTAAAACTAGGACTACAAGTTCCAGACTATAAGGAAAAAAACGGGACTGTTGCATTTACTCACACGCAGACCTGGGAAACTTGCCCTTTATACCATGCCTTTCTGCTCATGTGAGTGTTGCGATTTTCTTCCTTGCTGCTACCTGCTCTCCCGAGGGCCAGGACTACAAGACCCACAATACCTGCTCACTCTGGGGCGGGGGAGGAAGCATAAGTGGTGCCTCATGTCCTCAGCATTGGCGCGCCAGGACGTGTGCCCGGGCAAAGACCAAGTCAAGAGCATGCCCGTACGCATCCAGACCTCGTACAGCTTCACTGACTTGTCAGAGCTCCTGGAATGTGAGTAGTATTAGATAGAGCTCCCCGGTTTACTTATAGCAACCCCACACCTTCATATGTGTGTGTCTTAGAGTTAATATACATTTAGTCCACAGGCACACTGTGGTAGCCTCTTTTTACTTGAATTATGACTTGTGCAGACGGACGCTCAGGCATACATTCTTCGTGCCGCCTGCCACGAGGTCTAAATGCTGGGAAGAGTACGGCTTTATTTTATGGCATAGATCGGATTCTCTGCTGATTGGCCAACAAGGTTCTTGTGCTACCCCAAGTGATTGCACTTTGTTTGAATGCTGCTACTGCTGACAGATGGAGCAAAACGTTAGTCTGTTCTGCAAAGGGCACGGCGTGTATGGATTAATCTTTCTCACTGCTGGGGTTATGCGGACCGTGGAGCTCTTATGATAGTAAAGTGAAGCTGAATTAATCTATTTGTGTGGCAATTCTGTTAAAAGTAAAGGTATATCACAATGTGTGTGAAGTTTGTTCTTAGGAAAGCCTAGTAGAGCATGGGTGAATTTGTTTGTCAGTAGGTCAGCAGCACTAATAAATGTAACCCATTTGCACTTGCATATCTTCCTAGTCCTGTAATTTTAAAGGATACACCGCTTGTCTGGGACTCCTTGCTCACTTTGGTGTACGTTCTTTTTTTCCAAATCCTGATTGCTTTCTGGCATAAAAGCAAACACTCGTTTCACCAGTTGCATGTCAGGCTACACATTTCTGCGTCTTTCCAGAAAATATGGCAGATCTTTAATTACCTGAGAGGATTTATCTTTTCATGCTGCGCTAAAGTGATCATCCACACACTGCGCTGCCAGTTTCATGTGAAAGGGAGCTGTGCACGTTCTTCACTTTTACAGGGAACTCCGCTTCAGTACTGATGTCCAGTGAAGCGTAGGTGGACTGCACAGCACACATGGACTGTTGCAATAAATCCATGGAGAAAATTAGAAGAGGGCTAATGCAATGTCTTACAAAAGCAACTGAAGGAATCAAGGCCTTGGAAAGCGTCACTTTCACTGCAGCAAGTAACTCCAGTGCGGACACTTTACCTCTACAAGGCAGGACGCCACACGGCTAAATCTCAACTTTTCCCTTTTTACAAAGGTACATACAGCTGGTTGCAGAAATACAGCCCCCCCGCGAGGATCCTGGGTCCTGCCCCCCCGCGAGGATCCTGGGTCCTGCCCCCCCGCGAGGATCCTGGGTCCTGCCCCCCCGCGAGGATCCTGGGTCCTGCCCCCCCGCGAGGATCCTGGGTCCTGCCCCCCCGCGAGGATCCTGGGTCCTGCCCCCCCGCGAGGATCCTGGGTCCTGGCCCCCCGCGAGGATCCTGGGTCCTGGCCCCCCGCGAGGATCCTGGGTCCTGGCCCCCGCGAGGATCCTGGGTCCTGGCCCCCCGCGAGGATCCTGGGTCCTGGCCCCCCGCGAGGATCCTGGGTCCTGGCCCCCCGCGAGGATCCTGGGTCCTGGCCCCCGCGAGGATCCTGGGTCCTGGCCCCCCGCGAGATCCTGGGTCCTGGCCCCCGCGAGGATCCCGGGTCCTGGCCCCCGCGAGGATCCAGGGTCCTGGCCCCCCGCGAGGATCCAGGGTCCTGGCCCCCCGCGAGATCCCGGGTCCTGGCCCCCGCGAGGATCCCGGGTCCTGGCCCCCGCGAGGATCCCGGGTCCTGGCCCCCCGCGAGGATCCCGGGTCCTGGCCCCCGCGAGGATCCCGGGTCCTGGCCCCCCGCGAGGATCCCGGGTCCTGGCCCCCCGCGAGGATCCCGGGTCCTGGCCCCCCCGCGAGGATCCCGGGTCCTGGCCCCCCCGCGAGGATCCCGGGTCCTGGCCCCCCCGCGAGGATCCCGGGTCCTGGCCCCCCCGCGAGGATCCCGGGTCCTGGCCCCCCGCGAGGATCCCGGGTCCTGGCCCCCCGCGAGGATCCCGGGTCCTGGCCCCCCGCGAGGATCCCGGGTCCTGGCCCCCCCGCGAGGATCCCGGGTCCTGGCCCCCCGCGAGGATCCCGGGTCCTGGCCCCCCGCGAGGATCCCGGGTCCTGGCCCCCCGCGAGGATCCCGGGTCCTGGCCCCCCGCGAGGATCCCGGGTCCTGGCCCCCCGCGAGGATCCCGGGTCCTGGCCCCCCCGCGAGGATCCCGGGTCCTGGCCCCTCGCGAGGATCCCGGGTCCTGGCCCCCCGCGAGGATCCCGGGTCCTGGCCCCCGCGAGGATCCCGGGTCCTGGCCCCCCGCGAGATCCCGGGTCCTGGCCCCCGCGAGGATCCCTGGTCCTGGCCCCCCGCGAGGATCCCGGGTCCTGGCCCCCCGCGAGGATCCCGGGTCCTGGCCCCCCGCGAGGATCCCGGGTCCTGGCCCCCGCGAGGATCCCGGGTCCTGGCCCCCCGCGAGGATCCCGGGTCCTGGCCCCCCGCGAGGATCCCGGGTCCTGGCCCCCCGCGAGGATCCCGGGTCCTGGCCCCCCGCGAGGATCCCGGGTCCTGGCCCCCCCGCGAGGATCCCGGGTCCTGGCCCCCCGCGAGGATCCCGGGTCCTGGCCCCCCGTGAGGATCCCGGGTCCTGGCCCCCCCGTGAGGATCCCGGGTCCTGGCCCCCCGCGAGGATCCCGGGTCCTGGCCCCCCGCGAGGATCCCGGGTCCTGGCCCCCCCGTGAGGATCCCGGGTCCTGCACCCCCCGTGAGGATCCCGGGTCCTGCACCCCCCCGTGAGGATCCCGGGTCCTGCACCCCCTGTGAGGATCCCGGGTCCTGCACCCCCTGTGAGGATCCCGGGTCCTGCACCCCCCTGTGAGGATCCCGGGTCCTGCACCCCCTGTGAGGATACCGGGTCCTGCACCCCCCCTGTGAGGATACCGGGTCCTGCCCCCCCTGTGAGGATACCGGGTCCTGCCCCCCTGTGAGGATACCGGGTCCTGCCCCCCCACGCGCGAGGATACCGGGTCCTGCCCCCCCACGCGCGAGGATACCGGGTCCTGCCCCCCCACGCGCGAGGATACCGGGTCCTGCCCCCCCACGCGCGAGGATACCGGGTCCTGCCCCCCCCCACGCGCGAGGATACCGGGTCCTGCCCCCCCACGCGCGAGGATACCGGGGTCCTGCCCCCCCCACGCGCGAGGATACCGGGGTCCTGCCCCCCCCGCGAGGATACCGGGGTCCTGCCCCCCCGCGAGGATACCGGGGTCCTGCCCCCGCGCGAGGATACCGGGGTCCTGCCCCCCCCGCGCGAGGATACCGGGGTCCTGCCCCCCACGCGCGAGGATACCGGGTCCTGCCCCCCACGCGCGAGGATACCGGGTCCTTGCCCCCCACGCGCGAGGATACCGGGTCCTGCCCCCCACGCGCGAGGATGCCGGGTCCTGCCCCCCACGCGCGAGGATGCCGGGTCCTGCCCCCCACGCGCGAGGATGCCGGGTCCTGCCCCCCCCCCACGCGCGAGGATACCGGGTCCTGCCCCCCCCCATGCGCGAGGATACCGGGTCCTGCCCCCCACGCGCGAGGATACCGGGTCCTGCCCCCCCACGCGCGAGGATACCGGGTCCTGCACCCCCCTGTGAGGATCCCGGGTCCTGCACCCCCTGTGAGGATCCCGGGTCCTGCACCCCCTGTGAGGATCCCGGGTCCTGCACCCCCCGTGAGGATCCCGGGTCCTGCACCCCCCCGTGAGGATCCCGGGTCCTGCACCCCCCGTGAGGATCCCGGGTCCTGCCCCCCCGTGAGGATACCGGGTCCTGCCCCCTCCCCGCGCGAGGATACCGGGTCCTGCCCCCCGCGCGAGGATACCGGGTCCTGCCCCCCCCACGCGCGAGGATACCGGGTCCTGCCCCCCCACGCGCGAGGATACCGGGTCCTGCCCCCCCACGCGCGAGGATACCGGGTCCTGCCCCCCGCGCGAGGATACCGGGTCCTGCCCCCCCGAGGATACCGGGTCCTGCCCCCCCGCGCGAGGATACCGGGTCCTGCCCCCCGCGCGAGGATACCGGGTCCTGCCCCCCCGCGCGAGGATACCGGGTCCTGCCCGACCCCCGCGCGAGGATACCGGGTCCTGCCCGACCCCCGCGCGAGGATACCGGGTCCTGCCCGACCCCCGCGCGAGGATACCGGGTCCTGCCCGACCCCCCGCGCGAGGATACCGGGTCCTGCCCGACCCCCGCGCGAGGATACCGGGTCCTGCCCGACCCCCCCGCGCGAGGATACCGGGTCCTGCCCGACCCCCCCGCGCGCGGATACCGGGTCCTGCCCCCCCGCGCGAGGATACCGGGTCCTGCCCCCCCCCCCGTGCGAGGATACCGGGTCCTGCCCACGCGCGCGAGGATACCGGGTCCTGCCCCCCCGTGCGAGGATACCGGGTCCTGCCCCCCCGCGCGAGGATACCGGGTCCTGCCCCCGCGCGAGGATACCGGGTCCTGCCCCCCCGCGCGAGGATACCGGGTCCTGCCCCCCCGCGTGAGGATACCGGGTCCTGCCCCCCGCGCGAGGATACCGGGTCCTGCCCCCCCGCGCGAGGATACCGGGTCCTGCCCCCCGCGCGAGGATACCGGGTCCTGCCCCCCGCGCGAGGATGCCGGGTCCTGCCCCCCGCGCGAGGATACCGGGTCCTGCCCCCCGCGCGAGGATACCGGGTCCTGCCCCCCGCGCGAGGATACCGGGTCCTGCCCCCCGCGCGAGGATACCGGGTCCTGCCCCCCCGCGCGAGGATACCGGGTCCTGCCCCCCGCGCGAGGATACCGGGTCCTGCCCCCCGCGCGAGGATACCGGGTCCTGCCCCCCGCGCGAGGATACCGGGTCCTGCCCCCCCCGCGCGAGGATACCGGGTCCTGCCCCCCGCGCGAGGATGCCGGGTCCTGCCCCCCGCGCGAGGATACCGGGTCCTGCCCCCCGCGCGAGGATACCGGGTCCTGCCCCCCGCGCGAGGATACCGGGTCCTGCCCCCCGCGCGAGGATACCGGGTCCTGCCCCCCGCGCGAGGATACCGGGTCCTGCCCCCGCGCGAGGATACCGGGTCCTGCCCCCCCCCGCGCGAGGATACCGGGTCCTGCCCCCCCCGCGCGAGGATACCGGGTCCTGCCCCCCCGCGCGAGGATACCGGGTCCTGCCCCCCCGCGCGAGCATACCGGGTCCTGCCCCCCCCCGCGAGGATACCGGGTCCTGCCCCCCGCGCGAGGATACCGGGTCCTGCCCCCCCGCGCGAGGATACCGGGTCCTGCCCCCCCGCGCGAGGATACCGGGTCCTGCCCCCCCGCGCGAGGATACCGGGTCCTGCCCCCCCGCGCGAGGATACCGGGTCCTGCCCCCCCGCGAGGATACCGGGTCCTGCCCCCCCGCGAGGATACCGGGTCCTGCCCCCCGCGCGAGGATACCGGGTCCTGCCCCCGCGCGAGGATACCGGGTCCTGCCCCCCGCGCGAGGATACCGGGTCCTGCCCCCCCCGCGCGAGGATACCGGGTCCTGCCCCCGCGCGAGGATACCGGGTCCTGCCCCCCCGCGCGAGGATACCGGGTCCTGCCCCCCACGCGCGAGGATACCGGGTCCTGCCCCCCACGCGCGAGGATACCGGGTCCTGCCCCCCCGCGCGAGGATACCGGGTCCTGCCGCCCCCGAGGATACCGGGTCCTGCCCCCCGCGCGAGGATACCGGGTCCTGCCCCCCCGCGCGAGGATACCGGGTCCTGCCCCCCCGCCGCGCGAGGATACCGGGTCCTGCCCCCCGCGCGAGGATACCGGGTCCTGCCCCCCCCGAGGATACCGGGTCCTGCCCCCCCGAGGATACCGGGTCCTGCCCCCACCCCGCGCGAGGATACCGGGTCCTGCCCCACCCCGCGCGAGGATACCGGGTCCTGCCCCCGCGCGAGGATACCGGGTCCTGCCCCCCGCGCGAGGATACCGGGTCCTGCCCCCCCGCGAGGATACCGGGTCCTGCCCCCCGCGCGAGGATACCGGGTCCTGCCCCCCGCGCGAGGATACCGGGTCCTGCCCCCCGCGCGAGGATAGCCGGGTCCTGCCCCCAGCGCGCGAGGATACCGGGTCCTGCCCCCAACGCGCGAGGATACCGGGTCCTGCCCCCCAACGCGCGAGGATACCGGGTCCTGCCCCCAACGCGCGAGGATACCGGGTCCTGCCCCCCAACGCGCGAGGATACCGGGTCCTGCCCCCAACGCGCGAGGATACCGGGTCCTGCCCCCCAACGCGCGAGGATACCGGGTCCTGCCCCCACGCGCGAGGATACCGGGTCCTGCCCCCCCACGCGCGAGGATACCGGGTCCTGCCCCCCCAACGCGCGAGGATACCGGGTCCTGCCCCTCCCAACGCGCGAGGATACCGGGTCCTGCCCCCCCACGCGCGAGGATACCGGGTCCTGCCCCCCCCAACGCGCGAGGATACCGGGTCCTGCCCCCCCCCAACGTGCGAGGATACCGGGTCCTGCCCCCCCCCAACGCGCGAGGATACCGGGTCCTGCCCCCCCAACGCGCGAGGATACCGGGCCCTGCCCCCCCCCCACGCGCGAGGATACCGGGCCCTGCCCCCCCCACGCGCGAGGATACCGGGTCCTGCCCCCCCACGCGCGAGGATACCGGGTCCTGCCCCCCCCCGCGCGAGGATACCGGGTCCTGCCCCCCCCGCGCGAGGATACCGGGTCCTGCCCCCCCCACGCGCGAGGATACCGGGTCCTGCCCCCCCCACGCGCGAGGATACCGGGTCCTGCCCCCCCCACGCGCGAGGATACCGGGTCCTGCCCCCCCCCACGCGCGAGGATACCGGGTCCTGCCCCCCCCACGCGCGAGGATACCGGGTCCTGCCCCCCCCACGCGCGAGGATACCGGGTCCTGCCCCCCCCACGCGCGAGGATACCGGGTCCTGCCCCCCACGCGCGAGGATACCGGGTCCTGCCCCCCACGCGCGAGGATACCGGGTCCTGCCCCCACGCGCGAGGATACCGGGTCCTGCCCCCACGCGCGAGGATACCGGGTCCTTGCCCCCACGCGCGAGGATACCGGGTCCTTGCCCCCCCACGCGCGAGGATACCGGGTCCTTGCCCCCCACGCGCGAGGATACCGGGTCCTGCCCCCCACGCGCGAGGATGCCGGGTCCTGCCCCCCACGCGCGAGGATGCCGGGTCCTGCCCCCCACGCGCGAGGATGCCGGGTCCTGCCCCCCCCGCGCGAGGATGCCGGGTCCTGCCCCTCCCGCGCGAGGATGCCGGGTCCTGCCCCTCCCGCGCGAGGATGCCGGGTCCTGCCCCTCCCGCGCGAGGATGCCGGGTCCTGCCCCTCCCGCGCGAGGATGCCGGGTCCTGCCCCCCCCGCGCGAGGATGCCGGGTCCTGCCCCCCCCCGCGCGAGGATGCCGGGTCCTGCCCCCCCCCGCGCGAGGATGCCGGGTCCTGCCCCCCCCGCGCGAGGATGCCGGGTCCTGCCCCCCGCGCGAGGATGCCGGGTCCTGCCCCCCGCGCGAGGATGCCGGGTCCTGCCCCCCGCGCGAGGATGCCGGGTCCTGCCCCCCGCGCGAGGATGCCGGGTCTTGCCCCCCCGCGCGAGGATGCCGGGTCCTGCCCCCCGCGCGAGGATGCCGGGTCCTGCCCCCCGCGCGAGGATGCCGGGTCCTGCCCCCCGCGCGAGGATGCCGGGTCCTGCCCCCCCGCGCGAGGATGCCGGGTCCTGCCCCCCGCGCGAGGATGACGGGTCCTGCCCCCCGCGCGAGGATGACGGGTCCTGCCCCCCGCGCGAGGATGACGGGTCCTGCCCCCCGCGCGAGGATGACGGGTCCTGCCCCCCGCGCGAGGATGACGGGTCCTGCCCCCCCGCGCGAGGATGACGGGTCCTGCCCCCCGCGCGAGGATGACGGGTCCTGCCCCCCCGCGCGAGGATGACGGGTCCTGCCCCCCGCGCGAGGATGCCGGGTCCTGCCCCCCCGCGCGAGGATGCCGGGTCCTGCCCCCCGCGCGAGGATGCCGGGTCCTGCCCCCCGCGCGAGGATGCCGGGTCCTGCCCCCCCGCGCGAGGATGCCGGGTCCTGCCCCCCGCGCGAGGATGCCGGGTCCTGCCCCCCCCGCGCGAGGATGCCGGGTCCTGCCCCCCGCGCGAGGATGCCGGGTCCTGCCCCCCCGCGCGAGGATGCCGGGTCCCTGCCCCCCCGCGCGAGGATGCCGGGTCCTGCCCCCCGCGCGAGGATGCCGGGTCCTGCCCCCCCGCGCGAGGATGCCGGGTCCTGCCCCCGCGCCGAGGATGCCGGGTCCTGCCCCCGCGCGCGAGGATGCCGGGTCCTGCCCCCCGCGCGCGAGGATGCCGGGTCCTGCCCCCCGCGCGCGAGGATGCCGGGTCCGGCCCCCCGCGCGCGCGAGGATGCCGGGTCCGGCCCCCCGCGCGCGAGGATGCCGGGTCCGGCCCCCGCGCGCGAGGATGCCGGGTCCGGCCCCCCGCGCGCGAGGATGCCGGGTCCGGCCCCCCGCGCGAGGATGCCGGGTCCTGCCCCCCCCGCGCGAGGATGCCGGGTCCGGCCCCCCGCGCGCGAGGATGCCGGGTCCGGCCCCCGCGCGCGAGGATACCGGGTCCGGCCCCCCGCGCGCGAGGATACCGGGTCCGGCCCCCCGCGCGAGGATACCGGGTCCGGCCCCCGCGCGCGAGGATACCGGGTCCGGCCCCCCGCGCGCGAGGATACCGGGTCCGGCCCCCCGCGCGCGAGGATACCGGGTCCGGCCCCCGCGCGCGAGGATGCCGGGTCCGGCCCCCCGCGCGCGAGGATGCCGGGTCCGGCCCCCGCCGCGCGAGGATGCCGGGTCCGGCCCCCCGCGCGCGAGGATGCCGGGTCCGGCCCCCCCGCGCGAGGATGCCGGGTCCGGCCCCCCGCGCGAGGATGCCGGGTCCGGCCCCCGCGCGCGAGGATGCCGGGTCCGGCCCCCGCGCGCGAGGATGCCGGGTCCGGCCCCCCGCGCGAGGATGCCGGGTCCGGCCCCCCGCGCGAGGATGCCGGGTCCTGCCCCCCCGCGCGAGGATGCCGGGTCCGGCCCCCCGCGCGAGGATGCCGGGTCCGCCCCCCGCGCGGCGCGAGGATGCCGGGTCCGGCCCCCCGCCGCGAGGATACCGGGTCCGGCCCCCCGCGCGCGAGGATGCCGGGTCCGGCCCCCCCGCGCGAGGATGCCGGGTCCTGCCCCCCTGCGCGAGGATGCCGGGTCCTGCCCCCCCGCGCGAGGATGCCGGGTCCTGCCCCCCGCCCTGCGCGAGGATGCCGGGTCCTGCCCCCCCCCCCGCGCGAGGATGCCGGGTCCGGCCCCCCCGGGCGCGAGGATACCGGGTCCGGCCCCCCCACGCGAGGATACCGGGTCCGGCCCCCCCACGCGAGGATACCGGGTCCTGCCCCCCCCGCGCGAGGATGCCGGGTCCGGCCCCCCCCCGCGCGAGGATGCCGGGTCCGGCCCCCGCGCGAGGATGCCGGGTCCGGCCCCCCCGCGCGAGGATACCGGGTCCGGCCCCCCGCGCGAGGATGCCGGGTCCGGCCCCCCGCGCGCGAGGATACCGGGTCCGGCCCCCCGCGCGAGGATACCGGGTCCGGCCCCCCCGCGCGAGGATACCGGGTCCGGCCCCCGCGCGCGAGGATACCGGGTCCGGCCCCCCCGCGCGCGAGGATACCGGGTCCGGCCCCCGCGCGCGAGGATACCGGGTCCGGCCCCCGCGCGCGAGGATACCGGGTCCGGCCCCCGCGCGAGGATACCGGGTCCGGCCCCCGCGCGCGAGGATACCGGGTCCGGCCCCCGCGCGAGGATACCGGGTCCGGCCCCCCCGCGCGAGGATACCGGGTCCGGCCCCCGCGCGAGGATACCGGGTCCGGCCCCCGCGCGCGAGGATACCGGGTCCGGCCCCCCGCAGCGAGGATACCGGGTCCGGCCCCCGCGCGCGAGATGCCGGGTCCGGCCCCCGCGCGAGGATGCCGGGTCCGGCCCCCGCGCGCGAGGATACCGGGTCCGGCCCCCGCGCGCGAGATACCGGGTCCGGCCCCCGCGCGAGGATACCGGGTCCGGCCCCCGCGCGCGAGGATACCGGGTCCGGCCCCCCGCGCGCGAGGATGCCGGGTCCGGCCCCCCGCGCGAGGATACCGGGTCCGGCCCCCCGCGGCGAGGATACCGGGTCCGGCCCCCGCGCGCGAGGATACCGGGTCCGGCCCCCGCGCGGGTGATACCGGGTCCGGCCCCCGCGCGCGAGGATACCGGGTCCGCCCCCGCGCGCGAGGATACCGGTCCGGCCCCCGCGCGAGGATACCGGGTCCGGCCCCCGCGCGCGAGGATACCGGGTCCGGCCCCCCGCGCGAGGATACCGGGTCCGGCCCCCGCGCGCGAGGATACCGGGTCCGGCCCCCCGCGCGCGAGGATACCGGGTCCGGCCCCCCGCGCGCGAGGATACCGGGTCCGGCCCCCCGCGCGAGGATACCGGGTCCGGCCCCCCGCGCGAGGATACCGGGTCCGGCCCCCCGCGCGCGAGGATACCGGGTCCGGCCCCCGCGCGCGAGTGATACCGGGTCCGGCCCCCCGCGCGCGAGGATACCGGGTCCGGCCCCCCGCGCGAGGATACCGGGTCCGGCCCCCCGCGCGAGGATACCGGGTCCGGCCCCCCGCGCGCGAGGATACCGGGTCCGGCCCCCGCGCGCGAGGATACCGGGTCCGGCCCCCGCGCGCGAGGATACCGGGTCCGCCCCCGCGCGCGAGGATACCGGGTCCGGCCCCCGCGCGAGGATACCGGGTCCGGCCCCCCGCCGCGAGGATACCGGGTCCGGCCCCGCGCGCGAGGATACCGGGTCCGGCCCCCCCCCGCGCGAGGATACCGGGTCCGGCCCCCCCGCGCGAGGATACCGGTCCGCCCCCGCGCGCGGGATGCCGGGTCCGGCCCCCCGCGCGCGAGGATACCGGTCCGGCCCCCCGCGCGAGGATACCGGGTCCGGCCCCCCGCGCGCGAGGATGCCGGGTCCGGCCCCCCCCGCGCGCGAGGATACCGGGTCCGGCCCCCCCCGCGCGCGAGGATACCGGGTCCGGCCCCCCCCGCGCGCGAGGATACCGGGTCCGGCCCCCCCCGCGCGAGGATACCGGGTCCGGCCCCCCGCGCGCGAGGATACCGGGTCCGGCCCCCGCGCGGATACCGGGTCCGGCCCCCGCGCGCGAGGATACCGGGTCCGGCCCCCCGCGCGCGAGGATACCGGGTCCGGCCCCCGCGCGCGAGGATACCGGGTCCGGCCCCCGCGCGAGGATACCGGGTCCGGCCCCCCGCGCGCGAGGATACCGGGTCCGGCCCCCCGCGCGAGGATACCGGGTCCGGCCCCCCGCGCGCGAGGATACCGGGTCCGGCCCCCCGCGCGCGAGGATACCGGGTCCGGCCCCCCGCGCGAGGATACCGGGTCCGGCCCCCGCGCGCGAGGATGCCGGGTCCCGCCCCCCCGCGCTAGGATGCCGGGTCCCGCCCCCCCCGCGCTAGGATGCCGGGTCCTGCCCCCCTTCCCCCGCGCGAGGATGCCGGGTCCCTGCCCCCACCCCCGCGCGAGGATGCCGGGTCCCTGCCCCCACCCCCCGCGCGAGGATGCCGGGTCCCTGCCCCCCACCCCCCGCGCGAGGATGCCGGGTCCCTGCCCCCACCCCCCGCGCGAGGATGCCGGGTCCCTGCCCCCCACCCCCCGCGCGAGGATGCCGGGTCCCTGCCCCCACCCCCCCGCGCGAGGATGCCGGGTCCCTGCCCCCCACCCCGCGCGAGGATGCCGGGTCCCTGCCCCCACCCCGCGCGAGGATGCCGGGTCCCTGCCCCCCACCCCGCGCGAGGATGCCGGGTCCCTGCCCCCCACCCCGCGCGAGGATGCCCTGCCCCCCACGCGAGGATGCCCTGCCCCCCCCCCACGCGAGGATGTTCTCCCCCCCACGCGAGGATGTCCTCCCCCCCACGCGAGGATGCCCTGCCCCTGTTGATCTATTGTGGGGATGTGAGACGACTGTCGTTGCACCCGCAATCTATTGGCTAAAGCCTCCCACTTCTATCTCCCCCAATGTAAAAAACGTGTTTGAGTCTGAGGGTAGCATACTCGGCCCTGTCTGTGTCCAGGCCCGCAAGTTGGGCCCTCGCTGCCTTAAGTTGTTTCCAAACCCTGGGCGCGCCTGTCCTTTGGTGGATGTGTTCTAGTTCAACCACTGCGTTAGAGAGTTACTCCCTTTTGTCTCTCCATAACTTATAGTCCGCGGCAGAGATCGCTAAAAGCTCTCCCCTAACCACCGCCTTCAGGGTGTCCCACAAGATCGCCACTGATACGTCAGGGGTGTCGTTAATGGCTAAATAATCAGTTATGGTTTTAGTGATTTGCTTGACTACTGAGGGGCACTGCAGCATAGTCTCTCTGAGACGCCAAAGTTGACGAGGAGATCTATTGTAATGTAGGGACAGGGAAATACGGACGGCCGA
The DNA here is from genome assembly GCA_963921515.1 of Calotriton arnoldi. Lineage (NCBI taxonomy): Eukaryota > Metazoa > Chordata > Amphibia > Caudata > Salamandridae > Calotriton > Calotriton arnoldi. The sequence continues at coordinate 1,470,043 of CAWUFW010002915.1, forward strand.
GTGATCGGACTGGGGGCATGGAAGGATCTCCACCCTTTGTATCTGTTGTGTCAATGGGTCCGATGTCAAAATGTAATCTATTCTTGCATACGTTTTATGAGAGTGTGAGTAGAACGTATATTCCCTAGAGGTCGGATGGAGCAGTCGCCAGACATCGTTGAGCCAGGCCTCGGCCAGAAGGCGTCTCCCCATCCCAGTCAGAGCCCCAGCCTGCCCCGAGCGCTGGCTAGATCTGTCCAGGCTATTGTCGAAGGCCAAGTTAAAGTCTCCACCCAAAAGTAATGCCTTGTCTGGGGAGCTAGACAGCTCCTGTACCACGTCTTTGAGAAACCCTTCTTGTCCGTCGTTGGGGGTGTATACTGTGGCTACTGTAAACGTGTGCTGTCCCACTGTGAAGGTGTATGCTAAAAGTCTACCCTTGATCTCGGCCTGTTTAAGGCCAATTTTACCCTGAAACCTAGCAGCGACCAGGATAGCCACCCCGGCCATCCTAGAGGCACAAGAGGAAAACAATTGATGGGGGAAGGTCCTGGAGCGTAATCTGTGTGTATCTTTAACCAGAAGGTGTGTCTCCTGGAGGAGACATATGTGGGCATCAGAAGGACAGGACTGATCGCCTCTTGACAGGGTTATTAAGCCCCTTGACGTTCAGCGATACAATTTTAACGTCCGCGGTCATGGAGGGGAGTACCAAAATGCTCAGAAGGGGCTAGTAGGCCTGTCTCAATTCCCACCCCCACCATGTTCATACTCAACCCAAGTATCTGATGATCGCCCTGGTATTCATGTTTCAAAGCTATTCCATAAAAAGAAGGAGGAGGCGAGAACCCCAATGTCCCAACAACAAGAGAAACAGAACTGGATAACAACTTACAAAATCCGTGAATGTCCTGGGATACAAACTCCATGGTGAAGCGTGAGATGTTCAGCAGGAACCCCCACACCGCCCCCCTCCCACCCAGGCCCTGAGTGCAAAGATCTGGAGGTGCCAAGCTATCTCAAACTCATCCCTCCGTTGCCAGGTGGGCGAGTTCTCAATTTGCTGCAGCCGAGTCCACTTCCAATGTTGCGATGACCGCTTTCCTCTCCTTGGCCATCGTCTCAGGAATGGGACGGAGTCGCAATGGGTACCTTCCTACCCGCCGCCATTTTTCATTCCCGGCTCGTCTCTCTCCTGTGACCTCCGATGCTGAGGTCTCCTCATCATCCTCAGCCAGTTTGAGCAGCGTTTTGGCCTCCCGCAGGGAACGCACTTGGTGGAGTCTGCCGTCCCACTTAAAGATTAGCCTGAAGGGGTGTCCCCATGAGTATGTAATGTCTTTCGAATGCAGGAAGGCTGTGACTGGCCTAAACTCCCTCCGTTTCTGCAGGGTGGAGGCAGCTAAGTCCTGGAACAAAAGGGGCCTAGAGGAATGAAAGTCTATGGGATGCTTAGCCTGTGCCTCCTGAAGAATCCGTTCTTTCAGCTGGAAGTTGTGGACACATGTTAAAATGTCTGGGGGGGGAGCTGTCGCCGATCTTTTGGGCCCTACTCAATGGGTCCAGTCCAGTTTAATCCGTTGTTCCAGGGGGGCACCCAAGATGAAGTGGAAGAGCTCCTCCACAAAAGCTTGTATGTCCTGCCCCTCCACCCCCTGAGGAACAGCTTGGATTTGTATGTTGTTCCGACGGGAACAGTTTTCAAGGTCCTCCACGTGGGCTTGGAGATCCAGTTGCTGATCCTGAAGGCGGAGGACCGCTTGCTGAAGCTGATCAACCTCCTCCTCCCTCGCCGACGTCTGTGTCTCCAGCGTATCTACTCTTTCGCCAACAGAATCGAGATCCCTTCGCAATTCTCGAAGTTCCAGGGAGATTTCCTTCTTCATGGCATGAAATTCCCTTTCCAGTGAGGCAAATAAAGATTCAAGGAAGCCACGCATGACCGGCCCCTCAGCCTCACCCTGTTCGTGTTCTGTCGGGTGCCCACTCGAGGACGGGGCCGCTTCAACCCCTCCCGCGTTGGTTTTAAGGAGGAAATCTTTCACTGATCGTTCTTTCTTGGCTTTATTAGCCGCCATGGCTGAGGGGACCCTGCTTCCCCCTGCATATGTCCGAGCCCCGGGCTGTAGTAGTGAGGAGCTAACAAGTAGATATGTGGGGGAGGATGTGAGAAGCCCACCTCCTTGAAGGTGCCCAGGTCTGATCACACAAACTCCCTGCTCACTGTGCGGTGTCACCTATATAGTGAGGAACGGTCCTCGCAAGTCAGCCCCCCGTGCCGGGCTCCCGACCTTGTCCATCAGGCAGCCCAAGCAGGCCCCAAGGGACACCCGGGGGCACTCTCAGGCCAGTTGTGTGTGTTATCTGTGACCATGTGTTGCTCGTGCTCACATACCTCCTCTGTCTCTGGAGCACGCCGTGTGACTCTCCTAGTCACTCCCCACTGCGTGCTGATCTCTTCTCACTAACAGGGGGGGCTCAGCGTGGATCCTCTCCCACGGGGCAGCAGCGAAAGTTCCAGGCCCTCCTGCAGAAAAGAGCCCAGGGCAGGAGCGCGTAGTTGCTGGGCGGTCGGGCCTCGCAATGCACTCGGTGCGGAAGCCTCCCCTCTCTCCACCCGACAGGACACTCGCCCCAGACGTCAGTGCCCTCCCGTGGTCAGCTGCGGGGGGCCCCTGGGGCGGCAAACGCAATCATGCAGGCGGGAGGGGAGAGCCGATGAGGGATGGCTCGGCGCTGTTTTCCGGTTCACCTGGGCTCACCTGCAACAGGCCGCACTGCCGTCGGGTGTCTTAGCAGGCCCCGCAGCCCGAGGGTCCGGCCGCGGCTCCGCCCATGCTCTGCAGTCCTCAAGAGGCTCAAGTGAAGAGGCTTCCCCTGTCGATCCGGTGCTCACCCACAGGTAGGGGACTCCAGCATTACAGGATCTCAGGACGCAGCAGTCAGGGGCGCCGGCGTCCTCCCTACTGTATGGCGTTTTCGGCTGGTCTCCCTCCGGGCAGGCCGCACAAGCCCGCTCTCCGCCGAGCGGTCCCAAGGCACAGCGGCACAGGAGCGGCAGGTGCAGACTCTGGGGCTCGCGTCGTGCTTCCTCGCCCCCGCTGGGTCTGGATCATCGCGGAGTCAAATGCTGCGGTTGCCAGCAGTGTTTCGGCACCTTCCCGGGGTGCTTTACAAAGCTGTGGAGCTGGGGCCCAGGCGAAGGATGGGAGCGGCGAGTAGGCACGTCCTACTTAGCCGCCATCTTGGCCACGCCTCCCCGATACTATCTTTTTGAAGGAATTTGAATCTGATCTCAAACAATAGTGTTCAATAAACATTACTTAAACCATTGTCTATCTTCTGAATAACATTGGATGAACCCCCTTTCGGGAGTTTGGCTGTGCAATCGTGGGACATTACCCAGTAGGATAACGCTTTCTACTTCTATTTGCCATTACGCTGGTGGATCAGTAAGCGATACCCTGGTCGCACGCAGGATAACAATTTATGCTGTTAAACTGCAGTTTACGCTTTTGGTGTGCATCTACCACTACCTCATTATTCTATGACACAAGACAACACTGGGGAACCGCAATTACAGGTCAGAAACCTGTTATTTGATACCAATTCAAAATACATTGCTATGTTCCCAGTCTACATAATCTTTCCTGGTTTCACTGTGGTTTTGTGACCTATATAAATGTTAGAACCCATATGGCACAATACTGGGAGAGTTGTGTTGATTATGGTAGCTAGCCTGGCCTGTGTTATTGATTCGTTTGAAGTGCATATTATGTTAGAAATACTATAACCTAAGAAGTCGGGCGCCTCCACTTTTACTTCATCACTGTGGTTTACTTCTTGTGATTGGGCTGATTTGATTTTTTCGATTTTAATACATTGTACAGTGTAGAGCTCTCTGATAACTTGTTACATTTTTTGTGCGATCTGTTTTTAATTCATTTCATTTAGAAATGTAGGGCCTGATTTTGACTTTTAAAGTAACAAAAAATACCCCACTTTACAGAGGGAAATCCGAATACTTCAATATTTCTTTCCTCCTCCATAGAGATAGCATTGTGGCGGAAAGTCAGCTGGTGGATTATACTTCATATGTAGAAATTCTTCCTGAAGTTGAAGGGTTTTCAGTACCCTCCAATTAAAGCTATAATGTGGATTTTATTAAAATATAGCTTAATGATATTTTTTGCTTGTAGTGTTTTATATGCAGACTGTGTTTTTAATGATATCCATCTTTATGATTAACAGAAAGTGGACCCATGAATATAAATGAAGATTATAAACAAGGGAAAATACTACATTATTGGAAATATGTCGGAAGAGCCAGTGAGAAATACCTCCAATATTCAGACACAAAAGACTCCAACAGAGATGGAGGAACTCTGCCATGAATAGATACCCTACAAAAAAGAGCAATCCTGTAACTCTAACAGACCCAACTGTGTACGTCCACGCCATGTGATTAACGGATGACCTTGACAAAATCAGTGCAAGATGATGAACATGGGCACTTCACCTCCAACAGTCATGGTGTTGGTATCAGCCTGAGATAGAGACAGCAGCTCTCACTGTTCTAAAGCGATAACATCCATGCTGTGGTTTTAGCACATTGTAATCCTTTTGTTGGTGACCCCACAACCAGAGACATTGTCCAGAGGTGTAGAACACACAGTACCCACCTGGGCAGCCGAGAGATAACAGAAAGCCGGATTTTGGAATTTACCCTGTAGAACTCATTTGGAGCATAACCTGATACTTTTATCCAGCAATGAGACTAATTCTTTCCTGTCGCATATTCAACATTGTAACCTAACTTGTGAATAAAAAGCCAGACCTAGAAGTCATATACCAGTTGTGAGTGTAGCAGGAGTTCTGTTGACAAATCAACCTACATGCTAAATTTGCAGAACTGCAATTGACACATATACACTGAAGTTGGGAATAAGTAACTTGTGTGTTTAATTAGCCATGATGGCCCATCAGCAGAAAGAATCATCAGATGTATGCAAAGACTTACCCAGCTCAGAAACAATAACTCCACATGAAAAACTACACACATGTACTATTTGTAAGAAGAACTACAGCTTGTCTTCACAGTTAAAGAACCACCAAAGAACTCACACAGGAGAAAAACATATGAGTGCAGTGAATGTGGAAAAGCCCTCAGTGGCCCATCAGCCCTAATACACCATAGTCGAATACACACAGGAGAGAAACCGTACACATGTAGTGAATGTGGAAAGAGCTTCATTCAGTCCTCAAGCCTAATATTGCATCAGCGAATACATACTGAAGAAAAACCATACAAATGCAACAAATGTGGAAAGGGTTTTCATCAGTCAATACATCTATTGATCCACTATCGAATACACACAGGAGAAAAACCATATTTATGCAGTGAATGTGGGAATAGTTTCTCTGATCCTTCAAATCTAAGGAGACATGAACTAACACACACAGGGGAAAAACCATATACATGCACTGAATGTGGGAAGACTTTCACTCGATCATCAAATCTAGCAACTCATCAACAAATGCACCCAGGCAAAGATCCATTTTGTTGCAGTGAATGTGGGAAGAGCTTCACTGAATCATTAAAGCTACGGAGACATCAACTAACACACACAGAAGAAAAACCGTATGTGTGCAGTGATTGTGGGAAGAGCTTTACTCACACATCATCCTTAATGTTCCATCAGAAAATACATAGGGGTGAAAAAATATACAAATGTGCTGAGTGTGAGAAAAGCTTCTATCGATCATCACATCTAAGGACCCACCAGCGAACTCACAGGAGAAAAACCATATGTGTGCACTGAATGCGGGAAGCGTTTCAGTGACTCATCAGCCTGTAAACGGCATCAGCATATACATACCGGAGGAAAATCATACCTATGCTCTGAATGTGGGAAGAGCTTTAATTACGCATCATCCTTAACATGCCATCAGCACATACATGCAGAAGGAAAACCATACACATGCACTGAATGTGGAAAGAGCTTTTATCGACCATCACATCTAAAGACCCATCAGTGTGTGCTCAAAGGACAAAAAACCTATAAATTCATTGACTGTACAAAGAACTTCAGTGACCCGTAGCCCCATGAACACAATCAATAAAATTCACACAGGGAAACCAGCAGGGATATCGGCCATCAAATCTAAGTTTCCATCAACAAATACGCAGGTGGCACAAACAAGGTGCAATACTTGTAAAAAGAGCTTCAGTGATACATGTGCCTTATTTAACATTGTATGTCCTCATCAAACAGGCACTACAGACAAATTACAAATAACCAGATGCGGGAAGCAATTTAACCAGTCACTAATTTGCACATCTGTCTTAAGCGTTGCATTTCCATTCATTCACTCACTCTACCAAAGGGGAAATATTAATGCTGGAATTTCTTCTAAATGAGAACCTATCACTTTTCAAAAAAATCCTCCCTTGTCGGGGTATACAAACAACATACGCATTGTTTATAGGATTACGTACCTGTTAAACACACACACACATATATTTGAGTTGTTTCATAACATGCATTTGAGCAAATATTGGTAAATTTACTTAAATGTTCTGTAGCTTTATCCAGAATGGTATGAATTTCAGACTGGTAAAGATCCTGGCTGTATCTTGAAATGCTAATATCTGTCTGAACCATACTCTTGGTATTAATTTCTTCTAGATTGCATACGGGAATATACAATCACTATGTGACATTTAGAGTTTACTAAAACTTTAAATTCACATGTTTTCTGATTCAGCACCTTTATAGTTCCCCCAAGTCCTTTCTAAACAAACATTTCTGTTGTGAAATCTGATGGCTTCCTATTTCATTTTTGATCTTTTGTTCTCTGTGTCTAATGCCTCAGTTTAATTGATCATTCTTTGCATATTCAAGATTTACATCCATGTGTTGCTCTTTCTCTCACCTACATATATTTTAATTCACAGAATGCATTGCTTTTTCTCTTTTCTCTTGTTGGCGTTGAATGTTCTTCTCCTAGTATATTTGTCCCCATATATATTTATTTTATTGTGTGAATTGCTCTATTTCTTGCCATTAGTCTATGTTCACAGTGATTTTGTTTTAAACTTCCCCAGATCGTTTTAATTAGTTCTCTGCATTGCCATACCTCTTGATTGTAGCTGGTTTAAAGCTCCTTTCAGTTTCTTTGGTTTTATATTGTTAATGTTATTGCTGTATTAGTTATATCCATTACTCTTTCTCTTGCATATAGTTGGTACTCCATGATCTTTTCATTGATTCATAATTTTGGAGATATTAATGTAATTACCTGTGTACCCTATCTTTTCAGCTATGTTGGAATACACACACTTTCTGCTTTCATAGATATTACTTTAAGTAGCGGTGGGCATTACTCGTTCTTTTATCTGCAGTTTGTGTTTCTTGACTATTCACTGGTTGTGTGCTTCCATAAATATTGCCTTAATTGGGAGTGTATATTGCTCTGCCTCTTCTGTGTAACTATTATATAATGGGATCTTCACTGGTTTTATATTTCCCTGGATGTCATGCAAACGGCTGTGTGCACTGCTCAGTCTCTTCCTCGATCTCTCACTACATTGATGTGAGTTTTAACTGGGTATCTCCACTGTCTAAACAGAAGGCCTACATGCTTGGTAGCTGGCCTGTTCAGCAAGACCAGCCATGTAATTTTTCAAATAAAGAACTTAAAGGGTCCAAACATTTTAAAAACAAGAAAAGAATCTAGGAAGTAAATGGTACAAAACTGACTAAAGCGATATTTCCTAATGGACCAACATGAGAGTTTAATACATTTTAATATGAACAGATTCAAATCCTTATTGGTTGCAATCCTGGCGGTTATTTAGTGTAGTTCTGATGTATTTATATAGGGACTTGGCGACAATAGCTTTCAATCTTTAAGCAATAGGTCTCCCCTGTGCTCAGGCCAACTGTGATTTTGACAAGTGACTTGCCACCTTTGTCTCTATCATGACCAATCTCATCTTCCAGGCATCTCAAACCTCATGGACAGAGTTCCGCAGCTGGAGGCAGTAGTCCACACCAGCTCAGTTCTCCCAAAACAAATGGCTCAAGCATACTAGGTCTTCTCCTTTCTTGCCATTAAATTAAATTTCTTAGCTGGTCAGTACCTCAAACACCTCCGCTGACAATACCAGATGGAATCTCATCAAGTTTCTTGCTGGCAAAAGTCAAGATGGTGGTAACTCGTCCTGATAATACAAAACTCGCCATTGCTACTCCATACTACCAGTTGTTAAACGAAACACTCCTTTCACACAACAAGGCATTCCCACATAGAGGAGGGCCTGGGAGGTGCCCAGAAGTGGACTAGACGAGGTGAGTCATTCATGAGTTTAGGCTCGATGCAGTTTCATTTAAAAAGTACCATCCAGTAATTTCTTGTAGTTCTTTAAGAATAATTTAAAGCTTGAACTGAGACAAGTGGTCCCTACAGAGTCTTTTGCATGAGCTAATGAGGTTTCTTTCCATCCAAAAGGCAACTTCTTGAATTATTTTGCGCTGAGTGGCAAAAGCATAAAAATTTGTCTACAGCCTACTTAAGTGCATTAAGAATTTGCTTAATAACTGCCATTGGATTTTATTATTTAAGGTCAAATTGAAGATTTGTGTGATAGGTAAACAAGCCTGTCTTCTGTTTATGTGGCCTACATGTACCAAAGACATTTTTGTCCATTTGTAAAACAAAAATAAAAACTTCTTCTATAGGTAACTTATAACATAGTACTTCTGAATCGTTGACTCCTCTGTATCACTGACACAGAAGCAAGTCAGTCCGTTGTCACAGACTGCACTTAGAATTTAGAGAACTTACATTTACACAGAGCCTAATTAAAAGTTCAGATAACATCTGACAACACCAGAGGTCCAAATCCAAGAGTTCAAAAAGCAAAGAAATCTCAGGGTACACCATAGGCAGGTCAACTTTTGATCAATTTTCTACACATTCGTACCCTTGCACATTTTCCAAAGCTCAAAGGGACCTCCAGGCTTGATGGCCAGTTTTTGATTGACTGATTTTATGAACGATTCACTTTATTGCAGTAATAAGGCTTTATACTGATTTATACATTTTGTAAAATAAATCTTCCTCTATTGTTAGTATTCTGAATTTTACTTGGGCTTGTTGGAGCTACTTCGCCAAAAGCAGAATTTCATTAATTTACTAACAATGTTTTGTCAGTAGTTTGGATTGAGCTTAATTACAGCATGATTTGAAAAAGTATAATATTTAGTGATTTACAAAAAGAGACTGAGGCAATATGATATGCACCTATCACCATACAGGGTTTATGGGTAGGAGGCAGTGGTGCTCGAACCTGGCAGACCAGTCTCCTTAGTCACCCACACAGGAGAAAACTCCATAAATTCTAACAGAACAAAATGATTCAGCACCCAATAATTATAAATAGTTCACAAGTCCTTTAAATGCAGTTATTTGATTGATTCATATTTCAGTAACATAATGCACAGACTTCATCTTGATTTTCTTTTTTAACTGATTTTCTTTATTCATAATCTTCTCTTTTTTATAAAGCAATCTTCTTTGATGTAGCCAGTGCGTTTCGTTCCCAACTGGGACTTCTTCAGGGCTTAGAGTGGAGTTTTGTTTGGTAACGTGATGGCCATATGGATCTTCCTTAAATCAAAGAAGATGGTGTGTAGAAACTGGAAATGAGTAGTTTTACTCCACCAAAAAGCTGAATTTAAGAGTTCATTATTGCAGATCAAAGAAATCTCCCTAAATTGTTATCTTGCTATCTCCTCTTTCTATGGTAGTTGTAGGACATGAACGTCAGCAAAAGAGAATACGTTGCAATGTTCAAAACTTTCAACATCCCATTTTCACCACATCATGCCATTAGTGAGCTACGATACTCACTGGTTTCAGGACCACCATGGGGCCCCTCCTCTATTGGTCGAATGACATACATGTACAAGACCAACAAAGAAGGACATGGAGCGCTTAGAACTTTGCAACGTATACCCCACGGAGGCACATGCTAAATGAATACACGACCGCGTGCTCAAGGTAAGTCAATGGGGAAGTCGCAGTTGCAATTCTTAGGAAAAAGGACCCTTCCCAGAGAACTTGGAAGACACCTCGTTAAAGAAGGATGGTTCGAGAGTCACCCCACCTGTGGATACCTTGGAGACCAGGTTACCTGCCCCAGGAAAGCCGGGTGCATAGGTCCGAAGTGGCGTTGGGAACTGTCGTAGACCCCAATGGAGGACTTCAAGCAAGATGCTGCTGGCGAAGAAGCTGGAAGACTCCAGTGGAATCCAAGGGTGGATTCAAGGAGAGGAGTACCTGCAAGCAGAGGGGACAAGAGTCTATGTCACTCAGGAGTGACCAGAAGGCACAGGAGTCGAGTGCCCACCAATGTCGGCTGTTGCAGGAGAGTTGACGGTGTCCTTGTCTCTGCAGCTAAGTGGACCCGGTGATGATGAGGACGACCAAGAACGATGGACGAGCTGTCCCACATTGGCTGTTGCTATCCAGGGAGTTGGTGTCCGGCAGGGGCACCAACAGGCCTTGGCAACGGCAACCCGGGGGAGAAGACAAAAAGGTACGGTGTCGGGACCAGCATGGTCCAAGAGACTCACCACGTTCAAGTAAGTCAGTGTAGGCCCCAAGCAAGCAGGATAGCCTTCTGGAATCAAAGAAGACCCTCGACGGGGCCTGAAGATCTCTGGAGACGAGAGTCCCCCAGCCTTAGCAACGGCCTGCCGACACAGTGCACAGGGACTTGGCTCCGGCGGTGTCAATGAAGGATCCGGGTCTCAGTCTCGCTCTGAAGACAGTGCGGGCCTCGAAGACATTGCAGAACCGCCCCCTGTGTTACTGAACCTGTTGTAGTCCATTGGAGCCCAGGATCAGTGATTCAGTCAGCTACGTTGCGGTGCCTGCGGATGCAGTGGAGTGACTCCTTCACTCCGAGAGAGATTCCTTCAGAGGTCTTTGGATGTCCACAGGTCCTGGATGGAACCTGTATGGAGCACGAACACTGATGGTGCATCGGCTTGCAGAAACGAAGAGTTCAGTAGCAGACGGAGTCTTTACGATTGCAGTCTCGGTTCCCAAAGCGAAGTTCGATGCCGTCAGTCCGACACGGTTAGCACGACTCGGTCAGGATCTCCAGGTTGAAAAGGACACGGAGTTAGATCTGAATCGAATCCCACAACGAATCTAGTAATCCATCCTCAGGTAAGCCCTTAAATACCCTAAGGAAAGAGTTGGGATGATTCATTGTTCCCTCCGGAAGGAGGGGTTGGACAGTGGGGAGGATACTCCCATGTCCTTTGTCCAGTTTCGTGCCAGAGCGTGAGCCAACGGCTCCCTGAACTGGTTTGAGCTGGAGTATGCAAGGAGTGCAACAAATGTGCCCCTCAAGCAGTCTGAGTGGCGCTGGCAAACGCCCCCACCCTGTCCTAATACACTAAACCCTGTCCGGCAGGTGATAACACCTCCCTGTGACAGGATATCTATTATTCTGCCTTCCCCTGCACGAGCTTGGCTCAGCAGCAGGAGGGCAGAATCGTGTCTCAGATCGGCAGCAGCCCTAGCTTGTTGACCGGTTCAGGAAGACTGGTACCGGGAGCACTGAGGGCCTCCCGGAGGAGATTTACAGTGCATTGAATCATACCTCCCACACTGGTTACAGTGTGGGGGTATGATTCCAACATGTTTGGTACCAAACATGACACGGTTCCTTACAGCCAGTTTGGAGATGGTCATCGCGTAATGCCACATGGCCCATCTACATATTGTAATGGCTGATGCACTGACAACCCAGTAGACTGGACTCCGAAGGTTGCAGGGGTGTCCTGCTCATGCAGGGGCACCCTCACACTCAGAACCGAGCAACCTGCCTTTGGGACTGAAAGGCCTACTAGAGGGGTGACTTAGAGGTTTTAAGTGCAGTGCTGTTAGATATAAGGAGACTTATATCTTTCATGAGAGGTTCAAGCACCAACTCACACAGGCTGCAATGGCAAGCCTGTAGTCAGAGTTGGGAAGATCCCTCATGGGTGGCATAATACATGCTGCAACCCATGGGGGACCCCTGGTGTACCTATTCCCTAGGTACCTCAGTACCATATACTAGGGATGTACAAGGGTACACCAGAAGCCAAATAGGAATGTACCAAGGTACTCACCATAGCCAATTTAGGGAGGAAGCACAGTGACTGGGGTCCTGATTAGCAGGATCCCAGCCAGACTAGTCAGAAAAAACAGTATGACACCAGCAAAAAGTGGGGGTAACCAAGAAAGCAGATCCTACTTTCCTACATGCTCATTTCCATTTAATTGTTTTCTCTCTCTCTTTTTTTTTCAATATAGCTCAGGGGGCCAATTCTGTATATATACGATACCTCTGTAAAACCTCTTCAGGCTTTAATAAACCTTATTAATGAAAATATTAACTCACCTCAATCTTCTGCCTACTAACATATAAAGTAGTAATGTGCACAGAAAGCTTTTTCAGCATTTGACTCTTAAAGGTGTAAATTGCAAGACTTTTGCTTGATCAGTTGCCATGTTCCTAAACGATAGGACACTATGAAGTTCAGGAGGGTTTGCACATCCAACTGTTTTATTTTTGTATCCATGACTAATCTAGTGTGCTTTTTTGTAGAGTGCTCGTTCACCAATTACTTGGTCTTGTAGTGCTTTGGAGCAGCACTTAGTGGTTTGGGGTTTGGTCACAGGACTTGGGCTACAAGGAAGTATGTCTGTGGGCGTGGCCTCACCCAATGACTAAGCATGGTATGCAAATGAGTGAAGGGGTTTCTTTAGGTGGTGCTGGACTTGTGACATGACACCCAAAACTGAGTTAATCTAGATTTTATTGTTTGTGAGAAGTGTATCACAGTGGTGGTATGGGTCATCCAACCCTCTGGTTAAGTTGAGTCAGCTGAGGAGTGTGGTCTGTCACTTAGGGTCTTGCCAGACCACATTCTGAATGCTCTGGTTATTGTTTTTCCAGTGTATTGGTGGATGACTATGCTGGTGATGAAGCAGTGGAGTAAGCTACGATTAGCAGTGGTGTAGTTGTTCTTCAGCTGAGCCTACATCTGATTTGTTAGCAGAGTGGACTAATCTTTTCTTTGGATTTGGTAGTAGGTGTGTTGTTTAGAGTCAAGTAGGGGTACTCCAGTTCTTCTTAGGTTCCGAGCAATGTACAATCTGGCTTCTTCTCACTTGTTCATGTGTTTTGCTGTACTGTGTTGGCTCTATGATTACAAGTTGTTGGTAAAGAGTGAGTATACAGCCCTGTGGGACATGATTCCAAGACCTGCCATTAAGGCAAGGAAAGAGAGATATGCAACTATAGTCAAATATTGCAATTCTAACATCATCACTGTCTGGTTAAGGGCGATTAAGAAAGCCTGTGGGATATAGACAATGTAGCTGGGGTGGCATACAACATTGACTTAGGGTAACTATTGTGCACCTAGGGGCCTACTCACAAACCACACTTTGTAGTACTTTAGTAGTAGTTCAATAGTACTACACATGTACTAACAGAAATGCTGTTCACAAACTTACAGACGGAGACCTTGGCCTTCACCTCTCCTATCTTTTCTGTGCAGAGATCTCCACACGCTTATGTATAAATTTGGTAGTAAAAGTGGGAGGAATAAGAGGGAGTGGCTGGAAAAGGGGAGTACTAACTCCTAAAAAGGAGGGGTAAGGAAGAGGTTGGAGGAGGACATGCTAATACAAACACCCCCACAAAAGAGTAAGACAATTGATATTCACAAACTACACCCAGAAAGGGCACGCAACAGTAGTAAATGTATTCCAGCCAAGGCTTGGAGTAAGTCCAGCACCACAAATGGGCACTCAAAGGAATGACAACACACTCTCAATGAAAATAATGGAGGCACCAAATAACATTAGAAATATTTAGGAAAATAATGTTTTATTTTTATTTTAAGGTCCAATAAATATTTATTTTGTAATAAATAATTTTACATAATGTAACCAGGGTTACAAAAACACCTGCAACACACCTGGTAATACTGTAATCATGTGATGGTTTTGGACTCCACCACCCATCTACAGATTACAGAATCAAACAATCACACACAGGCAGCCCACATAGTAAACTCACACATCCAAAAACATTTTCTGTCTTCAGTACATTGGTGATTGTGTTTGTTGGTTTTGTGGAAGTAGGTATGTGTTTTCAGAAGTGTGCATTAATGACACCATGCAGAATAGTACTCTGCTTTCCAATTCACACGTGTACACTGCTATGATACTATTGAAACGATTTCAATATGACCTGTTAAGGTTTATTTTCCTGCCTTCTGCTAATTAAGCCTCAGCACGGTCTAGCCTCTAAGAGGCTCCGGGCTTGGGATAACCTCTTTGGTGTAAATCCTTGTCTTCAGCCCACTATCTGTGCCCCGGCCTGTCTCCTGACTCCAACGACATCACCGCAACCATCGATCCGATAATAGCTGAGCAGGGTGAGAACTGTGGTATATTACCTGGCTTTTGGCTATCCCGGTGTTCCCGCTACGCCTGCTGGACAGCTGTCGTGGTGTGCCAGGACCGAGGCACCTCCTGGAGAGGGTGGTCGGAGTGGTGCCCTCTGATCAACCAAGAACGACCTACCCGAGGGTGCGGCACTCCTCTGCCACTCAATGAAGATCACTGGGGGAGCAGGGATCACTTTGCTGGAGTCCACGATCTTGGAATTGAATCCTGCTCCTGCAGGAAAACAATGTCCAGCTGCCCAGTAACTGGGGGATTGCCACCCCGCACCCAAGGCTCCCCAGCTAAATGGTAATCAGGAGACTGCTGCGCTTCTTCCTTTGTCTGCTGCTGACTGATAGTCGGGGAGACCGCCGCACTATAGGCAACGTGTACCACCCAGTAAAAGGCGAGGGTCCCTGGGATGGCAGTCCGATGCTGGAGATAACCATCTGGGCGGAGTACCCTGGTCTAGAAGGAACGCGGTTTATGCCCGTTGGTCATGTAATCCCTGCTCTTCATCCTGCCCAGGTGACCGCAGCCAGGATGCAGAGACATAGTGCCAATATCGGCAACACTCAGTTATCATACAGTGATATACATAAACCACACAACACCTTTTTAGTGGAGAAATTTTGCTGCAGGTTTATTTGCATAACCAATATGCCAACATGGTGGGTTATCTTACGGGCGATCCCAGGGCAGGCCAGCCCCTATGCCGCCTGCCCGTCTGATGAGCCAAATTGCACTGTGGCCGTCGCCAACCGGTGGTTACCAATTCTTGGGAGAGGCCACCTCTCCCCTCAGTGGACCGCCAGTCCACTCCCTTACTCACGCCCCCCCTGACAGGTGGGCGGAGCGTTCCAGGCAGCCCCCGGTTGCTCAGACCCACAACCGCCTGTAGGCTAACGGGGCGCCGTAGTTCTTCCAGGGGATACGCTAAGACATCCCTGGTTATCCTTGGCTTAGCAACCTGTTGTGCTGCTGCAATATAGTACCTTTCTGTACCTTGCAGACTCTGGATCGCCCTGTAACTCCTCCACAGCTCTGGAGGTGGCCCCCATCACCACCAGGGCCCCCCACCAAGGCAGCTATTCCTACCTACAGCCTGTTGCTTCCAAGGCCTCCCCCAGGTCCAGCAAAAATAGGTCCATGCCTACCCTTGAGAGGTGAAACCCATCCACTTCCCAACATCCAGTAGACTTGACATTAAGTAAACCATGCCTGATGAAGCCAAATCCCCTTTGTTCGGTGAATTTACGCATGGCGCTGTTCACTCTCCTACGTGATATCTCAATTGCCTCTCCCGAACGGGCTCCTTGCCAAACTTGGCGAGGTAAAATTTCGGACCACCACAATTCACATGCCCCCAGCTGAATACTCAATTGACACATGGTGTCCCTCATGTCCTGGAGCAGTCCTCTCCTCCCTAGAGTCGTCAGGTCATTCCCTCCCAAGTGTATGATCAGAATGTGAGGTGGACCACTCCCTCCCCCCAGTCTCTGCTGTAGCTTCCTCTTCAGCTCATTCCAACGCATGCCCGGGTAACCTAGCCACGTGATCTCTGTAGCGGAGAAGCCATGTCGCCACTTCCTTATCTCAGCCCACCGTGCCACTCTAACGATGCTTGAGTGGCCAATTACCCAGACCTTGGTTCCTGGTAAATAAAGAGATGTTGTGTTTGAAAACCAAGTTTATTAAACGTTTATATTCTATGATCTACAATTGCACAATAAAAACCACATCACTGCAACATCATTTGGCCATCCGGGCCAAAACCGTACACCTATAAACACCAGTCAGATTCGACCTAGACCTAAGAGGCTTCTCGCCCTAACCTTCCGTTCAAGGCCTTATATATCGTTTGTAGCATTGCGACTCCCAGCGCCCTACTTGCTTAATTCGCTCTGGCGGCATCCCTGATAAGAAGGCAGTGGTAGCCGCCCCAATCCTGAAGGAGTGACTGCTAAATCTCTTGTCTCCCCCTGCCTGTCCTGACAATTGCAAGCATGTCTGCATGATGTGGTCTACTTGGAACTTAGTAACTGGAGACCCGTCCTCATGAACCAGGAAGTACCCCGCAGTCCCCGGGCGAAGGCCAAATAAGCCTTGCCCAAAAGCAGGGGGCAATACCCAGCGTCCCCCAGCCCTTGTAACAGGACTACTCTCCCTTTTCCTGCTTGATCTGTTTTCAATTGTCTCACAACGATCCTGAGACATGATGAGCTAATGGTAACGTCCTTGATATTCAAAGCCACCCCCGAGGTGTCCTGCTTGGATCGCGCCACTAGCTCCCCAATCCTGAAGGCCCCGAAAAAGGCCAGCGCAGAACTAGCAGAGAATAAAATTGCCTCGTACCCCGAACGGGTGGCCTTGGGCATGCTGTCCAGCATCCCCTGCAGGATCGTGTAACTGATGGGAGACCTGCTGTCAGGGGAACGGGGTTCACTCCTTGCCCATCCCTTAAGTGCAGCCCTGATGACAAAGGATTTGGTAGGGTCAGGTAGTCCTCTCAACCGGGCGTGATAACTGATGGCTGACAAGTGCCCCGAGATCCAGGGGTGGGATTTCCCACCATCCTTGGCCCACAAGATACATTTTTGCACTCTAAGCTCTAGTGGAGACCCTGCATCGTCCCACGCTCCCATATTCGCACAAAAAGTGTCCACACAAGTCCTGTAGCGCTTCACCGTCCTAGGTGCCAGTGACAGCTCACCTAAACTCCTCATCCGCTGTTCCACCTCAGAAGAAGCCACAGGTGTTGTGGGAAAGGGGTCATCTCCTCTCTCGCTCTCGGCCACGCCTCTCGGAAACGGCGCCACTGAAAACGAGAGAGAGCGTCAGCGGCCACATTCTGCACCCCTTGAATGTGGCGAGCCCTGTATTCCACATTGTTTTTTAAGCATGCCCTCACCAGCTCTCTCAACAGACACAAAACCAAGGGGCAGCTAGCCGAATGTGAGTTTATTGCTTGGACAACTGCTAGGTTGTCGGACCAGAACAGGACCTTCTTCGCTGTAAGCACCCCAGGCCAAAGGTGGAGAGCTACTACTATGGGGAAGAGTTCCAACACAGTGATCTTGGAAGTGATCCTTCTCTTATGCCAAGAGTTAGACCACCTCTCGGCACACCAATCCCTGTCCAGGATGACCCCGAACCCTTCCCTTCCAGACGCATCTGTGAACAGAGACAATTCTGCGCTGTTGGCCCAGGGAGCGCGCCAGATGACTGACCCATTAAAGTTCTCCAAAAAGTCCGCCCACATTAGCAGATCCTCCCTCATGCCACTGCTCAGTTTTACTAAGTGGTGCTTCTTTGTGACCGAAGCAGTAGCTCTGACCAGCCTGCGCGCAAAGACCCTCCCCGCGGGAATGACCCTGGCAGCAAAGTTAAGTTTCCCCAGGAGGCTCTGCACAAAGGCCAGAGGGGCCTTGTCCTTCCCCACAGCTAGTCGGATCTGTTGTCCCAGGTCCCGGACTTTATCTGGAGGCAGCCTGGATTCACCAAGCACTGTGTCCAGTTCAATCCCTAGGAACGTAAGCACTTGCGCAGGCCCCTCGGTCTTCCCCGCTGCTAGGGGGACCCCCAGGTGGTTCGCCAGGGTCTGAAAGTCATAAAGAGCCGCCCTGCATTCCTGTGTGCCATCCCGCCCAATGAAAAGGAAGTCATCCAGGTAATGGGAGACCCCTTCCACCCCAAAGGTTTCCTGTAACGCCCATTGCAAGAAGGAACTGAAGGCCTCAAAGAAGGCACAGGAGACTGCGCACCCCATGGGCATGCATTTGTCAAAAAAGTACCAGCCATCTAGCCTGAAACCCAGCAGGTGTTGGCTGCTCGGGTGCACTGGTAACAAGCGAAATGCCGACTCAATGTCTGCCTTCGCTAACCAGGCCCCCTTGCCCGCCCTCCTGACTAAGTCCGGAGCCACATCTAGTGTACAGTATGACACTGAGCAAGTTCCTTCCTGCAGCCCATGGTTGACCGAGTCGCCTTCTGGGTATGACAGGTGATGAATGAGTCTATAGGTCCCCGGCTCCTTCTTCGGTACCACCCCCAGCGGGGAAACTACAAAGTTGTCAAGTGGGGGCTCCCTGAAGGGGCCTGCTACCCTACCTAGCTCCAGTTCCTTCTTGACTTTTGCCTGCACTACAGAAGGAAGGTCCCTGGCAGACCTGAGGTTGTCCGCCTCCCTGCAAGACAAGGGGCCCACATAAGGGATCACAAATCCTTCTGAGAACCCTCCCAATAATAGAGCCCCATCGCCCTTGATGGGGTACCGTCTGAGAAGGGGGAGGATGTTGTTTAGGATGATAGGTGACGGCCCTTTCGGAGCGAGGGGAGCAGGCGAGCAGGGGGGGGCAAGGGGTGCACTACGCAAGAGTGGACTAAGAAGAAAGGTTGAGGCACTGCGCGGGGGGGTCATGTGCTGAAGAGATGGATCTTATAGTTTTCTTCGGTGCTGCCTCAATTGTCCTTTTTACTGGAAGCAGACGGTATCTTGTCCTGCTTGGCCTGGCAAGAGGTCGCGGGGTGTCGGCCACCGCATTTGCTGCAGGCATGTTGGAACCTACACTTGATCCCCCAAGAGCAAGACCCTGCATTGAAGAGGTTGCAGGTTCCCGGAGACACCCGCTTGAACCCCCCTCTTTGGCCCCCCCTGCGTGACCCTCGAAAGGACTGCTTGAAAGCCTTAGTGCCAGTCTGGGAGGACTCTGAATCTTGGTGAACCACCCCCTGCGCCTTAGGCTGCTTCACAGTGTTCTGCGCCCCGCGGGACCCCATATGGTCCATCCACAACTGGACCTCCTTTTGATCACACCCCATCTCCGGGCATACTGCCATCTTTTTTCTAAATTCGCGGTCATAGTTCACCCACCCTGACCCCCCCCCCACTTTTGTGCTTCTGTGTGGATCAGCCTTTGATATTGCACCAGTGCCTGCCCTTGCTCAGGGAATTTTTCCAAAATCACTGACTGAAAAATGGAGAAGGCCGATAGCCAGTTATCGATAGACTTCTCCGGCCATGCCTGAAACCTGACTTTCTTATCCTCCTCTTTGCCCCCAACTCTCCGGGCGTCCTGGCCATGCTGGCCAAGCAGGAGCAGGGAAAAGATGTCCAGAAATTCACGCCTCCATATGAATTCCTTAACAGCAAGGGGCACCTCCCAGGACAGGAAGCTGTAGCCTGACAGGAGTGGCGCGTGAGTGACTTCAAGTGTCCTGGTTGCGCTACCGGGGGAGGCACCGTAAGGGCAATGGCTGCTGTGACCGGCTGTATAGCTGTGGAGAGCGCAACTAAGGGAGCGCTGGGTGTGGCCTGGGTGGAGTTAGTCGTGGCCCCCGCTGAGGGAAGCCCCACCACCTCGCCAAGTTGCACTCCGCTAATCCCTGCTGTAGTTGACGGGCCCGGGAGGGTCGGAGTCTGGTTACCTGGTCCAAGGCCACCAACTATCTCGGCGGCCACTGTCTCCTTAGCAGACCCGCTAACCCAGGCCCTTTCAGAGCTCTTAATCCGAGCTCCCCCCCAGGGGGGAGTAACTGATGTACTTGGGTGTGTCTCCCTTGGAGAGCCCACACATTCGCAGCCGCTGCTACCCCTCCATCCCCGTTGTTCACTGTGATGGGCCCAACCGTAGCGCTAGCCCCAGCGAGACCAGCTCTGACCTCCGACATGAAGCTCTTTAAAGTGTCAGAGAGCTTACCCAAGTCCTCAATAGTTGCGAAGGTCCCTTGGGGCATGCCGTCAGCCGGGGGGGGCTATTCCCTGCGACACGGGCGGGGGAACGGGCAGCGGGGCACTTCGGGTGATGGCCACTGCCCGACTCTTAGGTGGCGGCGGGTCTGCCGGGAAGTCCTTGTTAGTTGCCCTGCGTGTCCGCTTGGACCGGGAGGGGCCTGCCTCTTCACTAGGCTCCTGCTCTGTGCTCGAACCCCCACAGATGACCCCGGAATCCACCGGGTTGCTAGCCTTCAAAAGTTCTGCGGCCCAACCCAATCCCTTGGTCTTGGCCAGTTCCACGATGGCTGCTAGCTGTGCTTCTTGGGAAGTGCCTTGCTGGGTTTCCTCCACTTGGGACGTCAACGAGAAAAGCGACGGGGATCCCTGGCTATCCATAATATCCTGGTGTGGTCGACTCAACCTGAAAGAAAAGACAGCAATGAGCTAACACCCCGACCAGTGATCAGGCACTCCCATGATCTCCTAATGTCCCCTCTGTGATACAGAGAGCTGCGCCTGTACTTACTCAACAGGAGAGAGCGACGTGTCGAAGGGGTGACGGTTGCTGGGAGTCTCCACTGAAACTGGGTGGAGATGAAGCAGAGATTAGGTTAGGTTACCCCCCAACCGTGGTCTAGCCCCCACTTCCTCCAGAGTCCCTTATGCAAACACACCCAGCGTCTCTACTTACTCTCCTGAATGTGGGCAATCGTACTCAGAGGAAGCGGCTCGGCGCGTCCCTCAGCGCAACTGACCTGATTCCCTGCCAGATCGGGTGGTGGGGTGGGCTGTGTGAACCTGCACCGGGTGGCAACTCCGTCCTGACCTGGTAGGGGCAAACAATAAAAGAACGTTAAAGTGACTGAACATCCCCAGCCTGCTCCCAGGTAGGTAACAAGCCCGTGCCAAATTCCCCTTACCCTGCCCCATGGCGGCAGCGGTACAAACTGCAACCTCTGTTGCTTGCTGCACCCCCTCGTGTCCATGCTTACCGCGACAACCCTGGCGATAACGGAGCGCGTGTCTAATGCGGTTCGCTGGTACGCGTGATATCCCCGATAGATCCAGCCAAGCAGCACATGCCATCATGCCCGTTAGACCCCCCAAAGTGCCGTGGCTCGCATGGTGCCCAAGCCACGTGTCCGGGAACTGTAGGAGCCTCTACGGACGGCACAAGCGAGACCATACCCCTGCATGCTATGCGGCGCTCCCTCCACCCTCAGCCGACGCATACCCCACGCCACGTCGGGATGCCGTGCCCCGGATCAAGTGAAAGCGGAGCAGCAAGCCAGGCCTGCCACTGTTCGCGTGCACTGCTGGAGGAATCCCGGTTCCAGCTGCAACCCCCCGCCTCACACATACTGAGGCCCCCAGCGCTGCCCGCGGCAGCCGGCGTGCCTAATGCTCCCCCCTCTCCCCCGGAGTGATGGGCCCAGTGCCGTCGCCAGGGCGTGCCACTAGCATGCCTCATGTCGAGAAGCACACCCGCAGAGTACTGAAAACGCAAGCAGGCCCAGCCAAGTACGCCCATCCCCGTTCACGGGCGCCAGAAGCCTCTGGGAAGACCGCGCTCCCTGGGCACAGGAGGCGCTGATAAAACAAGTAGACGCCACGGGGAAGTGGCAGAGCCATACGGATAAGTGTTATAAAGGCCACTAGGACCTCTTCCATCCTTGTCAAGGGGAATGCTAACCTTCTCTCCTTTGATGGCGAATCGTGTCTGCCGGGCGCACCCTGCCCTGCCGATCCAATAAGCATGCGGCCGCCCAGCAAGACCGAGGAGACCAGAAGCAGGCGCGAGCCTCCCCCCCCAGCTCCCCGCACGGAGTCGCCCGTACGAGGGGGGGGGCGTCTCCAACGCATGTCGAATGGCAAGGGAGAGATGATGGATGATAGCGCGAGCTCGACCCAAAGGAATTTGGCGCTTACATGAGCACCGAATTACCTGGCACCTTCAGACACCGGGAAAATGGAGTGGCGGAGGCTCACAGGAAGTGAACGAAATACCGCGGCTCGAACCCTGGAAACCGGCTCAGCGGTCTAGCCTGCGGACCACATCAGCTCGCAAGCGCGCATGCCCAATGCTGAGGCTGGCGGCCCCTCCCCCCCCGTGACGGGTTCCGGATTGGGGGGAGGAGAGTGTCCAACTCTGCCATGGAGCCACCCCTCCACGTCCCGCGAGGTAACCGGGGGCGGAGGGGGGGGGAGAAGATGCGGCACAGCGTGGCCACAAGCGCTCCGGCACACCACAGAGAACTTCCCCGCCAAGGCGCCTGGCCAGGAGAACACTCGCTGCCAATGCCTGGCCCCAGAGCTCAACGTAGAGCTAGGAGGCAGCGGCCTGCGGGGAGCAGGGACCCCCTGAGCCTGGTGGGGCCACCTTCCCACTATGGTAAGCCCTAGAGGAGGGTGGGAGGTGGAGGTGGTGCTCGGGCTGGGGGCCCACCCCCAGGCGCATCCCCGCTACGCGTCGGGCGCAGTCCTGCAGCCCGGCCAAGAAGAAAACAACAGCTCGGGGGATGGGGGGGAGGGAAATAGCGGCACAGCGGGGCGGACCCCGGACGACGGGATCCGTGGCAAGGCCCCCATGCCAGGGTAAGAGCTCTCTCCCCTAGCAGAGTTCCTGGGTCGCACGGCCCAGCGACCCGGAGGGGACCCGCCCTCATGACCTTACCGTATCCGACACGGCGTGCCCAGGGCCACCGAGGACCGCACAACCCCCCCGGAACCCCTGTAGCCGCCTGAGCCATCGAGGAGCTGTCCTCCCCCCCCTAGAGCGGGTGCCGGTGCCAGCGCGAGCCCGGGCAGGCACCTCTGCCTAGGGGAGGCTGGGGGGAGGATAACAACTCACCAGCAAGTGGTTCCTGAGGGCCGGCGACAACCCAGACGACGCGACCAAACAGCGAGACGGGCAGCGGTCAAGAGACCCTCCAGTGGGCGGGGAAGGCTTATGTACCCCTGTCCCCCTCCCACGTCAGGAAGTGACTCGGCCAGCCGACCCCCCTGGTCCCTAGCCCAGGGAGCCTAGAATGCATACTTCTGTGCCTTCCTGTGGCACTAAGGCGGCCGCCCTGTTGGAGGGTCCCCTACGTGGCCCCCCGGTGAGCCTTGGCATTGACCTGCTTGTACAGTGAGCATTCTGCCCCGACCTGGCCTAGGCACTCCCACTGACAGGCCTGCTCAGTCGGCCCCCAGCGACCTCACTCACCGGTCCATGTGCTGGGGCATGCCATTGTAAAAGGAACTCCTGCGCCCCCAGTACTACCCCCTCGTGACTCCTCTAATGCAGATAAGATGATGCCTGCTGGACTAGAGGAGCCCACAGCATCTCTCACACGCTGGACTTGACGAAGCCTAGTGGCGCCTCGTGCAATAGACTCCCCAGATACCTTTTTGATGCAGGAAAAAAGGGGGTGGTGCAGGGCTGTTTGAGAGAAAGAGACAAAAAAGAAAAAATAACATAATGTAAGCAGCACCTAATTAACTCAGGCTCCTGAAAGTGCTGACATTAAGGAACTGAGAGTGCCCACTGATTGCTGCTTTCTGGTGACTTTAATTGAATGCAATCTGAAGCTGGCATAAGCGGGTCTGTGCTCGTGCCTCTAATCTTTGATCTTTGTCTCACAGACAGGAATACTGCTGTATACAGGCAGTTCCATCCAACATCTATGGTGCAATCTGGGGGGCGAGAGAGCACTGCAATGTGGCACCCCCCAGGCAGAATCCTGGGAGGAGTAATATATTATTTGGTGCCACGACCTCCTTCATTGCACTGCTCTGTGCCTGTGTCTGCTGAACAGCCTTCCTCAACAGACGCCCCCCCACTCCGCGGCAGCCATTTCCCCTTCAACCACTTCTGTCTTCCCCTATTCAAAGTTAAATAAGCAATCCAACAGGCAAAAAGAACGAATATCAACTTCAATGCCACCGAAATCCCTGGTTAAATAAAGAGAACACTGCCTAACCTCAGCGCTGGAGCCCAACCTAGTGGCCAAACCACAAACAACTATCTAGATAAAATAACCACAGCCCTGGAAGCTCTCCGAAGTGGCAAAATTACGATCCTCTAACTCTCCACCTTAATTTCCTAGAAGACTCACCTAGTGGCCAAACCACGTTCCTCTCACCCACCACCCTTCACCTGAGGAGAACCTCTCAAGGCCTCAAACTCACAACTTCATCCCAAGTTAGGCACCCACCACTAGGTTACTGTCACATTGCAACATTGTCATGGAAAGATATGGTCCCAACTCATTCCGTATAAAAATTCCATGTAATCTCTCCAAACATTCTGCTAAAAAATTCAAATACAACATCCTCAAAGAACATCCAGAGACACTAATTACAGACCTCTTCTTCAGTCCAACTCATGGTGGCCTAAAAACTGACTCATCTTCTACACAAAGAGACCCGCCAAATGGAGAGAGAACTTCCTCCAACACCTTCACGTAACTAATGCTACTAAAATCTCCTATGGAGCTAAACTAACTGTATCCCCATCCCAGAACTTTAGAGGGGAACTGTCCATAACCATTACAAAAATGGGAACATCCTAATGCAAGCCTAGCTATTTTTGATCGCCACTTTCCTTTGCTCTGCACTTCCATGCCATTCACTCCCACCACAGCCCCTCCATCTGATTTCAAAGAACTCATACAAGCACCCCCCCTTACTGACGGAACCCTCTACCCCAATCCCCCTCACGTTGTCCCCACCTCCACTCCCCCAACATCCTTGTCCACAACCAAACGCCCTAAAGCCTCAGTCTTGTTACTAGAATTACCTTACACCAGTGAGCCCCCCATATACCTCCACCTCCAATAGCTGAACCTCTTGCTCCCAGTACCCCATGCACTGTCGACCCCTCCACATGCCTCACAGCCTCGCCCTCAACCAGATGTCCTAATCTTTCACTCTGGATACCAGAAGCACCTCCCCCGCTACATGGCACGA
This sequence comes from Calotriton arnoldi, assembly GCA_963921515.1. Taxonomy (NCBI): domain Eukaryota; kingdom Metazoa; phylum Chordata; class Amphibia; order Caudata; family Salamandridae; genus Calotriton; species Calotriton arnoldi. The sequence goes on from CAWUFW010002915.1 coordinate 1,495,220, forward strand.
TGCCACTGCCCAGCCGGATCTATCAATGGCACCTGAGTCCTCTCAGCCTATCAACATCAGCTGGCTGCACTCAACCCTGCCCTCCACCCCTGACTTAGACAAGCCCCATCATACTTCACTCCCCTCCACAGCGCAAAGCTGAAATGCTTAACAACACATATGACAATGCTACCTCTCAACAGTGCCATTGCCAAATCCCAGTCATCCTTGGCTCGAGTAAGACCCGGAACATCACCCACCCACCCAGGCCTCCCGCACAACTAACTACCATCCAACACAGTCAGCCTGGTCCGAAACCGCTACCGATGCTTGGCTGCATGTTACTAAACTGCCGGTAAGCAGCCAAGCATGCCACTGATGTAGCTGTAACTATCCTAAGACACAAAATTGACATCTGCTTTCTAACTGAAACCTGGCTGAATGGTCACTCATCCCCTCTCATCAATTTCCTTATTCCATCGGGTTTCTCAATCATCTGCTGCGACTACAAGGGTGGCAGGGGTGGTAGACTAGCCGTCATACACAAAAGCAATCTCTGCTTATCTCCCCTCCATGCTACCAAATACGCCACTTTTGAATATTTTTGGAGCTCAGCTATCCTCCAAAGGTCCCAACCCCATCAATTTTCATGTCATCTATCACCCTCCAGAAAAAAAACACAGTTCCTGGAGGAACTAACTGACCTTATATCGCAAAATGCCCTAAAAGGCAGCTCAAGCATTTTACTAGAAGAACTAAACCTGCACCTGAACAATGCCGAAGATCCTTTAGTACAAACTCTAACCACCCTCCTGGAAGCGAATGACCTCATTCAACACTGCAGTAAACAAACTCATGACAAGGGTGCTACTCTAGACACAATCATCTCCAAGGAAAACATCTTATCCCTCTGCTCTATTCTACCTTCTGACTGGACTGATCACCACTTAATCCTCTTCGATCTCAACAACGTCCAACATAAGACCCTCCCCCAATCCATCCGTCCCAAGCACTGGGCAAGGAACACACATCAAATCCCACAGGGTGAACTGGAAGCATTAGTCAGCTCCCAAATTTTACCTCCACTTAACCTCTCCTCCGCCAAGGACCTCACCGCCCATTACAACGTAAAAATGGCAGAACTCATGGACACAGTCGCCCCTCAGAAACTCAAGAAATCAAGGGGTATCCCATCAAGGCCGTGGTTTAATAAAGACCTTAGCAATGAGAGGCAACAACTCAGATCGGCTTAAAGAAACTGGAGACAGCAACCCTCGCCAACCAATCTCTCGATCCTCCAAGCAAAATGCCTAAAATATAAAAAAACACATCTTCCAAGAAACATCCTCCTTCTTCTGAGCCCAACTTGACCAGTCTAGGAACAGACCTGAAGCCCTTTTCAACATCATCAAACAGCAAACCTCCTCATTCCCCTAACACACAATCAGCGCTTCCACGAAGTGCTGCGAAGAGTTCACAACATTCTTCTCTGAAAAAATATCCAAGATCTAACTCTCTCTTGACTCGCCCACCGGCATACCCTGCACCATGAATATCCCTGTTTGCAGTGAGGCTCCACCTAAGGCCTTACCTCCTACCAATGGATGTCTCTTCAAACTCCCCTTCTCAGCAAGCCAGAACACCAATGATCACAAATGGCATTTACACACTGGTATATTCACAGCTGATACATTCATGTCGGCAATGTATAGATTCCATTGAGTGTATTGAAGCAAGCATAGTGAATATTTACAATGTCCATTTCATTTTGGGTGTTTTTATCCTGCGACTCCACCTGCGCACTGCTGGTGGTGGGTGTTTTTGTGACTCTGCTTGTCTTCGTGGTGGTTGAGTTGCTGATGGATCGGGTGCAGGAATTTGGGCCAGAGGTGGTTGGTTTGTGGATGTTGCAATGCGATTGACAGCTGGGTTTGAGGGTGGGCCGCCCCTCATAGGTTCCTCTGAAGGATCTTGTACATGCATTGGCCATGAAGATTGGTGCAGGGGCTGTGCTTGTTCATGAATAGACACAATTGTCCTTGCCCTAGTGAGAGGAATAGCAGGCTTGCTATTCCAGACGGGACGGATCCTGTAGTTCTGAACTAGGAATGCGAGGCAAACCACCTTTGAAACTCAAGGATAGGCTTATTCTTTACTAATCTGCTGGAGCTAGAATAGAACCTAGAAACAGCACAGTGAGGGTGCTAAGGCTATATATTTAAATAACCATGTAAGAATTTTTTCTGTTGCTTTCACTGTTCATAAATTGCTTTGTTGCTTTAATTTTTATATTCTGAGGTGTTACAATTCATATCGTGTGCACTAGATCAGGATTTTAAAATAAACAAGTAGTGATCCTTGTGTGTGTGATTTATTAATGAAAGAGGGTTTGGGGTTCCCTAACTCTTCCTGTGTTTTGGCTCTTGGGACTGATCATTACTAGTAACACATCTTATGCAACCATTGCTCAGTGGGTTGTGTATTGGTGGCAGCACAATTGGTTTTCTGATTCAGGTTGGCACGCTGATTGAGTCCTTTGTGATAGGGGATCAGAAATCTGAACCCTGCCACTCTAGGGGGTCCTAGAGACCGTATCACCATCTTCAATACATCTGAGCCAACTGGCATCCTTCCACACCTTGATCTCGACCCACAAACTCTTTGCCTATCTACTGAGGGATTATGCAACAGAGATCAAACACTTAAGTATCGTCAGCACAATTGGTGAATGCTACCTCAAAAGCCATTAAGACGTTAATATATATTAAATAAATACATGAGATGCAGGAGCTCTGATGAGCCCCTTAAAAAGTGTCAGCTCCTTGGCTTCGTTTTTCCAAATTTCTACTCTGGTCTTTCAGTCCTTCAAAAAGCATTGGCAAAGCCAATAGTTTTATGTTTAAAATGCTTACTAAAGCACTGTTAAGTGCATTAAAGGCAAATCACACAAGAAACCAAAGGTGTACTGTACTGAAGGCTCCTTTGCCTTTTGAAAAACCATCCTTTTGTTTCAAGTAAAATCAAGGATGAATGACAAGCAAACCTTCCTTATAGTCCTTCTTTAGTTTCTATGTCATAGAACCAAATTATTTACCACAATGAAGGCTGTCTTAATATCGGGCCTTGTTTTGACATAGAAACAAAGAGGATGGTATTGATAACAAGGAGGCGTTCAGCATTCTATGAAATAAAAACAAAATACCCGGTCCAAGTGACTTTTACAAGGAGATACCAGGGATGAAAGGAACTGGCGAGAGGGCCATGAAGTGGAAGCCACATGTGGTGGTGAGTGGTTATAACAGGGAAAGGAATGAGAGATAGGAGGGAACAAGGAGTACTGTGTGAAAAGAGGAGGGGGGCAGGAGGGAGGAACCAGTGGAGGGGGCAGGAGGGAGGAACAAGAGGAGGGGGCAGGAGGGAGGAACCAGTGGAGGGGGCAGGAGGGAGGAACGAGAGGAGTGGGCAGGAGGAAGGAACGAGAGGAGGGGGCGGGAGGGAAGAACGAGAGGAGTGGGTAGGAGGGAGGAACGAGAGGAGGGGGCGGAGGGAGGAACAAGAGGAGTAGGCGGAAGGGAAGACCGAGAGGAGGGGCGGGAGGGAGGAACGAGAGGAGTGGGCGGGAGGGAGGAACGAGAGGAGGGGGCAGGAGGGATGAACGAGGAGTGGGAGGAACGAGAGGAGGGGGCGGGAGGGAGGAACGAGAGGGGTGGGAGGGAGGAACGAGAGGAGTGGGCAGGAGGGAGGAACGAGAGGAGGGGCAGAAGGGAGGAACGAGAGGAGTGGGCGGGAGGGAGGGAGGAACAAGAGGAGTGGGTAGAATGGGAGGAGGGGGCTGGAGGGAGGAACGAGAGGAGGGTGCGGGAGGGTGGAATGAGAGGAGGGGGCGGGAGGGAGGAACAAGAGGAGTGGGTAGAATGGGAGGAGGGGGCTGGAGGGAGGAACGAGAGGAGGGTGCGGGAGGGTGGAATGAGAGGAGTGGGCAGGAGAGAGGAACCAGAGGAGGGGCAGGAGGGAGGAACCAGAGGTTGGGGGGCAGGAGGGAGGAACCAGAGGTTGGGGGGGCAGGAGGGAGGAACCAGAGGAGGGGGCAGGAGGGAGGAACCAGAGGAGATACACAGGAAGGAAGGAGCCAGTAGGCAGACAAAGAGGGCTATACTTGTAATCACTGCTTTGAAGGCGGAAAGGCACACCTTAACAGTCTTAAAGAAAGAGAGAAACATCCCCTTGGGGTTGAGCCAAGCTCTAATTGGCAAAGTTACCAGGAAATGGCTGAAAGAGGCCGGTCAAATCAACCAACTATTGAACGGGAGGCTATGCTGCCAAAAGCCAGACCTAAAAAAGATTCCAGATATCCATTGGGAAGGTCTGGAACACATAACGCTTCCCTAACCCACTCTAAGAGGACCAATGGTCAAAGCTGCACCCTTTTCACCAGGCTTTTCCCACATACCGGGGTGTTTTACAATGACACTTCACTCCTGCATTAAACAGGGAATCTGTCCGCTGAAACTCCCTATGTACAGTAATACCACATGTGGAATTACAACTAGTAACCATCATTTTGGCAGAAACTTTCATTTCAGAATTAGCACTCAATTTGTGAAGAGGTCTAGTGTTTGGATCTATGGTCAGCACATTGCTATACTTAGCAAACTCACTTTATCTTGGAATTACTAATGAGTTGATACAAAAACTACAGGTTGTACAAAATGTAGAGTCCTGACACCAGGCTGGAACTGATGTGATCATGTAGCCGGGGCCTGGTGGAAGCTGCACCACGTTTCAGGTCAAAACGGAATCCAGATTAAATGCCTCATTATCCAGCTGGAGATTTCCACTATCAGATATCAATGAGCCGTTTATTATTTCTGTTGCTATAAACCTATGTGTTCTTTTCTTTACTCTCCTGACTTGTGAACGTGACTAGATCAGCATCTAGAGACGCAACTGCACAAATTCAGCTGTATAAACGCACTCAACTCGCCACTCAGCTTCAGGCTACAAGGTAAGGAAGTCTCCAAAGCAAGGACTATCAAGCCCTCCTGAGCCACACCAGGTAAGGAAATATACCACACAATACAAAAAGCAGCAACAAGTCTTTCACAGTGAAACACGTTTTGGTAAAACTGGGAGTCCAATTTCAAGCTATTTTCTCTCTCATCAAGCCAATACAAGAGTGCAAACTTTCTACAACAAACCAATGTACAAGAACACATTTTATCATAGTGATTAATACTGTAGTTTCCAATTAATATTATAAACATGTGCTATTATTCACCTCTTTAACAGTACTCATTTAATGAGCTCTGAAGAATGAAAGATTGGCCAGGATCCACACACGACTTACATATTATACTGGATACTGGCAACCTCACTCAGTCAGCAACATTTATGTAGAATTAAAATATGCAATCAAATCTTTTTAAATTATGCTTTTCCCAAAACCAAGTTTCAGTTTAATTGCAATTACTTTGTTTGGGCATAAAATCTACCAAGCCATGCAGTATGTAGCATTCATATGTTAATAACCTGAAATATTTTGAATAGCTTCAAAATATTTGAATCTCTTTTTTTAATGATCTGTCTTAGAATTCAAGCAGGATTATGCACTACCTGGATAGGGATCAGATTTTTTTCAAATACCCTATTTATTCCATAATTCTTACTAGATGGGAATTTCTGAAATTCCATTAATTTAGAATAACCTGGGACAGTCTAAGAACAACTAGGGATCTTTTTTTAATCTCAGATGGCACAATGCAACACTTTTCTGAGCTACTTGTTATTACCATTTCTTCGCTCTCCTTCTTGACGCATGCCCAGTTTATGGGTGTAATGATACAAGTCATCTCGCACTCCTCAAGTTCATGTGTTTAATTCTTTTAAACATTTGCAGCACTCCGTGTGCCTCCCTTCCACCTTTGGGGTAAAGCAATCACCACGAAATGCAATACTAACCCACATTCCAGCTGCAGCTCATGCTCTAGTCTAAATTCAGATTATTTTCATGCAACTGAATGAATTAGTTGTTTCACTCACTATTCAAGGTGACATATCACAAACACATTTTATTTATTATATTGACTAATTAACTTGTCTACTGGTGCATATTCCCGTCATCAGGGAAATAATTCATATTCATTTGAGAGTTTTGCAAATCCTTTGCTTGACAGTAATGAAGATTTAAAAACAAAGCATACCTTATTAAGGTATTGTGATTCTCTTAATATTATGACCAGAGAATCTGGATTTCATTAAAGGCACAGAGGCTAATATTATGCATATTTCTTTTAATGCCACTGCAAGCAGCCACTTAGAAGCAATACATCACAAAGTGAAAAAGATCTAGAATAGAATCTTCAGGTTGTACAATAGTCATGCACGTAGTTTGATCTGTCTCTTTTAAATGCAAGGAAGTAAGTCTTTCCAGTAACCGAACTCTTAAACTTAAACTTTTCTTCTTCTTCTATGTAACTTATAGGTTCCAATCGAGAACGGCGAGGAAGTATAGGAGGACGCAGCAAAGGTGCTTGGGAGAAGAGTAGTCAGACTTGAATCTCAAGAAGCAAACTCTTAGGGTGCATCCATATAGGAGAGCCATCTATGCAGAATTATCTGAAAAAGTTCTATACTTGTGCACCCTAGGAAACATGAATTGTCAAATGAAAAAGGATGTGTTACAATACATTTATTGATTGTCATAAATTCCCAGTCATCAAATATTCCTATAGATCCCATAATAAACTATGTATTTTGTTTCATTCCTTCTTTCGTTTTCATATTTTTTATTTTATTCATTTATATATATATATATACTTTAGGTTTATGCACTTTATGGGGAGCATGTAACAGTGGTAACTCTATACTTGTTTATGTCATGAGACCCTCCAATATGCTCAACGACTAATGGAACTGTATTTTATCCAGGATGTGGCATGTTTACTATTTTGGTTTGAGTTTGTAAAATATTTAGTATTTATTACATGCTTTTAACCTGCCTTTTACAGTTTTTACACTATATAATTATTAGTCGTGGAATTACGTGTATTCATACTTGTAAGTACAGAATTATTTAATTTTATATCTGCATTATTTATTGAGGGTTGTCCATGTCGAGATCAAGTCTTTCTACCATGGTCACTGCTCAGGGGTGTGGTTAATCATGGTTGTGTACACTATATTTACGAGACCATTGGTCCAGTGCGTCATGTGATCAAGACCGCGGAAATGCGGTCGAAACGCATCAGGCTGGACACTTGTCTTTGCACTTTGGGATGCTGATATGAATTTACTGCAATAAAGCACTGCTATTTACTTCAACGAACACGCTGTGGTCGGTACCTGTCTTTCACGCCGTACATGAGGTGAATCAGGAGTGTGGTTTCATCATATATATATATATATATACGTTCCACACGCAACCGGATGCAAAGGAAAAGCAGATCCACGAGCCCACTCGATCAGGTTTGAAGATTTATTTTCTTGTGACAAAAAGACACGTTTCGACCACCTGACCCCATCCTGGGTCATACACCATTTAAATAATATTGTTGTGGTCAAACATACCACGTGCCATAATGATAAACATAGAAAAAATATTTACAGTTAATGTGAGTAGCAAAAACAACATTGTGGATTTTGTAAATCGCATCGGTGTAGATGTTATACTTCACATCTGTTTTGCTTGTTATACTTTGGGGTGTTGGTGCGGGTTTAGTGTGCTCGAGTGTTCTAGGTTTATTTGCGTCCTGTGTGTGGTGCCGAGGGTGAGGAGCTTGTGTGCATCCTAGCTATACGGGGTGTGTTTGATTCATGGTATAGTACCTATATATATATATATATATATATATATATATATATATATATATATATATATATATATATATATATATTCACTGAAAAAACCATAGGTTTCAGGGACGTTATAGTTACAAATTAGCATTTAAAAAACCTTTGAAATTCACTGAAAAAACCATAGGTTTTAGGGACAGTTATAGTTAGTTGGACATTGCACTCGTACAAAACCCGTGAAATTCCCCCGTTATAGTTAGTCCAGCTAACTATAACTCGCGCCCCGCAATGCACTGCTGATGACGTCACATATTACATCACTCATGACATGGTCAGTGACATCACTGATGACATCACTGATGACATCTCAAATGACATCACTGATGACATCATCCAGTGACTGTGTGTTTCTGTAAAGTTTAAATATTTTTAATATATATAGGAAAAGACGTATTGAAGAATGAGTGGGTGTGTAAGTGTCTGTATGGATGATTTAGTAGGTGCGTGACTGACTCTATAAGTGAGTGATTTAACGTATCTTACTGAATGCATGGGTTAGTGACTAAACTGGGTGAATGTCTGTATCCGTCTGTCTGTTGCTGTGTAAGTGGCTGCATGTGTTTGTGAATAGCTACATGAGTGTCTATATGAGTTATTGAATGCTTGTCTGAGTATCTGTATGGGTACCTGAGTGTTTGTGTGGGAGGGGTGTGTGCAACTCTGTGCATAGATGTGTGAGTGGGTGATTCACTGGGTGGATGGTTTCAAGAGTGCAACTGTGATAGACTGTATGGGTGGGTAAGTGTGTGTAAGAGTGTGTTAGTGAGTGAATGTATGTCCCAGTGGTACATGTGTGAGTAACTACATATGTGAAAGGCAGTATATATGTGTGTTGGAGTATATAAATAGCTATAAGCGAGAGTGAGTGATTGTGATAGTGGCTGTATGGATGAGTGTGTGCTTGTATCAGTGATTGTATAAGAGCGTAAGAATGTGCTACTATTTGTATGAGTAAGTGAGCTGGTGTGTGTATAACTGTATAGGTGAGTAAATGGTAGTGTGTTTAATTATTTCCATGACTGACTAGGTGTGTGAGTACCTCTATGGATGAGTGGCGGTGTTTGAGTATCTATATAGGAGTATGAGTGCATATGATAGTCCTGTACTGAGTGACCGTAAGTATGAGTGACTGTACGGGTGAGTGAGTGGATGTGTGCGTAGACCTAAGAATCAGTGAGTGGGTATGTAGTTATTGGTGTTGGAGTGTCTATGGTTTTGCGAATGGCAGTCTGTAATTTAGAGTGGGTGTATCAAAGGTTATATTAGGGTGTGAGGAGGTGCATCAGATTATCACGTGGATGATGTCATCAGTGATGTCATTTGAGATGTCATCAGTGATGTCATCAGTGATGTCACTGACCATGTCATGAGTGATGAAATATGTGACGTCATCAGCAGTGCATTGCGGGGGCGCGGGTTATAGTTAGCTGGACTAACTATAACGGGGGAATTTCACGGGTTTTGTACGAGTGCAATGTCCAACTAACTATAACTGTCCCTAAAACCTATGGTTTTTTCAGTGAATTTCAAAGGTTTTTTAAATGCTAATTTGTAACTATAACGTCCCTGAAACCGATGGTTTTTTCAGTGAATTTCAAAGGTTTTTTAAATGCTAATTTGTAACTATAACATGTCTGAAACCTACAGTTTTTTCAGTGAATTTCAAAGGTTTTGTAAATGACAATTTTTAAATGTATTAATTGTTATATAAATTTTTTTCATACTGATTTCCAAATTTTTTAGAAACAATTTTTTTACATATTTTATTTTTAAATTACATTGTAATTACATTATACATTACATTACAAAAAATACTTTCTCAGAATGAATTACTTTAGTTTAAATACTTTGCACATAGGCAATAGACTTTTAAGTACAGTAGTTACAGTTGTTGCAATGGGCAACACATTTTCAAACACAATGCAACATTCAGCTCAATGTGAATTTCTAGTTAAATGCAATTAATTACTTTATGGATTACTTTTCTAACCACAGGACTGGATCCTAGATTCAGTCCTGGGACATCTCCTGTAAACAGTTGAGTAAAAGCGTTTTGGTTACAGTAGTGATTTTTAAGGAATATTATTGTATTTTAAAAGTTGACACTTAGAAACTTTTTCTCATAGAATCACCAATGTTATCCTATGGAAGGAAATTCACTTCGCAGGTAAAAACTGTTATCGTTACTTTTTCTTACTCAGTGTTGGATCCTGGATCCAGCACTGGTGCATCTCCTGTAAACAGTTGAAAGAATGCGTTTAAGTCATACAGGCGATTTTTAAGGAATATTTGTAGTTTGTGAAAATCGACACTTTGAAAGTTTTCTGCTGAAAACCAGACAATGGATTCCTATGGAAGAAAATATAAGTTACTGGTAAGTACGGTTAAAATTACTTTTCAGGGTCAGTGCTGGGCTAAAAGATGCAGCACTGGGTTCTCTCCTGATAACAGGTGAGTAAATTGGAATTCGTACTTTGGTTGATTTTAGAGGAATATTATAAAGTTCCAAAACTCCACACTTAGAAGAATTTCCAAGTGAAACCAGTCAATGTTAGCCTATGAAGGAAATTCAAGTTACCGGTAAGTACGGTTAAAATTACTTTTCAGGACCAGTACTAGGCTGAAAGATGCAGCACTGAGGTCTCTCCTGATAACAGGTGAGTAAATCAGAATTCGGATTTCGGCTGATTTTAGAGGAATATTTGTATGTTTCAAAAATCAACACTTAGAAACTTTTTCAGCAAAAAGCAGGCAATGATATCCTATGGAAGGAAATTCAAGTTACTGGTAAGTACGGTTAAAATTACTTTTGAGGATCAGTACTGGGCTGAAAGATGCAGCACTGAGGTCTCTCCTGATAACAGGTGAGTAAATCGGAATTCGTATTTCGGGTGATTTTAGAGGAATATTTTAAAGTTCCAAAACTCCACACTTAGAAGAATTTCCAAGTGAAACCAGTCAATGTTAGCCTATGAAGGAAATTCAAGCTACCGGTAAGTACGGTTAAAATTACTTTTCAGGACCAGTACTGGGCTGAAAGATGCAGCACTGAGGTCTCTCCTGATAACAGGTGAGTAAATCAGAATTCGGATTTCGGCTGATTTTAGAGGAATATTTGTATGTTTCAAAAATCAACACTTAGAAACTTTTTCAGCAAAAGCAGGCAATGATATCCTATGGAAGGAAATTCAAGTTACTGGTAAGTACGGTTAAAATTACTTTTGAGGATCAGTACTGGGCTGAAAGATGCAGCACTGAGGTCTCTCCTGATAACAGGTGAGTAAATCGGAATTCGTATTTCGGCTGATTTTAGAGGAATATTTTAAAGTTCCAAAACTCCACACTTAGAAGAATTTCCAAGTGAAACCAGTCAATGTTAGCCTATGAAGGAAATTCAAGTTACCGGTAAGTACGGTTAAAATTACTTTTCAGGACCAGTACTGGGCTGAAAGATGCAGCACTGAGGTCTCTCCTGATAACAGGTGAGTAAATCGGAATTCGTATTTCGGCTGATTTTAGAGGAATATTTTAAAGTTCCAAAACTCCACACTTAGAAGAATTTCCAAGTGAAACCAGTCAATGTTAGCCTATGAAGGAAATTCAAGTTACCGGTAAGTACGGTTAAAATTACTTTTGAGGATCAGTACTGGGCTGAAAGATGCAGCACTGAGGTCTCTCCTGATAACAGGTGAGTAAATCAGAATTCGTATTGCGGCTGATTTTAGAGGAATATTTTAAAGTTCCAAAACTCCACACTTAGAAGAATTTCCAAGTGAAACCAGTCAATGTTAGCCTATGAAGGAAATTCAAGTTACCGGTAAGTACGGTTAAAATTACTTTTCAGGACCAGTACTGGGCTGAAAGATGCAGCACTGAGGTGTTAGACCTGTCACCCCTGGGGTGGTCTTGCCCTGTTTTTTTCCCTTTTGCGCCTCATTTTTGCCACCATATTTTTACTGGACCTAGGTCTCCGGGCGCCTTGCCACTGCTGGTCAGTGCTGAGGTGCAGGTGCTCTCTCACTAAAGATGGCTGCCACAGGGCCCTGCTACTGCAGAGGGCCTTCCACACATACACGCTAGTCGCCAGAGTCAGGCTGGGACATAGGGATACAGTATCCATCCCGTCCCCGCCTCTGGGCCCCATAGCTAGGTAGGTGGAAGGTTCCAGAACCTTCCGGGCTGTGGGAGGAGTTAAGTTTTGCCGCCTTTAGGAGGGTCACCTGACCTAGGGGTATAAGAGGCTTGGAGGAAAACCTTTTAGTCAGTTAGGTTGAGGCACCGCTGAACCTGGGAGAACCTGCGCCGGAGTATAGACTTTAGGGCCTAGGGGGAGACCTACACTACTGCTGCTGACAGGGTCAAGGCCCTGCTGCCGTAAGATAGCTGAGGAACGCCCACCACCCACTGATCTTGCCCAGTGTGAGGGGACCCAGGGAACCATCTCCAGCGGGCTGGGAGGAACATCAAGCACTCCCAGAATCACCAACTCACAACCCCCCTGTTCATAAGAAGAAGAACTTTTAAACCAAGAGTAACAGGAACTCAAGTTAAATCGTCGAATGGGGATCACGAGGCGAAGCGCTGTGTCCTAAGCGCTAGACCTTCACCCCCTATCTATCCACACCGACAGCTGGACTGTCCCCCAAGAACCCTTCCCACACAGCCCGGTGACTAAGGCTGTCAGCGCGCCCGCGCTGCAACTCCACGTGGGAGAACTTGACCCCCCAGTCACTGGCCTTGTGACCGGATCGCCGCCGCGGCCGTCGCCGCGTGAAAAGGGGTGCTGAGGTGAGGGAGACCTCTCCCCCGTGCATGAGTGTGGTGAGGTGCGCCGTCCGCGCCCTCACCGAAGCCCACAGAAATCACCGCCGGGCCCGAGACCCCTGCCGCTGCAAGCGCGGCCAAGAAGAACACCGCCGCAGCCCAGGAGGGCCGCGGGAGTAGAGCTGAGGCCCACCGCGGCCTCCAGGCCCGTGGACGCCGTTGCCGTGGGGCCGGGGACGCTGACCGCGTCATAGGTCGCGCCCCCGAAAAGGCCGCGACGGGATTGGCCCAGCCGGAGCCAGCAGCCGAGGAGAAGGAGGCGGGAGGCGTCGCCCAGCAACCGGAGAAGGCCGCGACGCGATTGGCCCCGCCGGAGCCAAGCAGGAAGACGTCGAAGGGGCTCCACTGCCAACGTGAGCCCCCGGAAGAATCCAGTCTGCGCTGGGATTGGGCGGCATCAAGAGCCCGCCCCCCCCAGCACGTACGGAGGAGGAAGAACTCCGTGCGATCAGTCGGGAAGCGGGGAGCCGTCTGAAAGGACTGCCGGCTCCTGCTCCCTTCACCCTCACTATCACTGCTGACTCCACGGGGGCCGGAGGAGTGGCATACCGGCCCCCCAACGACAGGATAATAAAGCGAGAGGCTCCATAGCCTCGGGGGAAACTTGGCAGCGCCGGCCGGAGGGCCGTGGGACTCGCTCCGGGCCCGCCCCGTCCAACGGAGGGCTGGCCCGAGAGGGAGGTCGCCGAGCAGCCCCACGATCAGCTACAGCACCGCAGGTGAGCCCAGGAGGCCCCTAGGGCTCTAGGTTAAGCCCCTGGGGGCCGGGGGCCACGATTAACAGGGGATTAAGGAGGGAGGAGCCTTCCATGACGTTTTGTACCAGGCGAGGCACCTGGTGAGAAGGGGGCCAAGCTTAATTTAACCCTCACCTCTCCTGGGAGACCTAGGAGTCCCCCCTCATAGGGAAGCCCCAGTTGCTGGACATGTTGAGGGGTTCCCTCTAGGATTCCCTCCCGCCTATTGTACCACATGCTGTACTGAGTCCCTAGGCCTGATGTATGTGCCCAGTGGCAAGAGATTTTAATATGCCTAAAGTGTTGTGCATGTTCTAGGCCCTAATTTATTAGTGCACCCAAATCATTATTGGTGCTGTGTTTTTAGGAACTGATTCCTGCTGCCTTTTAGTGGCCAGAACTGTTGAGGGTCTTTTTAACAGAATGCGCACCAGTTAAAGAAATGTATTGTATAACTGCATAATCTAACGCAATCTTGATTGATATAAAGGAACTTGATTTTTACTTACGTAAGCCTGGTGTGGTGTCCGGTTATTGCTCCGCATATCTGAGTTGAAGTAAGAGTGTGCTGCACAACTGCCTTACACATTGCCTTCGCGTGCCTTTCCCCGCTTTGCGCCATGCTACCGTAACGGACTCGGTAACCCCGTTTCCAACATTGGTGTTCAGCGGTGAGATAAGGACTGGTATTTGTGCAGCACCCTACAGTGACTCAGTGTGCGCCGCAATTAGACACCTAGTGAAATGTAAGGAGGAATTCTATTGTGATTGCCGATGGTATTAGTCCTACGTTAGACCTGCTACCTACCATTTAGAACCCCTTCCTTAAATTGTCTGGGACCCCACCTAGGAGGATGGAGTTTGAGTTAGCCGACCTAGAGAGGTACACGGTAACACAGCTCAAGGAGTTCTGCCTAGAGAGGGGGTGGCCGTCAAGCGAGGTGCCAGGAAGGAGGTGCTTCAGAAAGCTTTGAGGGCATGGGTAATGGCCCACCCGGAGGGAAGAGGGGAGGAGGAGCAGAGGGAGACAGACGACCCAGGAGAACTGAGCCTACTGAACATTGATGTCAGCGAGAATGTGTTGCCAGGAAGACGTTCCAGGGCAGGCAGTAGTGCGTCAGGGGGAGTTTGTCAGCAGAGGAATTCGAGGACAGGAGGGAGCAGAGGCAATTGACATTAGAGTTGGCTAGGATGGAAAGGGAGCGAGAACAGGGAAGGCTAGCCATGGAGGAAAGAAGGCTTGTACATGAGCTTAGCCTGAAAGAACTGGAGCTCCGACCTTGCAAATGGAAATGGAAGGCAAAGGAAATGGTGGCAGCGTACCTGCTGGGGTTCCACAGGAGCCCAAATTTTACCTACCCAGGGAGGTGATGGCCAGCTTTAGTGTGGGTGATGACATCGACAAGTGGTTGACGGCGTACGAGGTAGCTTTGGTGGCCCATAGAGTTCCTGAGAGCTACTGGGGAGGAGGACTTTATAGGTACATACCTCCACTAGTAAGGGACACACTTTTAACCTTAGAAAAAGGGGATCGAACCAACTACCCTATCATGAGGGAGGCCCTGCTCAGGAAGTTTGGCCTCACCCCAGAGAAATACCGCCAAAAGTTTCGCAACAGCCACAAGCTCACCACACAAAACTGGGTAGATTTTTATGATTATGCCCGGAAGGCATTGGAGGGTTGGGTGCGTGGCAGCGAGGTTGATGATTACAAAGGGCTGTACGACCTGTTTTTGAGAGAGCACCTCCTCGAGAAATGTTTTCCGGAGCTGCGCCAGTATTTGGTGGACCGCAAGCTGACCAACCCAAGGGAGCTTGCAGAGGAGGCAGACACGTGGGTCAGCACTCAGGTGTCCCACA
Source organism: Calotriton arnoldi (assembly GCA_963921515.1). Taxonomy (NCBI): domain Eukaryota; kingdom Metazoa; phylum Chordata; class Amphibia; order Caudata; family Salamandridae; genus Calotriton; species Calotriton arnoldi. Next base: position 1,510,471 of record CAWUFW010002915.1, read on the forward strand.
AGGGAGCCGGGCGGATCCCCGAAAGGTGGACAGGTGTTCCCCCAGAAGAAAGAGGGGGAGATAAAAAGAGGGAGTTCTTTAAAAGTCCCCAAAATAGACCGCCTGGGAGAGGGGTAGGTTCCCCATCTCAATCTGGATACCAGAAACCCACTTACCCTGACAGGAGTCAGCAGCCCAGAACTGTCCGGTGCTACGAGTGCGGGGAGGTTGGACACTACAAGGGGGATCCCCAGTGTCGCAAGAGAACCCCAGCCCCCACAGGAGGTAAGACCCCCGGGGTGGCCAGTGTAGCGCTTGGGGAGGAGTTGTCCCTAGGTAGGGGAGGTGAGTGGACAGGCTTGACCTTAGTTTCCCTGGGGGATAGAGAGATCATCCCAAGGGTGCAGGTACCCGAGAAAATGCCAAGTATCGGCAGAGGGTCCTGGTGAACGGGGAGGAGGTGGAGGCTCTGAGGGACACAGGTGCCAGCATGACGATGGTGAGACGTCAGCTGGTGTCCCCAGAGCAGGTGATTCCTGAGGAGTTCCACCCGGTTGTGATGGCTGATAATAGCCTGGGTCATTACCCCGTGGCCCAAGTTCCCTTTGAGTGGGGAGGAGTGTCAGGTCTGATGAAGGTTGCGGTGAGCCCTGCCATGCCAGTTGACTGTCTGCTGGGCAACGATTTAGAACATACTGCCTGGAGAGAGGTAGAGTTCAATGCCCATGCTGAGATGTTGGGGTTACCAGGATGGACTTGCGTTATCACGCGGTCCATGGCTGCCCGACAAGGAACTCAGCCCGGGTTGGAGCCTGAAAGGATGGCCCAGCCCACTGCTGGACGAGGAGATGTCCGGGAGGAGACACCCGGTGAGATGGATGGGGAGCCCGCGGAGGTGACCCCGGAGTCCGCTGAGGTGGTTGGTTTTCCCGTGGGGGACCTGCCGACCCCTGCCGAGTGGCAGGTGGAAGGAGGGCCTACCCGGGAAGAATTTTGCCGGGCACAGAGGGAGTGCCCTACGCTTGATGGCATACGGCGACAGGCCGAAGCCCAAGCAGCTGGAACAGAGACTGGTAATTACCATGTCTACTGGGAAGATGGTCTCCTCTACAGTGAGCCTAAGGCTCCGGTGCATGGGTCCTCAAGGGCCGTGGTGGTCCCCCAATGCTACCGAGCCTTTCTGCTAGAGTTGGCGCATGAGATACCACTAGCAGGACACCTGGGCCAGGACAAGACGTTTGCACGCTTGGTCCCACATTTTTACTGGCCCAGGATGCGCGTCACTTCTGACACTTATTGCAAGACCTGCACCACTTGCCAAGCGAGCGGCAAGACAGGGACTAAGGTGAAGGTCCCTCTAGAACCTCTCCCAGTGGTCAATACCCCTTTTGAGCGAGTGGGGATTGACATTGTCGGGCCGTTGGATCCGCCGACTTCTGCTGGGCATAGGTTCATTTTGGTGCTAGTAGACCACGCCACCCGGTACCCAGAGGCAATCCCTCTGAGGACCATCACAGCACCGGTGGTGGCGCGGGCCCTCATGGGGATTTTTACCCGAGTGGGATTCCCCAAGGTCGTGGTGTCAGATAGGGGCACGAATTTCATGTCGGCCTACATGCAGGCCATGTGGAAGGAGTGTGGAGTGACCTACCGGTTCTCCACTCCTTACCACCCCCAGACGAACGGGCTTGTGGAGCGTTTCAACAAAACCTTGAAGGGGATGATCAGGAGCCTACCCGAGGACTTGAGAAGAAAGTGGGACGTCCTCTTACCCTGTCTGCTCTTCTCCTACCGAGAGGTGCCGCAGAAGGGGGTCGGTTTCAGCCCCTTTGAGCTGCTCTATGGCCACCCCGTTCGGGGGCCCCTCAGTCTTGTCAAAGAGGGTGGGAGAAGTCTTCCTCGAAGCTTCCCGTGATGTGGTCAGCTATATGCTGGCATTCCGCAGCCAAGTGGCCAAGCTGTGGAAGGAGGCCTCGGACAACTTAGAGGCAAGTCAGGCCGTCATGAAGCAATGGTATGACCGGAACGCGCGGACGGTAGAGTTAGACGCTGGACAGAAGGTGTGGGTCATGGAACCAGGAGAGCTTAGCGCCCTCCAGGACCGGTGGACTGGGCCGTTTGAGATCTTGGAAAGGAAAGGCCAGACCACGTATGTCGTCGACATGAAGACCCCCGTCAACCCCACAGGGTGCTCCACGTCAACCGCCTGAAGCCACACCAGGAGCGTTCCGAGCTCACTCTCTTGATGATAACGGATGGGAGTGAGGAGGAGGAGAGTGAGCCTCTGCCAGACCTTCTGGCGGTCCACGAGAAGGATGGTTCGGTAGAGGGAGTAGTCCTCGCCCCATCCTTGACCCCAGAGCAACAGAGGGACTGCCGCCAGGTCTTGGGGCAGTACGCCTCGTTGTTTTCCCTCACGCCTGGAATCACGCACCTGTGTACCCATGATGTGGACACAGGGGACAGTCCGCCAGTGAAGAACAAGTCTTACCGGCTGTCCGATAAGGTCAAGGCTAGTATCCAGGGTGAGGTTGTCAAGATGCTAGAACTGGGGGTGATTGAGCCTTCCAGTAGCCCTTGGGCTAGTCCGGTAGTGTTGGTGCCGAAAGCGCCCCCGGGCACCACACCAGAACTTCGGTTCTGTGTGGATTACCGTGGACTCAACTCAGTCACCAAGACCGACGCTCACCCGATCCCTCGGGCGGATGAGCTCATTGACCGGCTGGGAGCAGCCCGGTATCTGAGTACCATCGATCTAACATCAGGCTATTGGCAGATCGCCATGGCGGAAGGAGCAAGGGAGAAGACTTCGTTCTCCACCCCCGAGGGCCACTTTCAATTTCAGGTGATGCCCTTCGGGTTGAAAAATGCTCCAGCCACTTTCCAGCGGTTGGTGAACCAGGTGCTGTCTGGCCTAGAGGCCTTCTCGGCTGCCTACCTGGATGACATAGCTGTCTTCAGTAGCAGCTGGGAGGACCATCTGCAGCATCTCCAGGAGGTGCTACAGGCTTTGCAACGGGCTGGTCTAACCATCAAGGCCAGCAAGTGCCAGATTGGACCGGGATCTGTCGTGTACCTGGGACATCTGGTGGGCGGAGGTAAGGTGCAACCCCTCCAAGCCAAGATTGAGACCATCATGGCCTGGGAGCCCCCAAGACCCAAACAGGGGTCCGAGCTTTCTCGGCCTCACGGGATACTACCGCCGGTTCGTCAAGGGATATGGAACCATCGTGGGCCCATTGACGGAATTGACTTCCAAGAAGCAGCCACGCAGAGTAATCTGGATGGCTGCCTGCCAGGATGCCTTTGAGACCCTTAAACGTGCCATGTGCACCGCCCCGGTGCTCAGGACTCCAGACTTCGGACGGGAATTTATCGTGCAGACAGACGCTTCTGAGCATGGCATAGGAGCTGTGCTCTCGCAGCTGAATGACGATGGCCAAGACCAGCCAGTGCCTATGAAGGAAATTCAAGTTACTGGTAAGTACGGTTAAAATTACTTTTCAGGACCAGTACTGGGCTGAAAGATGCAGCACTGAGGTCTCTCCTGATAACAGGTGAGTAAATCGGAATTCGTATTTCGGCTGATTTTAGAGGAATATTTTAAAGTTCCAAAACTCCACACTTAGAAGAATTTCCAAGTGAAACCAGTCAATGTTAGCCTATGAAGGAAATTCAAGTTACCGGTAAGTACGGTTAAAATTACTTTTGAGGATCAGTACTGGGCTGAAAGATGCAGCACTGAGGTCTCTCCTGATAACAGGTGAGTAAATCGGAATTCGTATTTCGGCTGATTTTAGAGGAATATTTTAAAGTTCCAAAACTCCACACTTAGAAGAATTTCCAAGTGAAACCAGTCAATGTTAGCCTATGAAGGAAATTCAAGTTACCGGTAAGTACGGTTAAAATTACTTTTGAGGATCAGTACTGGGCTGAAAGATGCAGCACTGAGGTCTCTCCTGATAACAGGTGAGTAAATCGGAATTCGTATTTCGGCTGATTTTAGAGGAATATTTTAAAGTTCCAAAACTCCACACTTAGAAGAATTTCCAAGTGAAACCAGTCAATGTTAGCCTATGAAGGAAATTCAAGTTACCGGTAAGTAGGGTTAAAATTACTTTTCAGGACCAGTACTGGGCTGAAAGATGCAGCACTGAGGTCTCTCCTGATAACAGGTGAGTAAATCAGAATTCGGATTTCGGCTGATTTTAGAGGAATATGTGTATGTTTCAAAAATCAACACTTAGAAACTTTTTCAGCAAAAAGCAGGCAATGATATCCTATGGAAGGAAATTCAAGTTACTGGTAAGTACGGTTAAAATTACTTTTGAGGATCAGTACTGGGCTGAAAGATACAGCACTGAGGTCTCTCCTTATAACAGGTGAGTAAATCAGAAATCGTATTTCGGCTGATTTTAGAGGAATATTTGCACAATGGTGAAGGGAGGGGCGGGGCCTGAGGTGACATCTGTGCAAACGCGCCCGTGGCGCGTTTTAAGTTGGGGGATTAAGTCCCCTTGAATCATGAGGGTCCCTACGGGCCAACTAGCCCACCAGGAACCTCCAGTATGCGCCAGGGGCTGCGTTGCAGAGACATGTACAGAGGCCACACCCCTTTACACCTCTCTGCAGCGCAGCTCTGTGGCGCTTTCTGGACGTACCTGTTGGGCTAGTTGGCCCCAGGGACCCTCAGGATTGAAGAGGATTTAATTCCCCATCTTAAAACGCGCCACGGGGCCTGTTTGCACACATGTCACCTGAAGCCCCGCCCTCCCTTCACCACTGTGCAAACGCGCCCCGTGGCGCGTTTTAAGTCGGGGGATTAACTCCCCTTGAATCCTGAGGGTCCCTGGGGTGCAACTAGCCCACCATATACCTCCAAAAGCGCCATAGAGCTGCGTTGCAGAGAGGTGTAAAAAGGGGTGTGGCCTCTGTACACCTCTCTGCAAGGCAGCTCCCTGGCGCATACTGGAGGTTCCTGGTGGGCTAGTTGGCCCTCAGGGACCCCCAGTATTCAAGGGGAATTCGTTCCCCTCTGCAAACGCGCCAGGGGCGCGTTTGCAGAGTGGTGAAGGAAGGGGCGGGGCCTGCGGGCCCGATCGTTTTTTTTTTTTAAATGCTTTTTGCCCAGGGGTCCTTGTGGGACCCCTGAGCAGACCTAGGGGTCAGGGTGTTTCTACCCTGCCCCCTTTGTGCGCTTTGCGCACTTGTTTCTGTCCCTCGGTTCTACCGAGGGACAAAATGGCTGCCAACACTTCCTGATTTGGAGTGTTGACAGCCAATTAACATAAAGCTCGTGCTCGGGAAGATCCGCGACCCTAGATATCACTATCTTTTACTTTTCATTTTCTCAGCAACTGCTGAACGGATTTACACCATTTAACAAAAGGGTTCTTTCTGAACCAAGAACTACCTCTTTGCCAAATTTGGTGTAATTCCGTTCAGCAGTTCGAGCTGTAGCCGTGTCTAAAGTTTCCTATGGAAAAATGCATGGGGAAAACACGTTTTGGGACCCCCTTTTTTCTCGGCCCCGCTTGACGAATCCCCCGAGACTTTCAGGGTAGGAGCGGACCGGAGCGGGCCACAAAGTTTGAAAATTTCGCGAAGATACGTCAACCGGCAAGAGAGTTATTTCAAATAGAATGTCGCGGATTTCCTATGGATAATAGGTTGTAACTATAACTATCTACTGGCGACCGCCAGTAGATAATATATATATACGTATATAAATATATATATATTTTTTAAAATATTTTTACACAGGCAGAAAAACAATCTATCCAAAGAACAAGTTAACCAAAATTCAGTAAAACCTGTTAAATAAATTCCAATTTATATATAGTAAGTCATTATCCACTTCCGGGGGAAGGGTTGGGATAATGTTAGCCTCCGTGTCTTTAATGAAATCCAGATTCTCTGCTCATAATATTAGGAGAATCGCAATTTCGTTACAAGACCAGAGGCTACCATTATGCATGTTGATAGTCATGTAACACTACGTCAGACATGTGTTAGATAGGTTTACTATAGTGTTTAGCAAAGGTGCTGGAATTGGACCAGTCGGCAGCTTTAAGGATGTCATCCAGCTTACCCCCTTTCCAAAAGGATTCGCTAGCCATAGCGCCCCTTATTGAGTGCACTTGAAATCTTTTATGGTATACATCCGCTAATTGCATTGCCAACTTAACCCATCTTACAATAGAAGCTGAAGTGATGGGTTTGAAGGGTTTAACAAAGGAAATAAGTAATAGGTTGACACCAGCAGTGCGATGTTCATTCATTCTTGCATCATATTCTTTCATACTATGTACCACACATAGATTTTTGCATTCATCAAATCTTGGGTAGAAGATCGTATCTGACATAGTCTTAGTCCTTTTAATAATTTCAAACTTGATGCCAAAAGCGTTGTATGTTCTATTAGTTATTTCCAGTGCCCTAACGTCTGATATTCTACGGCAAGAGATTAGGCATAGGAGAGACGCTTGCTTAATGGAGAGTTTTTTCATATCGAGGTACCTGTTCTCAGGCCAGCTAGAGAAAAGATCAAGTAATGACTTGACGTCCCACAGTGTCTCATATTTAGGCTTGGGTGATCTCTTAAGTCTAACGCTTTTCATAATTCTGCACATTATGGTGTTTTTACCTATAGTTTTGCCATTTATTAGAGCATGACCTGATGAAATAGATGATCTCTAGCAATTAATTGATCTGTAGGTACGCCCCCTCTCAAATTGTTCAACCAGGAAGTTTGCTATGTGTACGATAGGAGCCTCCAGGTATCTTTCCAGGCACCAACGACCCCAGGTTCTCCAGATGCTATTGTACCTATAGTGTGTTCCAGGGGCCCAAGACTCTTGGAGGAGTATTGTAGCCTGTCTCGAAAGGTTAGTGATTTCGTGAGATTTCCTGACACTTTCCAAGCAAGAAGGTTCAAAGTCCCCGTCTGGATTAGAGGGTATTCCCAACCCTCTATGTCTCTTAAAAGGCCTTGAGAGGCTGGAAGTAGAAAGGGCATTTCGCAGGCTAATTAAAAAGCTGTTGGGAACCATGGTTGGGACGGCCAGAAGGGTATTACTAGAATTATAGAACATTGTTTTTGTCTCAATTTCTGGAGTACTCGCTGGATCATCGCGAAGGGGTGAAAGGCGTATTCACGAATCGATTTCCATGGTTGGACAAAGACATTGACTGCCAGAGCACCCGGGTCTGGCATCCAGATGAAGTAATTCTGCAGCTGGAAGGTCAATCTGCTTGCGAAGAGGTCTACCTCTAGAGGGCCCCAGAAGTGGTCTAGAGTTCTGAATACATTTACGTCTAGTTTCCAATCGTTGTGGTCTAAAAGGAATCTCGAGTTCCAATCCGCAAAAACATTGTTTTTCCTGGAAAGTATTCTGCTTTTAGAGCTATTTTGTGTTCTATGCATAGCATCCATAGTTTCTTGGCTAGATTGGATAGGTCTGATGATTTTGTGCCCCCTAGGCGATTTATGTATGCCACAGTTGACATGTCCATTTTTAGAATGACTGATCTGCCCTGAAGGGACTGCTTGAAACGCATCAGGGCAAAGAGCCCGGCGGTTAATTCCAGGAAGTTTATGTGGTGTGAACTCTCTGAATAAGTCCATAAGCCCTTTGTGTTCTGGTTCTGAAAACAGGCACCCCAGCCATGAAGGCTCACGTCTGATTCCAGGATAAATTCTGGGGAGTTCTCGAAAATGGCTTTGCTGTTCCGAGCATCTAGGTTTTCTAGCCACCTGGTCAGTTCTGTCTTGGCTTCCTGGTCTAGGGATATTTGATCTCCGCACTATAGGCCGGTCTGAAGAGCTCTGTCCTTTACCCTTTGTAGGGCCCGATAATGTAAAGGACCCGGGAAAATAGCTGGGATAGAGGATGAAAGGGATAAGAAATCTCGTTTCAGAACCTGCCGGATCTCTTTTTGAATTTTGGTGATCTTCTTGTGTGGGAGGAGTAACATTGACTTTACAGTGTCCACTGTGAATCCCAAAAATTCTAGATACCATTCGAGGGGGTCATAATAGACTTTTCTCTGTTTATTATGAAGCCTAGGCTCTCTATGAGGTTTACAGTAGTATTTAGGTCTTTCAGTATTTGGGATTTATTTTGAGACATAAGAAGAATGTCGTCGAGGTAGACGATGAGACAGATTCCTCTTTCCCTCAAGAAGGATGCAATAGTCCTCATTACCTTGGTGAAACACCAGGGGGCAGAGGAGAGACTGAAAGGGAGAGATTGGAATTGGTATAGACGGTTGTTCCAAGTGAATTGGAGGTAAGGCTGGGATTCCAAGGCCATCGGAATCGTGAAGTAGGCCTCCTTCAAGTCTAGTTTCACTAGCCAGTCTGTTTCCAGAAGCATGTCTCTGAGGAGGTGGATACCCTCCATTTTGAAGTGTCTGTAAATGAGAGATTTGTTCACCTCTCTCAGGTTTATGACAGGTCTCCAACCTTTGCCTTTTTTCTCTACTAGGAATAGATTGCTTAGGAAGTTCATACGATCCCAAGGTACCTCTACAATTGCTCCTTTCTCTATCATGGAATTCACTTCTTCTACCACTATTTTCTGTTGCTATTCTGTCAAAGTTAAGACTCTTGGGGGTGTGTGTTTTTTGTTGGTGTTTCTGAAAAATCTATTTTAAAGCCTTGAATGGTTTGTAAAACCCAAGCATCCTGGGTGATTTTCTCCCATGTTTGTAAAAAGTATTTCAGTCGACCCCCCCCACTTTTCCCGCTGAAAAGGAAGGAGGAGGTGAGTTGGTACTTACTTGGGAGGTTGGTGGAGCCTCGCCCTCTAGCTCTGAACCCTCTAGAACGATAAGGTCTTCCTATCTGGGGGTAGAGTGAGGAGGAGATGTTCGCCTGGTAGGGGCATCCGAATCCTCGTTGTCTAAAGAAGGGTCTTTGGTAAGGATGGCCGGCAGGGCGACCCCTTCTGCCGGCCCTGGCAAAAACACTAGGATTGAACACTCTTCTAATATCACTTTGAGCCTTGTCTAGCGCAGTAAAGGTTGCAACGTATTTCCCCAGACTTTTAATCATGTCCTCCCCGAAGAGGAGTCCTTTGGCGTTAGCCGAGGGTTCTTTATCAGCCACGTGGCTAAGTTTGGGATTGATCTTAGTCAGGACAACCCTTCTCCTTTCTGCATTAATTGCAGCATTCACATTCACCATAAGGATCAGGGTCCTTTGACTCCATTCTCTTAGTAAATTGAGGTTTAGGGGGGTGCCGCTAATGTGGCTCTCTTCGGCTAAGTCGATAATCCTACAAAGAGGTCCTAAGATATCAAGCATGTGGTCCTGGCATGCCTTTAGGGACCTTTCCATGCCCTTCCTCGGGTTTCTTCCCAGTTTGAATAAGAATTTTGTAAGTTCTGGGTTCAGTTTGGGTGTGAGACATACTTTCTCCTGAACCACTGGTCTGGGACATTCCGCCCTTGGAATGTTTCGAGTGTCCCTTTCCAGGGGGTTTCTCATCCATCTTTTAATGAATTTAGCTACGTGGTCTTGGGGCCACCATTCTGTTCTCCTGGGGTGTTGGATATTGTAGGGGGAAAACATCTCACTCAGAGGGTTAATTATTATTTCTTTGGAGGAGGAGGGTAATTCTTCCTCTGAAAGGAGGAACTCTAGGTCAGGTTCATCTTGGTCAAGGTCAAGATGTATTCATCCATGGTCTCAAGACCTCCTTGTGGTTCTAAATCAACCTCTTGAGGATATAGTTTGTGCCACTTAGGACAACAGATACTTATGGGGATCGTAGGCCTCACTTATAATTTGAGGTGCTTAGACCTCCTTTAAAAGATGAGGTGCATAGACCTCCCAGTATGTTTGAGGTGCTTGGACCTCCCGATGTGTTCATTGGGCTCAATCTTTCAATATTATTACTTTTATTTGACCTTTTGCCCCCTCTTTAGTGTAATCCCCACTTGGCCCTCTTTGGGGTCAGAGGTGTTATCTTCAACCTCAATTATAGTTCTCTTGCCTGCCGGGACCTGGCTGAGGGTCTCGCGCATGAAGGAGCGCATTCCCTGCTGGATTATCTTTTTGATATGGTCATTGTCAAGGTTGGGGATAGGGGCAGGAGCCTCAGAATCATCTGATTCAATGTCAGACATGATATACTAAGAAATCCCCCAAGGTTTTTATCCTTATTATTATTATTATTATTTGTTAAGGGGTTGGCAGAGAACTATAAGGTATATAGCTTAGAGAAGGGTTAAAATATATAGATATGGGTTTATGATGAAAGGGTTTGGACACTTGGCCAAATCACAAGGGATATTTCTTGAAGAAACTGCTGAAGGAAGTGCAAAAATAAGGGTTTTCCTGCCTGGGAGCCTCTACTGGATGCAGTTGATCGGTAACGTCCCAACCGCCGGTTTTCTCCGATGTCGGAGGTCTGCGAGCGATCAGCTGATTGTTGTCGGGTATCCTTGGCAACGCGCCACTGTGATAGCGACGCGCAGCCTGGGACAGCTGATCATGACCGAGTTTTTTTCTTTTTTTTTTTATATATCGCTGCTAAGAGCTGCTCACATCTCCCCCTTCTTCATCTCCTTTTAAAAAAATTTAGATACGATCCGGGAAGGCTATAAGGCCTGGGGATGGCTCCGCATTGTTTGCATCACGGGCCGTCCCAAGGGTCTTTCCTCTAGTGAGGCCCGGAAAGGAAGAGGGCCAGCGAAAAGCGCTCGGCCCGGTGAGCGTGTGAGTGAAGAAATACGGGCGTAGGCACACCCGAGAGGTAACGAAGTTGCGGAAAGACTAAGCCTGTAGGCCGCGCTTGCCTGGGGGCAGGAAAGCAGGGTACGGGCGAATGAAAGCGGCCCGTACACCGTCGAGGAAAACCGAGGCACAAAAGGAATTAAGGTTTAGAGGGGGGGGTGGTCTCCGTAAATTGGAGGGCGAAAACAAAGGGTTCGTAAGTGGTTTTACAAGTGAAAAAAGAGAGAGGAGGTCGCTGTATAAGACAAGGGTATTGCAAAATAAAACCGTGAAAACTACATAAAGTAGGTAAAACTACCTAACAGGCATTCTTATTAAGACATGGTCAGAAACTGGCCAAAACTACATAAAACAGGTATTCTTGACAAGAGATGGCTAGAACAAGAGTAACATAAAGTAGTACATATCTGCTTGGAGCCGCATTTAAAAGAGGCAGAGCAAACTACGTGACTATAGTACAGCTGGAAGATTCTATTCTAGATCTTTTTCACTTTGTGATGTATTGCTTCTAAGTGGCTGCTTGGAGTGGCATTAAAAGAAATATGCATAATGGTAGCCTTCGGTCTTGTAATGAAATCCAAGAGCCCAAATACGTTTCTATCTAAAAACATATCTGGGACAAAACAACAGTCATGTATTATATTTCCTGTCTGCACCAAGGCCCTTTCCCTTGCCTGGTTGATGGTGTTCTCTACTCTTTTTCAGGATTGTTGTAAACGTTGAACCCGTCAAATAAATTGAAACATTCATTTCAACTCATTAAAGTAGAAGCGGAAGTGACCGATGCCTGGAGAGCACAGCGGCTCGATATTTCCATCCCTTTACTGAGCATTGTTTGGATTTGGTTCTGTTTTGAAGCTGTTCTAACGTGATAAGATAAGATTTAAACCAGTACTATCAGTTTTGATTTAACAATTTAAGGTTTCAAGTTTGATTATCAGAGTCTGTCCCTTCTAATGATCATGTTACTCTTTCTGTAGCTATTCATTTCATGTTGCTACTACAATAACCCGTATAATCAGAATGCATCTCTTACGGCATTTATATTGTAAAAGTTTGCCTCATTTTTGACAAGTATATCCTCTTCTAGCTAAGATAGAATTCTGTTTGGATTTTACTCGGTGATCATGAAAATAAAGTGTGGCACTGGGAGCAGTGGTCGCTGAGGCTGCATCAGGACTGCTGCTCCTGCCAGACCCACCTGGTGTGGAGCAAAGGTCTTTTCAAGGGCGATGTCCCACTGTGCCTACACTCAGGGAAGCAGAAGGATCTGCAGTGTGCTGCAGAAATAGCTGTCAGAAGCATGGGTGGGAGCTGGCCACCTCCTCATGGACCAGGGGGTCGTTGGGCAGGCCCTCGACCATGCTCCTGAGAGAGTGTTCCTGACACCTTCTGACCATGAGCTGCTAGACCCAGGCAACTGTGTGAACAGTTCCCAGTTTGAGTGAGAGGAACCATGCAAGTGGTTTGCGCCGGCGTTGATCCGTCTCTGGGATGTTTCATCGGTGGTGCCAGCTTCCAGTTTTCTTTCCCCTCTGGCACTGCAGCTTGATGGCGATTTGGGAGAGTCCTGCTCATATTGCCCCAACCACTCCCTGACTTCTGTAGTGCAAAGTCACAAGTTTGTGACTGGGGACACAGACACTGGTGACAGTGTTCATTCGTGACAGCCTGGACCAGCAGTGATGAGTAGGTGTACCCCTGTGGGACAGATTATTTGTATTGCTGGAACAGTCAGGCTGGTTGTCTTGATAAGTCATACTAGGAGTTTGAGAGTTTGTAGATTGGGGAACAATGTTTGCAGAAGTCCCTCCTGCTTAACAATGGCCATCCTTGTGAGGCCACCGGCTTCTCAGTACAGAGCACTAAAGGCTTTTATGCGCATTAGCAAGCAGCTAAAAAAGACATAGCACACCTGGGTTCAATGCGACAACAATGCATGAATGAGAGTTTACCCAGGAACTATGGAAACTCAAGTGGAAGGGAGTGCTGATCGGCTACAGCATGCATGCAAATGGCTTACTCAGCAATATTTACTTTTTTTGGGTAAAGCACAAAAGATGCTAAAGACTGATGGAGTGATGTACATTAAAATACAAACAGCCAACATACAGAGTTGGCTAACCAGTCAAACATTTTCAGAAACATTTCCATAAATGACCAAAAGCAAATTTGAAATATTTCAATCAAAGAACAAAATGTTTGCATAGAAATGTTTTTAGTTTCTCTAAAAAAAATTAAAAGTAGGTAACAAATAATTCTAGAGCATAGGTGCAGCCATGGAGAAAGATTGATTTCCTTGCGAGATTTCTTAGACAATGGATTGCCAAACTGAGCAAAGAATTTGCAACCAGTTGATCATGTACCCGACAAAACTGTAATTTTGATGCCGACTACATAGGCTGTTGCACACTCAAAACCTAATATGTAAAGCAGGCAATCACAGTGAATACGAGCGTCACATGCCACCGATGCTATGATTTAAGAATTTGAGTATTGTGCGCAAGTTTCTTACCACCCACAATCAGCCTCCCTCCTGAATGTAAAATGGTTGTAAGTAGAAGAGAACATTTTGCCTCAATTGCAAATGGACCCTTTTCTGAGTGGTCACCCTCGGATTTAATTTTTTTTGGGACTCTCTTGAACTCTAACACTGGGAAACTGATATCGCCCAATCTTGTGTTCTGACTCTAAAACATGTCAAAATTGGCTTAAAATCTGATTTACCTTTCCTATAAGGCAGCAGTATAAGATGCACAAGGACACCCATGTCATGCAAAGTTAAATGCCACCTGACTGCAGCACCTAGTGTGACATCCACTTCAGCGGCAAAGACAATATGGCCCAGGGCCTACCCTGGGTAGCCAGACAGCAGCAGTGGGAACTCTGCTGCCCAGACCTGTCAAAACCACCCTTTGGACAGACAGGAAAACCCAATTTGAAATATCAACTAAGACACCCCTAAGAGCACCTTGCTGCCCCTATGGTAGGGTGCACAATATTTAAGAGTGAACATTAGTAACATTAGAAATGGCATGGCCCCCCATTGACTAAGCCCAAAAAGACATTGTCAATGATCAGGGTGTAAAAATACATAGGAAAAGTTAAAGCATAGATTATACTAGATACAGGCTCTATTCAAATACTTAATTTTATATTTAAGTTGTATTTTATTAAATATATTGCAAATGTAACTTTTAGAAAGTTACCTTTACCCTGTGTGATGCTGCTGGAGGATAATTTGCATTAGCTCTCCTGCCACTGCCCATCCTGTACTTGTCCTAAATTAGTTTTGAATGAGGTGTGAAAACTACTCTCAGAGCAGAGCCAATGGTCTGGGTGTGGAGAGGCGTTTTCTTCCCCTGGCAGGAAGACTAGTTGGGGTAGGTCCAGGTACTTAAAAGATTTCAAAGGGATCTGCTCTGTCACAAGCAAATATTAGGTGACACTTGTAAAGCCCTGGCCTTTGTACCCATATGCAGTCTGGCACCAAACCCAGTGGGAGGAAAGCTACTATCAGAACCGGTTTTGAGTGACCACAGTGGAGACGACTGCTCATGACACTGGCCACAACTGGCTGACCTCCTACAGGCACACAAAAAGCTGTAAAAGGCCTATTCCTGGAAATGCCCAGCTCACCAGCAGAAACAGGACATGGACTAGACATTGCTGTTGGCCTCTGCTCGACATCCTGAGAGTTTCTAAATGCCCTCCACTGAGGTTCTGGAGCCTTTTGAAGTGTACTCCTGTAGCCGTTCATTTAAGCCTCACTGCTTTGTGTCACGTTACTAGGGAGTGAGCATGTTTATTTAATTTAATTTGTGTGACATTAAGCAGGTGGTAGCCTTATCCTTTGAGGTGGACACTTGAAAAACCCCAAATAATAATCCACTTTCCTACAGCCACTACAACCAGAAGTGCTTTGCCAACATAAACATTAGAATGTACCTGGCACTGTACTGCAGTTCGGAATGCCTGCGCAGGTAGAAAGGGTTTAATGCACTGAGAGAGGTACAGATGGAAATATGCAGACTGGGCCTTCTTGACAATGGTTGTCCTTATAGAGAACTTTGCACGATAGAGTTGAGGGTCATCGAAATACTGGTGGATGGACACCCCCGCCTGAGTGCCCAAAGGCTCCATATAAAGCTTTGTTCGCCCTAAGTTGGCAGGGTATGCCCAGACGTGGGTCCCTTGCTCACTTTGCCACTGGATTCAAGCTAGCCTGGCTGATGAGGGCTGTTAGCCCGAAACTGGTCCCAGGATGCTTGTTTCCGGTCCAGGGAAGACATGGCTTGGGAGGTCGGGCTGGACTGTTCTCATGAGGCACAGGGCCAAGACTGATTTGCATATAGGTGTGTCTGAACTGGGGTGGTGAAGTGAGCTAAAGAATGATGATGGATTCAACCCAGATCTGTGACTGGGGGTGAGTGTCTGAAAAGTTTCAGCACTCCGTCCATCATCTCCTTGTGTTTGCTCCATATAAAGATCACCTAAAGTCAGGCTATTGAGTCCAGGGGCAACCCACAAGGCATTGTGAATGACCAGACGTAAATGATGGAAACCACTCCAGGTCCTTCCTACTGAAGCCTATGCAAGGTAGGCATGCCCCATTGCCCACTGCATCACTTGTGGCACAGAGAAACAGCTGATCTAAGAAGGTCATAGCAACAATATTGGTGCTATGAAAGGGGTAAAAACCCAATTCATAGGGCCGAAGAAGTTTAGCTGTCTCAGTGTGTTTTTGTAATGGGAATAAGATGATATTTTAAATGTTTTGCACAAAAAAGAAGGTTAGTGATAAGTTAAAAATTACTCAAAACTGATTTGCCTGATAATCACCATTTTCTTTTAGAAAACAGGGCCCCATTATACAATATTGTCTTGGAGTAGAAGAAAGGAAACGGGATGAGGCCGATTATAAATCTGGGGTAGTTCAATGTCTGGGTGGTCCAGAGGCATTTCCAAATTGAGGACTTTCCCCACCATTGTGACATGCTTGGGATGGCCTTAAGGACGCAGACCCCTCTTTTCAGATGCACTGGTGGTTCCTAAAACTCACCTGGCAAGACAACGCATAGGAGTTTACATCAATGCCAACCGGAATGTCACTTGGTGCTTCGTCAAACTTCTGAAGGTGGAGATGGCTAACCTACGAGCCCAGGCTATCTGCAAGATAATTTGGCTGGAACAGAGGCTGAATGGGGGAGATTGACTAGAGGCTGGGTTACTGTTTTCCACATGCAGGCGAATTGTGGAAGGTGTGAATAAAACAGATATGAGGACAGAAGTAATCTTTCTCACACCTAGGGGTGCTTGAGATATGTTGAGGCTATAAAACAACTTGCTTTTCTACAGAACAGATTTTATATGTGATGCAAAAAAAAGTGGCTAGACAACATAATTTTCAGATGCCAGGACTGGGGCCAACTGCAGACAGAGGTAAAAGTATCAGTGCGCTTTCTGCAGAACGTAGGGGGTGAGATTTGAGCCCGTAATCAGACAATGGTGTTTTTTGGCTTCACAATGTGATCTCTAGTAGCAATGGTAAAGCCCTTGCAGGAACCAAGAAGATAATGATCAAGAAAGACCCAGGCAAATCTAATGTCTGAAAGAATATCCCCTTGGCAGCTTGTGGGAACAGTCAGGTTGTTGCCTCGTCTATTCAGGACAAGTTCCTGGTACCCCATGACTATAAGCACTTCAACCTTTGAAGATTCTACTCCTTCGAAAGGTACTCACCTATGTGGAGAAACTACCACTGTCGGACGAGGCAAGAACAGTAATCCATTGGTGATTTGAACACATGGAAACTTAGAATGGGCAAGCCATCTTCAAGGAGTGACTCAATATAGTGACACAGTCCTGTTCAAGCAGAAACGTTTGGGGCATCCTTTGAAGCCACATAAATAACAAAGGGTAAATGATTCTTGGATGAATTGTCCTTACAGATGAATGGCTGAGAGCTATTAGCAGGCTCATTTGTTTACCGGTGCATGGCCACAAAAAGGGTCCAGTGTGGTAATCTTCTAAGAATGGCCAATTTATTGCTGCCTAGTACATCAGTTGCCTGGGAGTAACCAGCTCAAACATTCTTGCAGATATAGCCTAGGATTGTTTTTGCCTGGAACATTAGCTGTCCATCTAGGTGGGGTACCTTTTGGGAATATCAAATGATCAGCAGACTGGCACTCTTGGGACACCAGAGATTGGATACTGGACCACAAACAGTTCCGGACAACCACAACAAATTAGGGTCTTCACGCCATGGTTCTTTTTATGGTGAAAATGAATAAACAGGCACCAACTTTATTCAGTTACAAATGGACTTTGCCAGGAATGACAGAACAATGCCTTCCTTTTGGGGGTTTAATTCCCAACTGTGTAGTCACTAATTTTCCAATTTCTGGTTAACTTGGAATAGCTTTAAGAGTTCCTGTTATTTTCCACTATATGTGTGGATTATCCATTTGCCATTTCTCATGTTTTCTTTTTTTAATAGTTGTGTTTCTTGATTGTTTATATTGCCTTTTTTCTACTGTCATGTTTTGTACTCTAGTTTGCAGAATGCTCCTGCAAGTTTGATAATGGAATAGAGTTATACCTCTGGCATTTGTACTCCAACGGATTCTGTACATTTAGATCTTTTGATGGGTATGTCTCTAGGACTATTACTGCGCAATTGCAGGTGCAGTCAATTTCATTGAGGCCAGGGCCAGCTTCCAGCCTTAGAATGCACAATCTGGGAATGAACAGGTTTTTGGAAACGTACTGATAAACTTGCAGTAATGTCATTGTTTGCATACCGATTTGAATTATTTCAAATTGTGGCTTGTCTGTGATTTTGAAGCTAAAGGATGGAATTGAAATGACACAATGATTTATAACTCGTATTTTCTTCTGCAGTATTCTTTGTTGATTTCTGTTCTCATAGCTTTGTCTATGCACAGTGCAGTCATCTATTTTAAGGAGGTTTTATATGTCCAATTTGTGCTTTCTTATGTTCAGAGAGAGGGGATTCATGACTGAAACGTTTCTGGCATTCAGAGCACTGATAAGGTTTTTGCAGAGTGTGGGTTCTTTCATGTTGAATGTAACTCATTTTCTGTGTGAAACTTTTCTGGCATTCAGAGCACCAAAAGGTTCTTCCCCAGTGTGGATTCTCCTATGTTGAGTGAGGCTGGTATTGTGAATGAAGCTTTTGAGGCACGGAGAGCACTGATAAGTTTTTTCTCCAGTGTGAATTATCTCATGACGTTTGAGACTGGGTTTACAAATAAAGTTTTTCTGGCATTCAGAACAATGATATGGTCTTTGCTCGGTGTGTGTTTTCTCACGTCAAGCGAGGTTGCCTTTGTTTTTGAAGCTTTTAAGATATTGACAGCACTGATAAGGTTTTTCCCCCGTGTGGATTAACATCTGTTGAATGAGGGTAGATTCATACTTGAAGCTTTTCTGGTATTTAGAGCAAAAATGTGCCCGGTGTGTGTTCTCTGATGTCGAATGAGGGTAATTTTAAAACTGAAATGTTTCTGGCATTCAGAGCATTCATAAGGTTTTTGCCCAGTGTGTGTTCTCTCATGGTGAGTGAGATTTACTTTCACACTGAAGCTTTTATGACATCCAGAGCACTGATATGGTTTCTCCCCTGTGTGCACTGTCTAATGTGCAGTAATACAGCTTCTCAGACTGAAACATTTCTGGCATTTGGGGCACCAATAAGGTTTCACCCTCTCGTGATGTGTTCTTTCTTATTCAGCGAGATTGGCTTTAAGCCTGAAGCTTTTCTAGCACTCAGAGCAGTGATAAGTTTTTTCTCCAATGTGTGTTCGATCATGTCGATTGAGGCTATTTTTAAAACTGAAGCTCTTCTGGCATTCAGAGCACTCAAATGGTTTTTGCCCAGTGTGTATTCTTTCATGGTGATTGAGTAGGACTTTTTGACTGAAGCTTTTCTGGCACTCAGAGCTCTGATATGGTTTTTCTCCTGAGTGCATTCTCTAATGTCTAGTGGGACTGCCTCTCAGACTGAAGCATTTCTGGCATTCAGAGCCCGGAAATGGCTTTTGACATGTATGGGATCTCTCTTGTTGGGTGACTGAATTTCTGACTAAAGCTTTTATCGCGTTCAGAGCACTGATAAGGTTTTTCACCAGTGTGGGTTCTGTTGTGTCGGGTGTGAGAAAGTGCCCTATTTCTTGCAAGGTATGCCCCCACTTTTTGCTGAATTGCTGATGTTCTTTGACTGAGTGTGCCCTTGGCTCCTGCTAATCAGGTACCCAGGGCCTATGTTCCTTCCCTAAAATTGCATTGAAGCCTAAACCCAATTGGCATCTCTGGCCACATGTCAGCCCCTGGTAAATGGTACCACAGGTACCCAGGGCACTGTGACCAGAGAAGGCCTCTAAGGGCTGCAGCACTTATTGTGCCACCCTTAGAGGTCCTGTACCCTGACACACACACACACTGCCTTTGCAGGCTGCGTGTCTTGGTGCAGAACAAAGTGAAGAGTCGACATGGCACACATCCCTGTGTGCCATGCCCACAAAACCACTGCCCTGGCATAGATCAGTCACCCATCTAGCAGGGTGCACTATGCCAGTGGTGAGGGTACAGGTGCATGAGCCCTGTACCCCTACAGTGCCCGAGTCCATTCTTGGGCATTGTAAGTGCAGTGCTGCCATTAAGAGTATATGGTGCTGGGAGTTTGTCATTACGAACTGCACAACACCATAATGGCTCCACTGAAAACTGGGAAGTTTGGTATCAAACTTCTCAGCACATTAAACCCACACTGATGCCAGTGTGGGATTTAATGTAAAATGCACAACAGAGGGCATCTTAGAGATGCCCCCTGAAACTCGACCAACTTCTAGTGACCTGACTGAGTGGCTGCTTAGGTTGCCACCAACAGACATGTTTCTGGACCCCTGGGTCGAGAGCCTGCTGCTCTCAGGTGCCTGAAACAATGCACATCCTGGGACGAGGTGCCAAGCCTCCTCCCCCAGGATGGGCAGGGTTCACGAAGGGGAAGCTTCTAAAGGCATGCCGCATTTGTGAGCCTCCCCAGACCATTTGCTGCTTTCAGCAACTGGTCCCCACTGGTTCTACCCCCCCACTTTGGGCGGAAGAGCCAGTGGGAAAAACAAGTGAGGGAAAGAGGTGTGCCCACCTCTGCCAACTCCACCCCTCAGGTGGGGGAGGCGAGGTGAAGCACAACTCTGAGTCCCTGCCATCTTGAGGATGGGGGGACCCAACCAACCAGGGACAGGATCCTGCCCCCCTCCCACTGGAGGGTGGCACGATAGGGGGTGTACCCACCCCAGGGAAGGGACCCATTGGTCCTTGCCCTCTACCTACCTGTAACGCCCCTAAATCTAGTCTTTAGGGGGCACCCTGAACCTTGCTTCCTCAGATCCAGCAACGACAAGAAGAAAAGAAGAAGAAGGACCGAACAGCCGTGCAGCCAGCTAACAAGAGAAAGACGCCCACTGACTTGGCCCCAGCCCTACAGGCCTGCCTCCCCTCGAACCTGCTCCTGCAAAATCACGGTGTGTCCTGCCCCAACAACCTCAAAAACCCCGGAGGACCTGCCTGCCTTCGCTTCCAAAGACTGCTTCTCCCGTGAACGCCGGATTTGTTCAACTGCAACCTCTGGCAGCAGCCAGAGACCGCGAATCCAGCCCACTCTGCACCCGCCGAACCCGGCCCGAGCTCAAGTGGAAAAACACCATGAGGAGGTCACCCCGCCGACCCTGACCCGAGATCCGGCCACCCCTGACCGGCCTCAATCCTCCAGCCGACGGCTGCAGCTTAAATCCAGAAGGCCCCCCTGACTGCGACCCGGAGCTGGTAAGAAGATCTGACCCCAAAAGGCACCCCTGCACCCGACGCCCCACGGCCTTGTGTGCCCAAACCAACGGTGCCTAACCAACCCTTAACTTCCCAACTTACCTCTCGAAGTGGTGGTCGCACCCAGAAGTCCTTCGTCTCCCTGCCTGCAGTGCTTTTGCAAACCGGAGGTTCTCCATAGAAAACAACAGGGCGCCTGACGTCGAAACAGCACTCTGCACCCGGCCGCCCCAGTGCCGCTGAGGGTGCACCTTTTGTGCTACTTTGTTTCCCCATTTGCCCTGACCTAAACCCTAGGAGCTTTGCTCCCACAACCCAGTGGCCTGCATGCCAGCATTCACCAACCGGAGGCCCCCCCTATCCTCCATTGGATAACATTGGGCCTCAACACTCTGCACCCGGCCGCCCTAGTGCCGCTGAGGGTGCAACAACAGCGCATCACTGACCCTGGGGGACCCCTGAGTCTAACCCCAGACCCTTAACTCACACAGATGTTTACTTAACTGTGAACCGATAACCTGTTTTTCCTCCATAGGATAACATTGACAATTTTCTTCTAAAAAGTTTCTAAGTGTTGAGTTTTGAAATCTAAAATTATTCTTTAAAAATCGCACAAATAACCAAAACGTATTTACTTACCTGTTTGCAGGAAATGGCCCAGTGCTGAATCTAGGTATCCAACACTGAGTTAGAAAAGTAACGTAAAAAGTAACTTACCTGTAATTTACTGAAAAAGCCTATTAATTTCAATGTACTGTATTTGCTAAGTGTTGCAACCTACTGCATCCCCTGTAAATCAAACAAAGTACAATTTCTATTGCATTTTCAAACTGTTCTATATTCAGCAACTTATTACTGAAAAGTATTTAATGCTTACCTGTGCCAGGCTTGCTTGGTTCTAAAAATAAAACAACAGTATATTTTTAATACAAAAACAATTGGCCTAGAGTTCAGTTCTTGAGTGTGTGAATTAATTTGCTGACTGAGTGTGTACATCAAATGCTTAACACTGTCCTCTGATACTGCCTTACTGCTAGACCACTCTACCACAAATAGAGAGTAAGGTTCTATCTAACTTTAACCTCTGCCTACCTCTGGGGTCACTTGGACTCTATACACACTATACCTCATTTTGGTGTAGTATATGTAGAACCAGTTTCCTACATCGGGTGAGTTTGTATAGACAACTAAATCTCTTCTCACATTTAGCACACTTATAAAACTTTCTGCTGGAGTTACTATCTCCAGGTTGAGTTTTGTTTTGTATAAGTGCCATGGTAAGAGTGAAGCAGATTTCAGAACCAAGACATGTTTAGATAATGTTCAGCATTAACCCCTTGCAGATGCAGCTTTTGCTCTTCTTAACAGTTTTATTGAAACAATGGTGTCTCCTCCAATAAATGGTCTCTGAACAGTGCTGTTGCATCTATGAAGATGTCTCTCAGGGGGTAATTGTACCAATGTTATGTCCATGCCAGTTCATACAATAGACTCATTTTATGATTGAAACTTTTCTAATATTTATTTAGAAGTTTATAAACTGTTGAGTAGGTCTTTGTATGGGGTTTGCATTTACAAGTTTGGTACATTTTGCAATCAATTAATGGCATCAAGTTAAGATATATCAGGATAATAATATGCATTGTGAGTAACTAAACATTGGTTACTTTAAACTTTCCTGTGCACATTGTGCGGTTTTCTGAACTGTGTCTAGACCATAGCACGGGCATCAACGATGGTGAGCGTTCTGTCCACTTACAAGCAAACCAGTTTAACCCTAGGGACAAGGAAAAGGTTGGCACTCTTTAACCCTTCATATGGTGCCCAAACGTCTTTAATTAGACTCAGGGAAGATCTTGAAAAAGGACTTCCTTTGTTACTGTGTGTCTCTGCTAAGATGAGACTTCCAATTAAAGCTTGTTGTATTATGTAGATGATCCTTCTGATAAAGACTTCTCTCTCCCTGCGCATGCATATATTCTTCTCTAAGGCACTCTTTATGTACCATCAGAAAGAGCGTACAATAGATGTCATCCTTATGTGTATTGCATGTTCTTTTTTCAATTTTTATTTTTGTGTTTGCTTTAAAAGTCCCCTCAGAGTGAAAATATTCTTACAATTAATCCTCACATTCGGCTTGGCTTTCAGTGTATGTTTCCCTTTACATTTCTGAGGCTATTTAATTTAATTGCTCAGATAAGATAAATGTTTTTGATCATTTTGCTTTGGGGAGTTCATGATGTCTATTGAAAGGTATGGAATTAGAGAAATACCTTTCTCATTCAGTAGCTTTCCCTACTCCCTATTATTCACCATTATAGACTTCTAAGTAATGTTTCTATCTTGGACCTATGAGATATTTTCATTTTTTCAAAATAAACCTTTTAATTTTGCTGTTTCTCTCCCAGGCATCAGTCACCTGAAGAATTAAAAAAAGAGATTGTTATTGAATGTAAATTGGCACAAAGATAAGATATTTATGATCTAGATCAGTAAGGAATGGTAGAATTTCGAGAAGACAAACATTCAGAGCTTTAGCTGCTTATCTGAAACAGCTGTAAGAGATCTTGACACTATGCAGATAGGCAGCTTGGGATCACTAAAACACAAATGTGTTGAGGTCTAAAATTGCCAATTCTGAAGGAGTAGATAAAAGTTGTACATACTGTCTGAATGTTATAAATTCTCTGAAGCATTCAGTCAGTGTCATTAATTCAATCTGTCTGCGACAAGGGCTGGAATAACAGTAACAATTTTAAATGTGAATCCACAGCCCTGACTCCACCACTTGCTCATTTATAGGATTCTACCTTAGATGCCAATACCGAGATATTCCCTTTATCAAGGATCCAAACTGGAAAGAGATCAATGGGTGACAAACAGGCACATCCTACTATAGGAGACTGGATCTTGCCCTGCTGCTGTTTCACACTGAGGATTCCCATCTTCTCTCTATACGTTCATTGTGAGTGTCAGGGTAATGTTTTAGTTCCTCAGGAGCAGTACCCTCAAGAAGCCCACCTTCCGGCACCTCAGATTCTGAAACAAACTCAACAGAATATCCGAGTGGCCAGATGAGGGGAAGGGAATTAGGGAGAGTACTGTGGGGAGGGAGACCTGTAATAAACAGTACAAAATATTAATGCTACCACCAGTCTCTTACTTCAAACAACGTGTTCATGTGTTAACATATATAAAAATTCTATGGCATGTAGAGGAGCTGAAATGACCTGAAATAAAACTCTCACATATATATGTAGTTAGGAAGAACAGTCTTTGTCCTGTTTTTTCATATATATATATATATATATATATATATATACTTGAAGATGGAGGATCACAAGAAAACAACAGCCAGCCAGTCACTTCTTTCTTGGATATATATATATATATATATATATACTCTGTTTAATATTCACTTAAATATCTAACGCCTTTTTTTATGTTCACTGAAAGTCAAATTTGAGGGATTAAAATGTTTTCTCACAGTTCCAATAATAAGGCGTCTGTATTCAGCTGCCCAAAACACTGTTCTGAAAGTTTCAGTCACTTTCCATAACTCAAGAAGATTAATACTGCATCCTTCTGTGGCTACAAAATGGGCTTTCTGGAAGCTTCACTCACTTTCCTTTAAATAGCTCAAACACTTGTCTGCAACCTCGTATGTCACGGCTAAGCCACGATGATTCCTGGGAGCAATGACGATCATTGTTGTGACGAGCAATAGCACAAAAGCCTGCCTACCTGATCCGGCAGCTGGAGTTGGGCAGAAAGACACGCACACAGGAACGACAATGTACGAACTGGATCAGACCCACCGTAGGTTCTTCAAAAGCCATAACAAGACCGCTGTTTTGTGCGCAATTGGCACAGTTTTGCACAAACTGGAGGACATCCCGCCTCCAGAAATTTTGACTTACTAAGTCCAATGTTTTTAAGCAACCTGGGTGCCCTGCTAGCGGTTGATTGTGACACCACTGTAACACTTGCTTTTGTAATTTCTTTGTTGGTACGTAAAGCAAGGTACCCTGGAATGGTAGTTCTGCTTGAATGGAACGTGTTTTGTCGTTTTGCCTCCATAACATTAGTTTTTTCAAAGGCATATGATGCTTGATATTATCAAAAAACTGGTCTGATATGGTGCCTCCTATTACTTGTGCTTCTGATATCGGAGGCGGAGAACTTTGAGTTGTTGTTTTTGAAGGGTCCATGTGACGAGATAATGTGTTGGCTTTAATATTGGCACTACCAGGCTAAAATGTAATGATAAAGTTGAATTCTGCAAAGAATAAGGTCCATCTTAACTGACGTGGTGTTAATGCTCGTGCACATCTCAAGAACTGTAGATTTCGATTGTCAGTGTAAACCGTGATTGGAAATTTGGCACCCAACAAATAATGACGCCATTCTTTAAACGCTAACCGTATGGCAAGTAGCTCTTTTTCTGCAACCGTATAATGACATTCTGCTGGCAAGAAGTTTTGGGAAAAATATGCAATTGGGTGCAATTGGTTGGTGCTAGGATCTTTTTGGGACAATATTGCTCCGCTCGCATTATCCGAAGCATCTGCTTCTACAATGAATGGTTGACTAACATCGGGATGTTTCAATACTGGGGCAGAAATGAAGGCCCTTTTTAAGATTTGAAAGGCTACTTCGGCTTCTGGGGTCCACTTAAAGATAACCCTTTTTTTTAGCAAGTGTGTTAGAGGTGTTGCTTTTGCAGAGAATTGATTAATAAAGCGCTGGTAAAAATTGGCGAACCCAACAAATCGTTGAACATCTTTAACAGAACCAGGTGTAGGCCAATCTTTGATAGCTAGTATTTTACGATCTGCCATAGTGATACCCTGCGGGGAAAGGATAAAACCTAGAAATTCCACTTTAGTGGTGAGAAATTCACATTTGGTTAGTTTACAATATAAACCATGTTGTCGTAATGTTTCTAGGACAATTTTCACATGTTCTTCATGTTCTGATAAAGAAGGATAATATATCAGAATGTCCTCTATTTAAACAGTGACGAATATATCCAAATATATTTATGAAGAACATCATTCACAAAGAACTGGAATGCGGCAGGGGTGTTACACAGTACACATAACACAGTATTCGAACAGACCGTAGCGAGTGCGAAATGCTGTTTTCCATTCATCACCCGCTTGAATTCGCACCAAATGGTAGGCCCCATGAGATCGAGTTTTGTGTAAATGGTGGCTGATTGGACTTGGTCAAGAAGCACTGGTATTAGTGGTAAGGGATACCGATTCTTTATTGTGATGTTGTTTAGTGCTCGATAGTCGATGCACATGCACAGTTCACCATTACTCTTATGCATGAAGAAGAGGGGGCTGCAGCGGGTGATTTGGATAACTGAATAAAGCCATTTTTTAGATATTTGTCTAGATATTCTCGTAGGTGTTCATTCTCCTTTTCCGTTAGAGCGTAGATCCTACTACAAGGTATTTTGACTCCAGGCATTAGATCAATTGCACAATCATAAGTGCGATGTGGAGGGAGGATTTCCACACTTTTTTCGCAAAAAACATCTTGGTAGGATTCATATATTTTTGGTAATTCTGTGTCTTGTTCTGTGGCTGTAGATATATGATGACATGGGAACCGTTGTTTTTTGTCGAATTCAGGTACTGCAGCTGCGATTAACTGAGAAGGACGTACTTGATTTACATGAAGTCCAGTGAGACATTCTTGCTTGCACCATTCGGAATTAAATGTGACACACCTCTTAGCCCAATCTATGGTCGGTTGTGTTCTGTTAACCATAGCATCCCTAAAATCACTCCAAATTGTGGGGCATCAATTATGTCAAAACGTAACTTTTCAATATGTTTATTTGCTTGATCTTGACAGGTCATTTCCACCAGGACGTGGCATGTGTAATTAACCCAGAGGTGAGAAGTGTGCCATCTATGGCTCGTACAGTTTCTGGTTTTGCTTTCACACGTTTCTGGATGTTTAGTTGGAACAGAAGGCAGAGTCAATAAAATTACCGGTTGCTCCGGAGTCAATCATAACAACTACCTGTTTATTGACATTTTCTACTGAGAAGTGTACATGTAGAGAAAGATGTGGTACAGATATTTACAGGGTGTTCGCAATAGATTGATCAGGAAGAGCCTGAGAATCACAGAGTTTACTCAAGAAAGTCTCCTGTTTGTTCCCCGAGCTACTTAGTTTCCCTGTTTTGTAGGGGTATCAGTTGGTAAGCTCCTCCACAAGCCTTTTGGACGAACTGAACAATCTTTTACAAAGTGTCCTTTTTCCCCACAATATAAACAGAGTCCACTTTTGCGTCTCAGCTCTTTCTCTTCTTGAGTCAACGTTTTTTGTAGTCCTCCGATTTCCATGGGTTCTACAGAATCATGGCTAGTGGAATTGGTTCGATCTATAGATCTAATGTAGGTATGAAAATCAGTTCTTTTTTTATCACTCTTAGGGTCAGCAAGTCGATGAACTAACCGTAGCGTTAGTGCTATCAAATCCTCGCAGGACTTAGGCTGAGGATCAACAGGAGCGATTAAATCTTTCATTTCCTCACGAAGACCCTGATAATACAAAGCAGCCCACTTATCTTCTGGCCAGTTTGTCTCTGTTATGAGACGGTTTAACTGAGTTAGGTACATAACCAAATCTTTGTTACCTTGTCTTAGTTCTAGGAGTTCGCGGTCTGCAGATCCCGTGATTGTTCTCCGATCGAAGACCCTTTCTTTTTTGAACTCTCTCCAATCATACAACAATGGGTAATCAGTATTTACCATTGGTACTGCCCATATGGCAGCATCCCCGCTGAGATACGAAATAAGAAGAGCGATCCGTGACTGTGCGTCTGGAAAAGCATATGGTCTTACCATGAAATGTAGTTGAATCTGTGCTAAAAAGGTCTGGAATTTAACAGGGTCCTCAGAAAACCGTTCTGGGGGCCAGCGGTACAATCTGTAGTACAGTGACAGACACTGTGGGTGTTGGCTGAGATAGAGCTGCGGTAACCTGAGGCATATGATGTACTGTATTGTGAGATGCTTGAATTTGCGCTACCTGACTAGCTAAAGCAGCAGTTTCCAATCTAGCTGCTGACAATTCTTTTTTCATTTCTCCCATCATTTCACACAAGTCATCAAGGGTTGACATCTTGGCGTCACTGTTCGGGAGGAAACGTGCATTCGTGGGCGGATTATTCTGTCAGGGTAATGTTTTAGTTCCTCAGGAGCAGTACCCTCAAGAAGCCCACCTTCCGGCACCTCGGATTCTGAAACAAACTCAACAGAATATCCGAGTGGCCAGATGAGGGGAAGGGAATTAGGGAGAGTACTGCGGGGAGGGAGACCTGTAATAAACAGTACAAAATATTAATGCTACCACCAGTCTCTTACTTCAAACAACGTGTTCATGTGTTAACATATATAAAAATTCTATGGCATATAGAGGAGCTGGAATTACCTGAAATAAAACTCTCACATATATATGTAGTTAGGAAGAATAGTCTTTGTCCTGGGTTTTTCATATATATTTACTCTGTTCAATATTCACTTAAATATCTAACGCCCTTTTTATGTTCACTGAAAGTCAAATTTGAGGGATTCAAATGTTTTCTCACAGTTCCAATAATAAGGCGTCTGTATTTAGCTGCCAAAACACTGTTCTGAAAGTTTCAGTCACTTTCCATAGCTCAAGAAGATTAATACTGCATCCTTCTGTGGTTACAAAATGGGCTTTCTGGAAGTTTCACTCACTTTCCTTAATAGCACAAACACTTGTCTGCAACCTCGTATGTCACGGCGAAGCCACGATGATTCCTGGGAGCAATGACGATCATTGTCGTGACGAGCAAAAGCACAAAAGCCTGCCTACCTGGTCCGGAGGCTG
Organism: Calotriton arnoldi; assembly: GCA_963921515.1. Lineage (NCBI taxonomy): Eukaryota > Metazoa > Chordata > Amphibia > Caudata > Salamandridae > Calotriton > Calotriton arnoldi. The sequence goes on from CAWUFW010002915.1 coordinate 1,538,930, forward strand.
GAGCTGGGCGGAAAGACACACACACAGGAACGACAATGTACGAACTGGATCAGAACCACCGTAGGTGCTCCAAAAGCCGGAACAAGCCAGCTGCAGGGAGTCCAAACTGCGAACACGGCCAGCGGAGCAGGGATGGGAACTCCGCCTCACCAGACAATGAAGGCACAATAATCTGCACGGAGCTATGGGCGGGCTCCGTTTTATAGCCACAGCGTGACGTACTCTGGGCGTGCTCCATTTTATAGCCGCAGCGTGACGTACTCTGGGCGTGCTCCATTTTATAGCCGCAGCGTGACGTACTCTGGGCGTGCTCCATTTTATAGCCGCAGCTGTTGAACGTGACGTCCTCTGGGTGTGTGACGTTATGAGGCAGACATAACAAACGAAAACATAACGGAACGAAGGAAAACACAAAATAGTACTAAATATAAATAATATGTAAGTGACTGACACTTGTTCCATGTAATGTCCCCTTTCCACTCTGTTTCAACATGAACGCCCGAGACATAATCAATGCAGTGTTTTTTATGGCACCATGTTCCAAGTTCAGTGCCTTTGCATTCTTTCAACAGCAGTGGTTCAGCACTCAACTTCAATATCAATTATATGCACACCATAAGTTTTCAGTCCATAATGCACATTCAGGATGATAAATCATTGTCATCTCAATAAACAAATGTGAACGTAGTTTCTTCTTCCAAAACATCTTTATTCATCATCTTTTTCTTAAAATCACAGCATACGAGCAGTAGCCAACGTGTTTCGTTCATTAGAGAATTTATCTAAGAGCATGTATCGATAACCTTTACAGACTGCTACTGTCGATTATGAAAGATGGGAGTGCGAGGCACTAGCACAGAAATCATAATCTGAATAAAAAGAATCATAACGCTAAGCATTTTTTTTAGAGCGGAATGGGACGGAGAAGCTTGCAGCCTACATAGAGAAAAGGGAGAGTGAGCATGACTGCTTTGGTCAGCCCCAGAGGGATGACCACACAGTCAGGGCCCACAACAGTGGGCAAGCCACTCCTCCCCGACCAGCTCACCCGCCCGCCCCCAACCAGGCATACCCTTCTGCTTTCTCACAGTGCGAGAAGCAGAAACATAAAATGGTAGTTTTACCATTTTATGTTTCTGCTTCTCGCACTGCGAGAAAGCAGTGGGGCGACGCTCCTCCGCCCTAATTGAGGAGCCGCCCCTGGTTGGAAACCATTGATCTTGCTGTCAACAGCAATCTACTGTAACACTCCTCATCTGTTCACACTTTAAGAAGTCGAAATTTGGAAACGTCTCATACTCCACGTATAATAGGTACATAGTTTCATTATTGTATTGATAAAAATCATTCACAATAAAACACATCATTGAGACAGGATCAGAAAAATGTAATTAAAAGAGCCAAAAGTTAAACCCTGCAGTATATAATCTAAAAATCAATAAATAAAAAATATTAAGTGAATAAAATAGTATATGATCGGCTACCGACAAGTAGCGCAACCACTTGTTTAAGAAAATAAAATAATGCACCCTAAATGTATGTGGGAGCTAAAGCAAAATGATATAGTGACACACATTGTCCAACATCCCGGTTCTCTGAAGATCGAGCGTAACAGCTTTCTTGTTAAATCAAGTAAGACTTGAACGATACAATTTACATGTTCAATTCAATCAATCAATCAGGGGCTTGTAAAGCGCACTATTCAGCCGTTAGGGTCTCAAGGCGCTGGGGGGGATGTGCGGCTCCGTTGGGGTCATCTAAAGAGCCAGGTCTTGAGGTCTTTCCTGAACTGGAGCAGTGTAGGGCTTTGCCGGAGGTGGAGGGTGAGGTCGTTCCAGGTCTTGGCTGTGAAGTAGGAGAAGGACCTTCCACCCACTCTGGTCTTGTAGATCCGTGGGACGGTGGCCAGAGAGAGGTCGGCTGATCTGAGTTTTCTCTTGGGGGCGTGGAAAGAAAGAAGGTTGTTGAGGTATTCTGGTCCGCTGTTGTGGAAGGCCTTGTATGCTTGCGTGAGCAGCTTGAATGTTATCCTTCTGCGACGGGGAGCCAGTGTAGATCACGGAGGTGTTGGGTGATGTGGTTGTGCAGGGGGATGCCGAGGATTAGACTGTCTTCGGCGTTCTGGACGGTCTGGAGCTTGCGGAGGAGTTGTTTGTTGATTTCGGTTTAGAGGGCGTTGCCGTAGTCCAGTCTGTTGGTGATGAGGGCATGAGTGACTTCTAAGTAGGCGTTTCACAAGCCACACAGGCTATTCTTGTTCCCAGGATCCCACAAGAACCATCTAACTGAACAACTGAGAGGTAAACTAAAGTAAAAATTAAGAATGTATTTTTTCCCTTAAAAGCCACGTTGGAATCAGGACAAGGCTGCCTTTTTCCCCAAGCAAGTATGATGCCTATAACTGGAATATTTATAGCACAAAGATAAACCTAAATCATGCTGCCACACCTGTTTTAAATGAATCATTTTTAGATTGCGCCTGAGACAGCGCATGGGCTATCGCTTGTGAGACATTTTGTAAGTTTAAAAGGGGCTTGGAGCCCATCCATTACTTACAATTGTTTGTCTTCAGCCTTGCTCTCATTTCTTTGTTTCACTTTAGTTAGCCTGTGCCTGCTTCACTTCCTTCTCGTGTGTTTGTTCCTCACTTGGCGCATGGTCTAAGTACGGTTTTCAGGCCCAGTAAGTGTACGTCCACTGCTTGTGCCTTCTTTTGGTCCTGAGAAACTTTATTCTTTTACATAAGAGTGCATATGCTTGCAGACCCTCTACTTCTCTTTATCCTTTCCCCTCCCACTCTCCTCATGCTGCCTGTCATGTTTCTTGCCCCTCCAGTCTTCCTCTCCCTGTTCCTCGTGGTGTTTGCCCACTCCTGCTCTGCGTTGTTGCTTGTCTGTTCTCCTGCGTTGCTGCCCAGCCATCACTGCTTACCCTACCCCCTTCTTCCTCCTGTGATGTTGCTTCACCTGGTCCCACCTAGCCCCTCTCCTCTCTGTCATTGCTTCACCTGTTGTCGCTTTTCTAGTACCTCTCACCCCTTCCACTTTGTTGCCCCGCTCTTGTTGCTTGCTGCTTCCCATCCTCCTCCTCCAGTGATGTTACTTGACCTGAAATGGGATATTTTCTTTACAAGCAAATACAGTTTTCGAGTTATACTCTTCTTTTGAAAAGGGTCCATTCGACAACCACTTCATAAGTGTGGTACGAAGTTTGATCCTGAAAATTATTGATTTATCGGACTACTAGACTTTGATGGTAAGCGTTTTGCTAAATTTCTGCCAGGCAAACTGCCCTAAATGGACACATGAAAAGGGATTGTTTAAATTCACTTAAACCAGTTTTCATGTCAACTGCTCCACTATAAATACCATCATGGCATTAATTCTAAGGATTTCTCATGCTTGTTCAAAACAAACAGTAAGCTTTTTATCTGCTTTTTCGATTATTCTACAGCGTTCGATAAAATAGATTTGAACCGCCTATGGTGCAAACTGCAATCAGGGGGATCAACAACACCGTACTGTATTTTGTTTATAAGAAGTGCATGCAAACACTTTGGTGCAAATAAAGTTATCCAATGAGTGGGGACTTTCTTCAAAATTTAGTACTGCCAGCAGACTGAAATAGGGCTGCATACTGGCACCATGTAAGGAAATGCATCTTTTTGAATGACCACGCCCAAATCTGTGCACTAATGCTGCGGTTTTTCCACTCAGAGAGTGTACTGAGGCCTGCTACCCAGACCTCAGGGCGTGTGCCCTTAACCTTAAACAGATATGTTGAATTGGTTCATACCCAATTGGCCAAACTAACTTACCTGCAAGTCCCTAGTAAATGGTACCCGGGGTACCCAGGTCATGTAACTTAGAGGGTCACCCAAAGGGTTGCAGCACTAGTTGTGCCATCTTGGGTGTGATAAGAGTAAACAAGACTCCCAGTCTGCCATTTGCATGCTGGAACAGCAGTTTAAACTGCTAGCACAAATTTGCCATTTAAAGTAATGGCAAAGTCAGACTTCCCCCTGGTATATGAGTAAGTCACCCCTATAGGAGGCCTATCGAGTCCTATAGCAGGGTGCAGCATATCTCACAGTCAAAACATGTATTATACATGATCTGATAGTAAAAATATGAAACTATTGTTTTTACTGTGGAGAGACTTGGGCGCCCTATTGGCGAGTACAGGTTACACGCTGATCCCCTCAGCTGTGCTACCTCTGGAACAGTGTGACCAAAGTAGGTCATCCAATGTATCAAACAACTCGTTACATTTAGCCTGACTTGATTCTCAAGTAAAATTAATGTAACAAGTTGGAGTGTGCAACTTTAGCAAAGTTGCCACTTGTTTGCTTTTAGTCCAGTGCCCATACCGGTTGCACATGGAGCCATGTAGCCGAGACAGCTTTTTGCTCTCATTGGGATCCGTGTTAATGACTCTCAGGAAAGGTTACAAGAGGGGCCTACTCTGGAATGAGGTATCACTTCCTTCCTGCAGGAAGCCACACAGCCCCTGTGGGTGTTGGCCTAAAGGGCAAGCTTCAAAGGAGAAAAGCCGCCTTTAAAGCACAAATGGGTAACACTTGGGAGAGGCACTGCTTCACTGTTCAGGCAGACAGGCTGACACTAGGGACAGGAGAGGGGAAACCAGTTGCCAAACTGGTTGTCCAGGGGCGTTAAGCCCCATTGGTAGCCACACCTCTGGATTGGGCTAGGAAGCTCCACATGCCGGGAGAGGGGTCCTGCCATATTGAAAGTGGGCAGAATGGTGCATCCTCGGATACCCAGATGCCACACTTCAAAGGAAGTGGTCATCAGGTGGAGGGAAATTGGTAACCCTTTGGCTACCAACCACATCCTTCCCTTAGGGCATTCTCTGAGCATAAGTAGGGCCCTCCAGACTCAGATCTCGACTGGACTGAAAGAAGAACTGAGTAAGAACTGCCCTACTGAACCTTCGAAGTGGCAAAGAGAGGCTGCACCATCGTGGACTGCACCTGCTGCGTCAGCTGGCTAGCAAAGGAGAGGGACTGTGCCTACCGTGTCCTGCTCAAGGAGAAGCTGTTACCAGAGCCCAGCCAAAGCCAAGAGACTCCAAGGGCCAGCTGACTGGCCTCTTGTTCGCAGCACAGGGACACAATAGCTGAAGACGTCTGCCGGTGCAAGTTGGTAGCCCAAAGTCTTCCACCTGCCGCCATGCAGCACCAGGACTTGATGTACAAAGTTACACCCAAGTTTGCTGAGCCCGGGAGTGCTGTCTGAGTGCAACTGGGACCCCTAAAAGACGAGTTATCAACCCATGAAGGATTCACCTGTGACCACAATACTGGGCGACTGGTAGTGTAGTGGCGACTGGACTTCTTCCAACACTGAAAGGAGTTTGATGGACATCGACCCTGTGACCAGTATCACCTCACCCCCATCGTGAACTGAGAAGTAGTCTCAGCAAGACCCCCGTTGACCGCATCGCACACACACCGTACTTTGAGCATGTTCAGCATCTGTCATCCCTCGCATCAGGACCACTTCTATAGGAAAGCCCTGCAAAGGATAAAAGTGCTTGGAACTGACAAGACTACCTCACCTGCTGAGGTAAATGTTTCTGAGGACGTTGCTGGTCCCCCTGACTTGCTCCACACTGAAGTAGGTTGCCTAAAGTGACTCCGAGTGACCGCATGCATCACACCTGCACCAAACTTATTAGTGAATTTGCTGATGCTTGTTCGTGGTTGAGTAAAATACTTAGATTTACTATACCTTGTAAATTCTATATCTCCGGAACCCTCCAGTGGATCTTTTTCATTGTGGTGTCTACAAATACATAAAAATACAATCTATTTTTATAAATTGGTGTCGGATTTCTTGAGTATCTTGTCAATTTCTTCTTTAATTGTTTTGGTTCTGTTTAAATTCTTTCCACTTATTCTTATGTGTAAGTCTTGCTGCTCAGAGCCACAGCTACCCAAGGTTGAGCTGAAGGTTTGACAAAGGAAAATTAAGGGTCCTAATGGTTTTGTAAACATATTACACAGTGAAGTCAAACAGCCACACCATATAATACACCCCATTTCGTCATACATCACTCCTGTTCTCATTACACATAACAGATCTCCCAGAATTTGTAGATCATCCAGATGACTGAGAGTGAATAAACAATCATATGATGATCACATTTTGATTTTATCATTGACACAAATAACTGCACCAACTTAGTAGGCCTGCACCAACTTGGTAGTCCTGAAGAATACAATAAACTTAAAAAAGTTTAAGAATCAGTATCTCGAAAAGTGAGATCATGTGTTTTGGTTGCAAAAACCTGGCTTCCAATGGAAGATTACGTCTACAACACTAGATCATGAAGCAAGTTATCTGTATTTGGGAAACACAGATAATAAAATGAATTGGAAATTACATCTAGCTAATTCTGCATCCAGAAGTTAGGACCCATTATTTGCTATCAAGAGATTTGCACACACATCTGGGGCAGAGATTTGGGGCCTTCAGCTGGATAGTTATTTCCAAATATTCTTAGCATTATTATATGTCTCCATTGCTCTCCCTCCTAAGAAAATAAATACCCTAGACACGAAGTTCGTAAGACCAATTCAATCACAACTTAAGATAAGGGACCCAATTTGATGGTGATGACTTCTTTGGTGTCCTTATAGGGAAGTCAGCTAATTAGCTACTGTTGTAACAGTGCCTGAGCTGATCAGGACAGTCTAAGATCACTAATTAACAAGGATTTTTCTCCAGAAAATCAAGATTTCTGACTGTGGAAAACAGTATTAACATCATAATAAGAGTATACCAAAGACCAACCTGGGATGTCATTGTCAATCTGCCCCAGTTGGGCCCCACTCATGATCGAAGACACCTTAAAGACCACGAAGAACATCCACTCCGGAGCACCCTCAGACCCCTTCCCACCCCACATCCTCCACAGAGCCGCCATGGCCATCGCACCCAAACTACGTTGGACGATCAACTGCTCCCTCGAGACCGCCATATTCCCTGACTACTTGAAACACGCCAAAGTCAACCCCCTCCTGAAGAAACCCTCCGCAGACCCGACGGACCTCAAAAACTTCAGACGCATCTCCCTTCTCCCATTGGCAGCCAAAGTCATCAAAAAGGCTGTCAAAACCCAGCTAGTATACTTCATCGAAGCTAACAACGTCCTGGACATCTCCGAATCTGGATTCCGCGGCAACCACAGTGCCAAGACCACCCTGCTCGCCGCGACTGACGGCATCCGCTCCCTCCTCAACCAGGGCCAAATGGCAGCCCTAATCCTCCTGGACCTCTCGGCTGCCTTTGACACCGTCTCCCACTGCACACTAGTCACCAGACTCCACAATGCCGGCATCTGCAGAAAGACCCACATCTTGATATGTTCATTTCTCACTGGCAGAACCCAGCGAGTCAGACTCCCACCCTACCTCTCGGAACCAACAGAGACCAACTGTGGAGTGCCCCAGGGATCCTCCCTCAGCCCCACCCTCTTCAACATCCACATGGTCCCCCTCGCAACCATCGTTAGAAACCACAGGCTCAACATTGTCTTCGACGCCGATGACACCCAGCTTATCCTCTCCCTCAGCAACGACCCAACATCACAAAGCACAACTTCCAAGAAGGGATAAAAGCTATCGCCACCTGGAGGAAGAACAGCTGACTGAAACTCACCTCAGAGAAAACAGAAGTACTCATCCTTGGCTCTACCCCCTCCACATGGGACGACTCCTGGTGGCCCCCCGCCCTCGAAAACCCCCTCACCCCGACGAACCATGCACGAAACTTCGGCATCATACTAGACTCATTGCTCACAAGGTATTTCCATTTCTTTGCATATTATGTCCCTGGTATCATTATACTTTGTTTTCTGCCTGTTCATGTTTACTGTGGGCCCAGCTTAAGGACTTGTTAGTGTTTTCACATCTGAGCATTTAGCGGTTTTCTAAAACTCTGCGCCTTTTAGTTGTTTGTGTGTTTTTTCATTCATTGAATCTATTGCCTTTTTTGTTTCTGGCTCTGATTAAAGGATATATTAGTGCCATTGCATTGCAGCTCATAACGCTTATTTATCTTGCGTTTTTCTAGCTGCCTTTGTTCTTATTTTTACAGCAACCATTGGGTTCTTAAAAACTTCTTTGGCCAGACGAGCCCGTTCTTGTCTCCAGCGCCTTAAATTTTTCCTACTGAACATCGGATTGCAGGTAATTAGTAGGAAAGTTTAAACTGGTTACTTTTATAATTGAGCTCTTGGAAACAGTTTTTTTCTTTCTCTATGTTGTCACCCTCAGCGCCATTAATATGTCACCTTTCATCTCCATGTAGAATTCTGCCTGTTATTTGATTTTTATCGACATCTCAGTTCAGGCGCCTTTCTGTAGAACATCGTACTTAGATTACGTCACTGAGCTTCCATGCACGGCATCTTCTGGTACAGCCTATTGGACAGTTGTTCGATCCACCGGTAGGTATTTAGCCCGTTGTGGCTTGTCTTTTTATTTTTTCATCTTTCCCCTGTGGTAAGGGGTTACTAGAACTGTCTCTTTTCTTAGATATGCGAATAGTATCTCTCTATACTCTTTGTATCCAAAATATTCTTATTTTTATTTCTGCATCTGTTTACGGTGTTGAATCCGTGATGTCTTTTTACTGTTCTTTTTTTTATTTCACTCAGTAGCATGTTTGTTTATTGTTTCTTTTTATTTCTTCTTTACTTGTCTGAATGTGCACTATTTAAGTACCATTTTACTTTCCGCCTAAATAGAATGGAATGTTCTTTCTTTTTATCAATGGTCTATTTGAGCAGTGCTGTAAGAATAGTCTATCATGTTAATATTTTTGTCTAATTCAATTAGTTTATTTATTTAAGTAGGCTATAGGCCTACAGGTCACTAACTAGTTGCAGGATTGTTTATCATATGTTTATCTAATTTCAGAAATTGCCCCACCACCTCACTGTTGTGGTATCCACGCCCTGATGAAGGTGTTTAGCCACACCTGGCTTATACACCGAAACGCGCGTCGGCGCTTGTGATACTCCTATGATTATTTGAATGCTGTGTTACTAGATTCATGATACTTACCGAATATATTATTATTCATTGTCTTGTTGTGTCGCCTTAGTCAGTGTATGCAGGTCGGTTGTTTGTATGAAAGAAGTATGACAGTATGTTTGTAGTTGTGAGTTGTTTGAACGAGTGGTGGGAGTATGTATATTTATTTATCTAATAATTAATTATTCTTGTACTACATTTGAGTATTTTGTATTTTCATTGAAAAAATAAAATTTATTTTGTCATATTTCTGTTTTTTCTTCTTTTCAGCGCTGTTCAGATTTTTATATCATATGACGTTTAGCATATTATTAAATAAATAGGTAGGGGATTTTTGCTTGTTTGATTGCTCCTTGTTTCCCCTATGATCCCTCTGCCTTCATTTGCCTAGATAGGGGCCCCCTTTGTTTGAATGCTCATTGCTCACAATGAACTGCCAGATCAACGCCGTATCCTCGGCCTGCTTCAACACCCTCCGCATACTCCGAAAGACGTTCAGATGGATCCCATCCCAATCCAGAAAAACTGTCACGCACTCTCTCATCAGTAGCAGACTGTACTACTACAATGCTCTCTAAGTTGGAATCAACAAGAAACTACTTCGCAAACTCCAGACCGCCGCAGTTAGACTGATCCTAGACATCCCCAGTCGCAGCCACATCACCCAACACCTACCTGATCTCCACTGGCTCCCAATCAAAAGAAGAATAACCTTCAAACTCCTCACACATGCATACAAGGCCCTCCACAACACCAGACCAACATACCAGAACAACCGCCTCTCCTTTCATGCACCCAAAAGACACTTCTGATCAGCTGACTTATTCCTGGCCACCGTTCCACGTATCTACAAGACCAGAATGAGAGGAAAGTCCTTATCCTACCTTGCAGCCAAGGCCTGGAACGACCTCCCCCTCTACCTCCAGCAAGGTCCCACTCTGCTCCAGTTCAGGAAGGACCTCAAGACCTGGCTCATCAGATGACCCCAACAGAGCCGCCCCCTCCACCAAGCGCCTTGAGACCCTAGCGGGTGAGTAGTTGCGCTTTACCAACCCCTGGTTGATTGATTGAATCTGCCAGTCACATCAAGCAAACAATTTAAACAAGCTTTGGCAAACTCAGTAGGTCTCGTTTATGGGAGATCTATTGGCTTTGTCAATGCTTTTAGGCATGTTGACAGCATGAATTCTGTGCGACATGGCTGAAAGTAAAAACAAAAAAGGTCTAGGATGCTGCCAGCGTTGACCGTGTTATAGCGCCTTTTTTTTCTTTCAGCCATACTGCTTTACAACATGGCTGGAAATAATTAACAAAGTCAATAGATCTCGCATAGGTGGGGCCCATTGGCTTTGCCAATACCTGTTAATATTTGTTGTTGCTATAAAGTGCTTTAGACGTGACTCTGAGTGTCACATATTGTGAAACAGACTCTAATTACAGGGACGGTTAGTAAGGCATGACACATAGAAAGAACAATAGTACATACGTCCGTTTGGTATGCATAAGCAGTTGGCCCGAGAGGTACCTTTAAGACAGCACCATTGATACATGGGCCTGTTGTCACGTCCATGAGGCACACACACTTCATCCAAAGTTTATGCGGTACAATGATCATGATTCATGAGTAATAGAGACATTGGTGACCGAGAGCGCAGCTTACAAACCTGTAAACCAAGGCAGCAAAGACACGTGCAGGAAATAAGCCACTGCTTGGGGCAGTTCGGAGAGCTCCGAGGAGCGGGGACACCATATCAACAACATGAGGTTTCCCTCATGCCCTTCCTTGCCTGTATGATCAACAAGCTCACTGGATTGCACCAAGAACGCATAGGTGCAAACACAGACTGATGCACAGTCATGGTACAGTACACTGCTGTGCCACAGAAGTCTGTAACTTGCCAGTTTTTGCAGTTCTGGATCTCTGTTGATGGCTGACTGCAACAAGCAACAATGGGGGGGAGGTGGAAGTAAAGAGAGGGGTGAGGTGGAAGCAACGAGGGGGGGAAACAACGAGGGGGAGGGGAAGCAACAAGGGGGAGGAGGAAGTAGCAAGGGGAAAGCAACGAGGGGGAGGAGGAAGCAACGAGAGCGGAAGGGGAAAGCAACGAGAGGGAGGGGGCAGCAACGAGAGGGGGAGGGGGAAGGAACGAGAGGGGGACGGATCAAGCAATGAGAGGGGGAGGGGTAAGCAACGAGAGGTGCAATGTGGAAGTAACGAGGGGTAGGGGGAAGTAACGAGGGGGGAGGGGTAAGCAACCAGAGGGGTGAGGGGGAGACAATGAGGGGGAGGGGGAAGCAACAAGAGGGAGAGGGGGAAGCAACAAGAGGGGGAGGGGGAATCAACAAGAGGGAGAGGGGGGAGCAACGAGAGGGAGGGGGAAGCAACGAGAGGGGGAGAGGGAAGGAATGTGAGGGGGACGGATCAAGCAATGAGAGGGGAGGGGGAAGCAACGAGAGGCGCAATGTGCAAGTAACGAGGGTAGGGGAAGTAACGAGGGGGAGGGGTAAGCAACCAGAGGGGTGAGGGGGAGACAATGAGGGGAGGGGGAAGCAACAAGAGGGGGAGGGGGAATCAACAAGAGGGGGATGGGGAAGCAATGAGAGGGGGATGGAGCAAGCAACGAGAGGGGAGGGTGAAGCAATGAGAGGGAGGGGGAAGCAATGAGGGGGAGGGGGAAGAAACAAGAGGGGGAAGCAATGAGGGGGACGGAGCAAGCAACAAGGGGAGGGAAGCAATGAGAGGGCTGAGGGGTCAGCAACAAGAGGGGGAGGGAAAGCAACGAGAAGGGTGAGGGGAAGCAACAAGGGGTAGAGGGTAGTAACAAGGGGGAGGGGTAAACAGCAAGGGGTAGTGGGAAGTAACAAGGGGGAGGGGTAAGCAACCAGAGGGGTGAGGGGGAAGTAACGAGGGGGAGGGGTAAGCAACCAGAGGGGTGAGGGGGAAGCAATGAGGGGGAGGGGGAAGCAATGAGAGGTAGAGGGGGAAGCAACAAGACGGGCTAGCAAGAAGTAACAAGAGGGGGGAGGGGAGGGCAATGAGAGGGGGGACGGAGCAAGCAAAGAGAGGGGGAGGGGGAAGCAACGAGAGGGAGGGGGCAGCAATGAGAGGGGGACGGAGCAGGCAACGAGAGGAGGGAAGCAATGAGAGGGCTGAGGGGTCAGCAACAAGAGGGGGAGGGGAAAGCAACGAGAGGGGTGAGGGGGAAGCAACAAGGGGTAGGGGGAAGTAACAAGGAGGGAGGGGTAAGCAGAAAGGGGTAGTGGGAAGTAACAAGGGGGAGGGGTAAGCAACCAGAGGGGTGAGAGGGAAGTAACGAGGGGGAGGGGTAAGCAACCAGAGGGGCGAGGGGGAAGCAATGAGGGGGAGGGGGAAGCAATGAGAGGTGGAGGGGGAAGCAACAAGAGGGGGAGGGGGAAGCAACAAGAGGGGGAGGGGAAGCAACGAGAGGGAGGGGGAAGCACTGAGAGGGGGACGGAGCAAGCAACGAAAGTGGAGGGGGAAGCAACGAGAGGGCTGAGGGGTGAGCAACAAGAGGGGGATGGGGAAGCAATGAGAGGGGCGAGGGGGAAGCAACAAGAGGGGGAGGCTGAAGCAACGAGAGGGAGGGTCGAAGCAACAAGAGGGGGAGGGGGAAGCAACGAGAGGGGGACAGAGCAAGCAACGAGAGGGAGGGGGGAAGCAACGAGAGGGAGGGTGGAAGCAACAAGAGGGGGAGGGGTAAGCAATGAGAGGGGTGAGGGGGAAGCAACAAGAGAGGGAGGGGGACGCAATCATAGGGAGGGGGAAGCAACGAGAGGGGGGACAGAGCAAGCAACAAGAGGGAGGAGGAAGCAACGAGAGGGGGAGCAACGAGAGGGGCGAGGGGGAAGCAACAAGACGGGCTAGCAGGAAGTAACAAGAGGGGGGAGGGGAGAGCAACGAGAGGGGGACGGAGCAAGCAATGAGAGGGAGGGGGGAAGCAACGAGAGGGGCGATGGCGGAGCAACAAGAGGGGGAGGGGTGAGTAACAAGAGGGAGGGGGAAGCAATGACAGCAGTGAGTGGGCAGCAACAAGGGGGAATGGGACAAGCAACGAGAGATGGGAGGGGGAAGCAATGAGGGGGGAAGCAACAAGAGGAGTGAGGGGGAAGAAACAGAGGGGAAGGGGAAGCAACGAGAGAGACAGGGGCAGCAATGAGGGGGAATGGGACAAGCAACAAGAGGGGGAGGGGGAAGCAATGAGGAGGGAAGCAACGAGAGGGGCAGGAGACGGAGCAAGCAATGACAAAGGGGGAGGGGGAAGTAACGAGAGGGGTGAGGGGGAAGCAACGAGAGGGGGAGGGGGAAGCAACAAGAGGGGCAGGGGATGGATCAAGCAACGACAGAAGAGAGAGGGGGAAGCAACAAGAGGGGCGAGGGGGAAGCAATGAGAGGAGGGAGGGGGAAGCAACGAGAAGGGGAGGGGAAAGCACTGAGAGGGGGGACGGAACAAGCAACGAAAGTGGAGGGGGAAGCAACGAGAGGGCTGAGGGGTGAGCAACAAGAGGGGGATGGGGAAGCAATGAGAGGGGCGATGGGGGAAGCAACAAGAGGGGGAGGCTGAAGCAACGAGAGGGAGGGTTGAAGCAAGAAGAGGGGAGGGGAAGCAACGAGAGGGGGGACAGAGCAAGCAACGAGAGGGAGGCGCCGGGAAACCTCCGGGTAGCTGTGCGCCATATAAATTTAATAATAATAATAATAATAATAATAATAGAGGGACGTGGGAAGCAATGAGAAGGGCGGAGCAACGAGAAGGGCGAGGGGGAAGCAACGAGATGGGGAAGCAACAAGAGGGGGAGGGGTAAGCAATGAGAGGGGTGAGGGGGAAGCAACAAGAGGGGGAGGGGGACGCAACGAGAGGGAGGGGGAAGCAACAAGAGGGGGGACAGAGCAAGCAACAAGAGGGAGGGGGAAGCAACGAGAGGGGGGAGCAACGAGATGGGCGAGGGGGAAGAAACAAGACGGGCTAGCAGGAAGTAACAAGAGGGGGGAGGGGAGGGCAATGAGAGGCGGGACAGAGCAAGCAATGAGAGGGAGGAAGGAAGAAATGAGAGGAGTGAGGGCGGAGCAACAAGATGGGGAGGGGAGAGCAACAAGAGGGAGGGGGAAGCAATGAGAGCAGTGAGTGGGCAGTAACAACGGGGAATGGGACAAGCAACGAGAGATGGGAGGGGGAAGCAATGAGGGGGGAAGCAACAAGAGGAGCGAGGGAGAAGCAACGGAGGGGAGGGGGAAGCAACGAGAGAGACAGGGGCAGCAACGAGGGGGAATGGGACAAGCAACAAGAGGTGGGAAGCAATGAGGAGGGAAGCAACGAGAGGGGCAGGAGACGGAGCAAGCAACGACAAAGGGGGGAGGGGGAAGCAACGAGAGGGGTGAGGGAGAAGCAACGAGAGGGGGAGGGGGAAGCAGCAAGAGGGGCAGGGGATGGACCAAGCAACGACAGAGGAGAGAGGGGGAAGCAACAAGAGGGGCGAGGGGGAAGCAACGAGAGGAGGGAGGGGGAAGCAACGAGAAGGGGAGGGGGAAGCAACAAGAGGGGTGAGGAAGGAAGCAACGAGCGGGGTGAGGAGGAAGCAACGAGAGGGGGAGAGGGAAGCAACACGAGGGGGAATCAACAAGTGGGAGGGGGAAGCACTGAGGGGGAGGGGTGAGCAACGAGAAGAGCGAGGGGAATTCAATGAGAAGGGCGAGGGGGGAAGCACCAAGAGGGGCGAGGTGGAAGCAAAGAGGGGGATGGGGAAGCAACAAGGGGCAGGGGACGGATCACACAACAACAGAGGGGGAGGAGGAAGCAACGAGAGGGGCGAGGGGGAAGCAACGAGAGAGGGAGAGGGAAGCAACGAGGGGGAGTAGGAAGCAACGAGAGGGGTTAGGGGGAAGCAATATAAGGGAGATGGGGAGGAAATGAAAGGGGAGGTGGAAACAACGAGAGGGGGAGGGGAAACAACAAGGAGGGAGGGGGAAGCAACAAGGGAGGGGTAAGCAACGAGAAGGGGGAGGGCAAAGTAACAAGAAGGGGAGGGGAAGCAACGAGGGGGCAGGGGACGGATCAAGCAATGACAAAGGGGGAGGGGAAGCAACAAGAGGGGTGAGGGGGAAGCAATGAGAGGGGGATGGGGAGATAACGAGGGGGAGGGGGAAGCAACAAGAGGGGTGAGGGGAAAGCAACGTAAGGGAAGAGGGGAGGGGGAAGCAACGGGGAAGGGGGAAGCAACGAGAGGGGGGAGCAATGAGGTGGGAGGGGAAGCAACAAAGGGGGAGGGGGAAGCAATGAGGGGAGGGGGAAGCAACAGGGGAGGGGGAAGCAATGAGAGGTGGAGGGGGAAGCAACGAGCGGGGAGGGGGAAGCAACGAGAGTGGGAGGGGAAGGCATTGAGGGGGATAGGGAAGCAACAAGATTGGTAAGGGGGCAGCAACAAAAGGGGGAGGAGGAAGCAACGTAAGGGGGAGAGGAAGGGGGATGCACCAAAAGGGGCGAAGAGAAAACAACGAGACGGGGAGGGGTAAGCAATGAGTGGGGGAGGGGGAAGCAAGGATAAGGGGAGGGGGAAGCAATGAGAGGAGCAGGGGACAGAGCCAGCAACGATAGGGGGGCAGTGTATTGGGATTGTCCATGGGCACAGCAATTAGAGAATATCATACAGACCTAAGCTTCTAACAAGCGACTGGATTTTATTAACATCAAGATGTCACTCTTGGAAATGATGTGATTGTTGACTCATGTGGACAGAGTGGAGTTAATTGTTTGGTTAGTAGAATATAGATCTATTATGAATGGTTCCCAGGTTTCAAAGGGCATGTTAGGGGTGTACTATTAACACTGACGTTCAGGACAGAGTCTATCAGTAGCACCTTAATACTTTGTTTTTTATACTGTCAAACAATTAGACCTGCATTTTCCTGTTTACATCTTAAAACGTCACACTCTTTTTGTCTATAGTCTGTTTATATGTTTTTATAATACAGTTGCAATAAAGAGATTTGGGTCTTTAGTAAGGCACAAAGTGACATCCTAACCTGCCTTTATGCATTTTATGATCAACCTGTAAATTCTGTTATGTTTGTTACAAGCTTCTTCAAACAAATTGGTAGGTTTATCATAAGAGAATAAATACTGATTTGTAACAAAGTTCTCCCGAATTTGACAGACAGGTTGTTAACGGTTTTCAGTGTTTTTAGGCTGACTGTGTATGTCTCTTGAATAATGTCAACAGTCTAGATGTGCCAAGTGACCGAGGCGACAGTAATTCCATCAAATCCTCCTGTTGTTGATGATGAATGGACAAGGGTAAGAAAGCTTGAACTGCTTGGGCTGAATGAGCCCAATTTACGCAACACATTTGAGACTTTGATAGCTTTCGCTGCATGGAGTTACTTGAAGTTGCCACAGCAATGAAAATCAGAGAGATGTAAGAAGGAATAGTCAAGGATTGTACTGTGACCCTGTGAGAACGAGTGCTCCGAGCCGGGCAACCAGGACTATTACAACAATAATTTGGGAAATCCAACAATTTGGAATTAAGATTATGCTGTTTTAGTAAATTAGCAGTGAAGTCCCCAGGTATTAGAATTAAAGCACAGGAGTTCTTTTCGGTTAGTTATTCAATGTCCCCTAAAAACGATTTTAAGACAGACATGCATTTAAGAAATGATGGGGAAAAATAAAACATAATGATTATTAGCTGCCAGGTAGGCTCGTTGTTACGCGCCGTCTCCAGCAAGATGTCAAGTATAAATTCTGAGTTGATCGGTAATTTTGTTCACTTGATACAGAAGATAGAATTAACCAAAGTGAAAAAACACCACTAGGGCTCAAGACCTTGGAAGGAAACATTTCATATGTGAGAAAGTTACTGGAAGTAAAGTTAGTCCCTTCCACAGTTCTTGAAAACAAATTACAGAAAAGGAATTAGGAAACGCACTAAATTCTCTCCACCCAGTTTTAGTTTTAGTGTAATTCAGTTAGTCTTGAGTAAACCTTAAGTGAAGTAGGTGTTGGTTCTATGGCCTATCAGAGATCCGTGGAGTGTACCAGTGTTTATAGACACAGATCTTTGGATTGACCCAACCCTCCTAACAGTATCCACCAGATTAATGTCTTCATTTGAGATAAGATCTTTCAGCCCCTTCAAACCCATACAATGACTGCTGTGGTTCAAAAACCTTGTACTGCTTGGGAACGCTTGGCAAATCTGAGATTTTGGGTCTTTAAATCATAGAATAATTCGTTTTAGGGATCATTTTTAGAGCAATTAGCTGCAAATCTGATCATCTCTCCCAGATTTTGTCGACTCAATTATGACATGACCAATCATTCCTAGTAACATGTTTACCTGCTGTGTGGTCAGTAATAACGTGCATTCTAAAAGAGCTGAAGGATTTTAGCTCTTTCAACTGAGGGAAAGAACAAGTCTTAAAAGATTGTCTATTTAGCACATCAAGTAAGCCTTCTGAGGAGCACTAGTAAAAAGCTTGGTTTAAATAAGATCCAATCACATAGTTTGGAAATCAGACAAAAGTTTGGGGCCTTGGAATTCAGGCTACTTGTCAGGATAGGAAACTGGTTTGTCAATACAATACTATTCCCACTCCAGTGAGTGCAAAAGCAGGGAAAGTGCTGGATAGCGGAAGTGTAAAAATTACCTTTCCCACTCCAGTGAGTGCAACAGTAGGGAAAGTGTTGGATAGCGGAGGGGTAAAAATTACTATTCCCACTCCAGTGAGTGCAAAAGCAGGGAAAGTGCTGGATACCACACCTATTAAAAAAAAAACATCAACATTTTTATTACATTTTATTTCCATTATTAACATAATTAATATTGAAATGTAAATATATTATTATTAAAAAAGATAATAAACATTCATTAATTGCACATTGTTTAACACTATAATATCCACAACACACACCTAAAATTAATTACACAATTACAATTAATAATTACTAATTAATTAATGCTAATTAATTAACAAATAATTAATAATTCATCAATAAAAAATAAATTACTTCCCACTCTTCCCACCATTTACACCTATAAACACCACAACACACACCTAAAATTAATTAAACAATTACAATAATTAATTAATAATTAATTTAAATTAATTAACAACTAATTATCAAACAATTATTAATAAATGAATTTACACATTTAACTCTATAACATCACAATTATACAATTATGAATAAATATAAATTATTGAATACATTTCATATAATTAAATTACTTCCCACCCAATTCCCCTATAAACCCACAACCCGCTACGGAACTAAAAACCCAAAATTCAATTTAAAAAAAAGTTATTAACTACTATAAATAATAAATAAAATCTATATAATTAAATTACTTCCCACCCTATTCCCCTATAAACCCACAACCCACTACGGAACTAAAAACGCAAAATTCATTTAAAAAAATATATATATATATTAACTAATAAAATTTTAACACATAATAAAAATACAAACAATTCTCATACAAAATTCTAAAATACATAACATTAATAATAAATCGATATTTTTAACAACTATATTTTTGTAAACGATATTTAACACTTCGATATTTTTGCAATCGATATTACTTACCTAACAATCGATATTCTTGACCACGATATTTTTTCCATCTATATTTCTGATCCACAATATTTTTACCTCGATATTTCTGTATAACGATATTTATACATCGATATTCTAGCTCTGCACCGTTTGGGAGGAGTCAGAGAGTGGAGGAAGGGAGATAGTTTGGAAGAGGTTTGGGATGAGTCAGAGAGTGGAGGAAGGGAGATAGTTTGGAAGAGGTTTAGGTTGAGTCAGAGAGTGGAGGAAGGGTGCTAGTTAGGAAGAGGTTTGGGATGAGTCAGAGGGTGGAGGAAGGGTGCTAGTTTGGAAGAGGTTTGGGATGAGTCAGAGAGTGGATGAAGGGTGATCGTTTGGAAGAGGTTTGGGATGAGTCAGAGAGTGGAGGAAGGGTGCTAGTTTGGAAGAGGTTTGGGATGAGTCAGAGAGTGGAGGAAGGGTGATAGTTTGGAAGAGGTTTGGGATGAGTCAGAGAGTGGAGGAAGGCTGATAGTTTGGAAGAGGTTTAGGTTGAGTCAGAGAATGGAGGAAGGGTGCTAGTTTGGAAGAGGTTTGGAATGAGTCAGAGAGTGGAGGAAGGGTGCTAGGCTGGAAGAGGTTTGGGATGAGTCAGAGAGTGGAGGAAGGGTGCTAGTTTGGAAGAGGTTTGGGATGAGTCAGAGAGTGGAGGAAGGGTGCTAGTTTGGAAGAGGTTTGGGATGAGTCAGAGAGTGGAGGAAGGGTGCTAGTTTGGAAGGGGTTTGGGATGAGTCAGAGAGTGGAGGAAGGGTGCTAGTTTGGAAGAGGTTTAGGTTGAGTCAGAGAGTGGAAGAAGGGTACTAGTTTGGAAGAGGTTTAGGTTGAGTCAGAGAGTGGAGGAAGGGTGATAGTTTGGAAGAGGTTTGGGAGGAGTCAGAGAGTGGAGGAAGGGTGTTAGTTTGGCAGAGGTTTAGGATGAGTCATAGACTATTGGTTTGGGGAGTGTTGTAAAGGATTGTTTTTCCCTGTGCAGTAGGTGGAAAATATATAGATACATACCCAACACTTAAAAGGTGTATATACTTAGAAATAACATCTTATCCATATGCAAAAATAATGTACAAGACATGCATGGATTAATATTTACAAACTCAGGCATTCCATTTTTTCCTGCTGATAAATAAAGTTTACAGTTTTTGCCGTCCCAATATTTTTATAGTGAGGCACTTTGCAATTTGCCTATAACAGGGTACCAATCTACAGATCTGCATCATAAGTCAAATTAGGCGGTAAATTTAACTGTGACCATTCATGGCGATAAAGACTAAAACTGCACAATGCACTATGCTGTGAAATTGAAGCCCAGGAACCGAGCGTTACTTCATTGATGCATAGAGTCAGCTGGTCACAGTAATGAGGGATGTGCTCGTGTTGCTGCTGAACTGAAATCATTTGCATGTTAGGCTTGTAGAAGCCTAACTTTTTGACTTAAGACACCACAATATTTTTACACAGTTTTTGCACAGAGCTAGAAAATGATCCTTGCATGGCTGCCAACAAGCTCATATGACAAGGGTCACAAAACACAGGCCCGGTAATTGCATGGGACTTGTACATTTTCAGGTCTTTGTAACTGAGGATATATCATACTGTCGGTGAGTGTTTTAATTTTGCTTCCTTTAAGGCCAGTGGGCTGTCAATTTTTCCCACCTGTTAGATATAAGTCTGGACCGATATTGAGTTGAGTGGTGACGGTGGGAGTCAGAGTGGAATCTAATTTTCCCTTGCCCTTTTTAAGATTTTTGTTTGATTCCGAAAGCTGTTTCAGTCTGCGTTTATTGATGTGAGGTTGAGAGGCACAGGTGCTGTGTTCTGCATGGAGAGCTGTCTGTGCCTCGGATGCCAGCCCTTTGCTGCTTCTCTATAAGAGACGTCGCCTGCATTAGGACATTTCTTGTTGTTTCCTACAGGTGGGAGGTAAGTTAGAAAGTAGTTGATGTAACTAAATGTGTAAGAGCTTCAGCTGCGTTAGTTGCTGAGGTAACATAAAACTGTTTGTTTGGAGTGGGTTGAAGAGCTACTATCACTTGTGTTTCACCTGCGCAAGGTAGAATCATTTTTTGCTGATATCAGCGTTTTTTGGCCAATCAAAGCGTCAATACGCAGACAGGTGCTGTGCTCAGAGTGAAACTTCCCTGTCTTTATTTCGCCAAGATAATTGGTGTAAGATAGAAATGTATACTTTCTGTGTTTGATGAGTTGCACTACACAGCAGCCATCTGATGTCTTCACAATGATGTGTGAAGAGACAGAAGTATTATGAAGCAGCACAACTCGTACAGTGAATGACTGGATTTACTTACGACAAGATGAGCTGGAACTCAAAACAGATCATCATATAATGGGAGAAAAGAGTTATACACAAGTGTTATACAACCGCACAACACCGCATGAAGCTCTGCCAGCGACCGCCACATGAGTGTGAAAATAGAAGAAATTAGCCAAAGAAACAGACTGGGGTGACAGGCTAACTCCCCAAACCTCATTATGGGCAAGCACACGTTTGAGAGCAGTCGAGAAATGAAAAGGTTTCAAAAAATGGGATGACACTGGCATCTCAGCATTAAAGATCTGTGGGACGCAAATGGAACGGTTCAATTGAAACATTTGCAAACACAATATCAGATGACGCACTTCTTATGCAAGGGATAGCACTCAAATGTCACTCAATCAATATTATTCCAATTCAAGTCCAGCCCTTCAATTGTTTCTTTAAGCAGCGTTCCATAATGATCAGAAAAGAACATCCGCCACAAATGCATTATTATTCCTTCATCATTAAAATTCTGCCTTCCATCAACGCGTTTCGGTCAACTGGAACATTTACAAACACAGTATCAGCTGACGCACTTCTTATGCAAGGGATAGCACTCAAATGTCATTCAATCAATATTATTCCAATTCAAGTCCAGCCCTTCAATTGTTTCTTTAAGCAGCGTTCCATAATGATCAGAAAAGAACATCCGCCACAAATGCATTATTATTCCTTCATCATTAAAATTCTGCCTTCCATCAACGCGTTTCGGTCAACTGGAACATTTACAAACACAGTATCAGCTGACGCACTTCTTATGCAAGGGATAGCACTCAAATGTCATTCAATCAATATTATTCCAATCCAAGTCCAGCTCATCAATTGTTTCTGTAGTGGTCCATAATGATCAGGTGATCAGGAGACGATTTCCACCACAAATACATACTTTAAATTCTGAAAACTTTATAATTCTTTCTTTTTTTAAATCCAGCCTTCCGCCAACGCATTTCGTTCATACAGAACTTTGTCAAGGCTGGAAAAATCAGATATACACCGTTGAAGTCCATATTCAATATTTACAAATCACACATTTCACTAAAATTCATTAATGTTTATGGACCACCGTAGAATTCCAGATAGAAATTTCATCATATAACTTTATTTCTCATTTCAACAATAATGTTCTAATATCTAGTACAACAATAATCTTTGTATTCCAGAGGACACTCTATTCATAAGTTATGTGTGATATGCATAATTTTAGTGCATTAGTTATTTCCAAACCACGTATAAATAAATACAGCAATAATGACATATATTCATAAACAATATAATGCTCAAATTTCAACATCATCATTACCTTTCCCTTATAACATTTCTATGTTGATCGTTCTAATGCCAGTGTCATCCCATTTTCTAAAACCATTTAATTTCGCCATTGCTTTCAAATGTGTGCTCGCCCATAATGAGGTTTGGGGAGTAAGTGAAGCAGCCATATACCATATGGAGGGGCACCGCATACGTACGCGATAACCAGCTCGAAATTGGCTGAAACGAATCCTATCATGTTTGGTATCAAACATGTTGGAATCATACCCCCACACGGTAAACGGTGTGGGGGTATGATTCCAAGCACTGGAACGGGCCTCCGTTAAGCTCTCAGTGCTCCCAGTACCAGTCTTCTAGACCCGGACAGCATAACATGGTTGCTGCCGACCAGAGACACGATTCTGCCCTCCTGCTGCTGAGCCAAGCTCGAGCAGGGGAAGACAGAACAATAGGCATCCTGTCACAGAGAGGTGTGACCACCTCCCAGACAGGATTTAGTGTATTGGGGCTGGATGGGTGCGCTTACCAGTGCCACTCCGTTTTCATGAGGGGCATATTTGGTGCCTCCTTGTATAGTCTAGTTCAAACCAGCTCCGGGAGCTGTTGGCTCCCACTCTGGCGTGAAACTGGACAAAGGACATGGGAGTAACCTCCCCCCTGTCCAGACCTTCCCCTGGGAGGGTCCCCTGAATCGTCCCAACCTTTTCCCTAGGGTACTTAAGGGCTTACCTGGGTGTAGGTCCCTAGATTCATCTGGGGACACGATTCAATTCAGACACTACTTCTATTTCTACTGTCGGGCACTCTGTACTTCGCTGGACTTCGTTTGGACTCGACTTTGTCTCCCTTCCAGTCTGCTGCATCGTCTGTGCCTGTGCACCATACAGGAACCTTCCAAGGCCTGTGGTCATCAAATCCACCTGAAGGAATCTCCCTTAGAGTGAAGGAGTCACTTCCCAGCATCTGCAGGCACCGCAACTAAGCTGATCGGTCTGCTGATCCTGAGCTCCCACGGACTCTGAGAGGCTCAGCAACACAGGTGGTGGTTGCATATGTACTTCGTGGGAGGCCCTTTGAGGGCCCCCTGCCCCGCTATGGCCTGAGGGTCAGGGTGTGCCTACCCTGCTCCCTTCTATGGGCTTTCCTTTCTTTGTTTGGGACATCCTAAGTGGCTGCGGCAAAAGAAAATGTTCTATTGTGGTAGCCAATCAGATCACTGATCCAGAGTTGAAACTGTGGAACTACGGTTTTGAAAAAGACGACGGGAGAAAAAGCTCCCTAGTCCAATGCGATTCCTTTAATATTTAAATTTCTGGATTCTCAGAGGATCCACCTATCCCAAACGGACAAGATATACAAAAGTGTTAACCCTTTAATGCCCGTTAGGAGACATTTTGTAAATCGCTTATATCTGCTTTCATGCCAAGTTTAGTGTAAATTTGTTAAGCAGTTTTGAACTTAAGTGCAAGCACAACCTACAATGGAAGCTAAAATCATAAAACGCATCTATTTTTCTCCTGCACAAATTTGCATAAAAATTGACATTACAGACCTTCGCTGACTATGCCACCAATTGTCAGATTTGGTGCAGATTAGTCCATACGGCCAAATGTTCCAGGCGGATCAAAAATATCTTTCCTGTGGAAAGTGCAGCTGAACTATGATCACACATAAGAAATAACCAATGTCTCTCATCATCTTCTCCATTCATATCATCATGTTTCCCCACCTTTACAAACCAGCTGAAAAAGGGAACTAAGCAGTGGCATCAATAGATCCTCATAGACCTTCTTCTACTAACATGAGGCCGAGCCTCTTAGTTCAAGAACTGGAACAAATCTCTTTCTGAAGACAACAGATTATAGAGCACGTTGTGACAGTGAGAGTAGTCTCTCATGGACTGTGGTTCAGTTGTCCTCATCCGGCTATGTGCCTGAGGAAGTTCTTTTGTTGCCCCACGCCCCAACATTCCGTATCTCCTCGCTTTGACTTTATAAGTTCTTATCACACTTCCAGGGCTTTCTCTTTGCCTTTTATTCTTGCATTGTCTGTAAGTTTGGTTCATTCTGTCGTGTGTTGAGGAACACATCCCAATAACATATCGCACAGTTTTCTTGTCTAGAGAGGTGCCTCAGCTCACCGTCTGCACCACAGCCACTTCCACCGACACCTTGGTGGAGCAAGTTGTGACCTATTGTCTCCGCTCATCGGCAAGGGGATCCGACTCAATCTATGAACATCATAGGTTAAGGTCAACACATACCCAACTGCCACAGCCACCATGAACAGCTGACAAATTCTATCTTACTAGATCTATTAATGGGTAAACATGGATAATTCTAATACAGTTTCAACACTTGTGCCACAGCCTGATTACTTGTGAAATCCATGCACTTCTCTGTATGGAGCGCTGACAAATTTACCAACACTTCATTTGAGGTTTTCCTACAAAAAAAACCTTTGATAGAAAACAGTGCAAGTGCCATGGTGAAACGTTTTCGTCCTATATTTAAGTATCTAAAATGTCGCTGGGTTCAGCAGAAGCTATCCTCTGTTTCCTCTTGTGAGTAATCACTGTACAGAGAGACATCTTCCCACACAAATCATTTGATTTGTATACAATGCTGAATGAGTTCAGCATTTTCGGAGCAACTGAAGAACCAGATAAATACTGTCTATGGCAGTGTTGTCATTTACCCTTTTCCCAACTTGTTGTGCTTTTCCCATATCCAACTTGCCCCGTACACCCAAACAAATTCTAAATCTTCATGTGAAAAATGATTGATTGAACTCTTACATTTCTGCACTAGTGATATGCTTGCCTTACATTACCTCCTCCTCCTGGTCTGACTGAATTCTGGTTTGACTTTCACCGGGAAGGTCAGTGTCCTTTCAGCTTATTAGAAGAGCACCTCAAACAGTTTCAATCTCTCACCCTCTAATTTGTTCTTCTGCTTCTACTCTTGACTCAGGGATTTGATTCTCTGATAAGATGCTAACATCACTTTTAATGTCTGCAATATCCCTCTTGATTTGCATCTGTAAGATAGTTATTTCATCTGACCTTGCCTCAGTGTCCTGCAGTGAATTTGACATATTTGTGTGCTTTTCCTCTAAATTAGGTGACTTTCCATCCTCTTTGCCAAGAGTGACATCACAGCAGTTCAACACTTAAAAGAAGAGGGAATATAAGAAAACTTCATTTTTGGCCAGAAATTCCTCAATTAACCTGTCATATCTCCTTCGAGGTTTGTTATAGAATCTCCCTGCAGCTGAGTAATTGTTGATCTCTTTTTAGACAAGTGGTGGAGTTAGGGAACAACTAGTTCACTGCATCATAAACTAATTTACTCAACTGATTAAAAAAAACAATTCTGTGGTTCCTGCTCTTGTTAAAAAAATGCAAATTAAATAATCTCAAATTTTGTAATTTTTATTTGCATTTTGTTGTCTTTGTATCAACGTTATTTTTTAATATAATGTGATATATGTTTTTGTTAATATTTAAAATAAATGAAATATAATGCTAGAAACTTCAATATACTTAGCAATTTTTTGACGATATTCTGGTCAACAGTGTTTTTTAAATATTATTTTAGATTACATACAGAGTATGTAAAAATAAAATTTTGATTTCTGATACTTTTGTCGTAGTATTTGTGCATCCAAATATTTGTGTTCCTGATATTTTACCATACAAGCACTGAGTTAGCTTGACTTCTGGTTAGTAGCTGCTTTTGAGGTTCTGTGCTACAGCTTGGTGAACCCCTTCAGCAGTCAACCTTTAGAACTCAGTAGCATCTTGTCTCATTGGGCTTCACCCTCCCTCAGTGTGCACTGAGCTCTAGAGTCCTCAGGACCCTCTCAGAATTTTGATTTTCCTCTCTCAATGTTCTGCATCTCTTCATTGAATCAGCTGATGAATATTATTCATATGCGCCAATTTACGTCCAGTTGCAATCTCTGATTTTACTTTTACAGGTGACTGACTTCTACAGGAAAAGGAACAATCGGTGTGCTGAGGATCAGGTAATGGAGACAATCGCTAAACCTTAAATTGATTTCTGTAATTCCACAAATGTCATTCTATTACAAACTCCCCAAAGTGCAGAGATCACAACAATAAATCAAAGGTGACAATCTGAGACAGAGATTAAAAAAACAAAGGAAAACTGAAGTGTGAATGCAAGTAAAAACTGTAACAATATTGTCACTCATGTTTTACCAGCTAATGGATAAAAAGCTATCCATGCACTGTCCATGAGAGTAATTTGTGTCCCTGGAAGCTGACTGTAAATAGGGATGTGTGGTTTGCAGATCCTCAGCCCAAATAAGATCCTATTAATACACAATAGGGAAGGGCCCCCCTTTACATGCCCCTTCCAAATACAGATTCTGTATTTACTCTAAAACCCAAATTGCGATTGGGTAATCTATTACCCAATCGCAATTTGGATTTTGTACATTTAAGCTCTTCAATTTTACCTTTGCAGCCATAAAAGTTATTTGTACATTAGGCTCAAAGCTTCTGAAAAACATAGTTTTCTTTATAACGGTCTACTTCTTTCTTCTGATAAATCTTCAAAACAATACAGTTGGAATTGCTTTGTGTAAGATGTACGCATTATTGTTTGTTACTTTTATTCTTAATTTGTTGCAACATGGTACCATAATACCTCATCTTAGAAGACAATAGTCATTGCCCAGTTCAGTAGGACAAGAAACTATTATATTTATTTTCTTTTTTCTCCCCGTTACTTTTCCTGTAACGTCTTGCTTGACCTGTGAAGGACTTGTTGAGTTACGTAATAAGATCAAGCTTCTACCTTGCTTACTTTATTATTACGCCATGTAAGAAATGTAGCTATTATATTATAAACGGACATCGATTCGTAAACTCCCATTTCAAATTCTTCATAGTTGTTGTAGTGAGCAGACGTGAGACTGAATAACTAGATTTCTTAGTAGTCAATTTCTAGGATTATAATGCTAAAATGCAAACTATTACCATATTTTCAAGTGACGTTTAGGGAATGATAACTATGAAAATCCCTGGAAAGGGTTAGGCTTGATTTGCGCACCATGAAGGTCTTTGAATTTCTTACGAGTGCACCGTTAGAACTTATTGATTTCCTAGCTAATTTATGTGAAAATTGTGTGTTATGCACCCTTTTACCCTATGTTTCCAAACATTTCTTTGTAGGAAGTTGGGCTTCTAGGAGTAGTGAAATTCAGGGTGGGTATTTAGTACCACCACTTTACCACCACTGTCCCCTGCTATATTGTTAAATATGACTGTTGACCTCAGCGCTTTAAGTTCCAGAAGTTAATTTGTGTTGTGTGTTACAAGCCAATTTATAAATGGATGTGTATATTACCTGCAGCATATTTCTCTTTGTATTCGTGTTTTTAACACATGCCTGACGTTCTCATTTCTGAAAGTGTACACAAAAGGATTCATTAAAGGGGAAATAATGGTAACAAACATATTCACTGTTTTGTGGACCTCAGCTGAAGGATGCATTGCTGGGCTGACTTCATGAAAGATGGCAGTTCCATAGACGAGTGTTACCATGGTCAGGTGGGAGCTGCACGTGGAGAAAGCCTTCTGTCTTCCATTCGTTGATGGGATTCGCACAATCGTGGAAACGATGAAGATGTAGGACACGACAGTCAGCCCCAGAGAGCTCAGCAGGAAGGCAAGAGCTGAGATGATATCGATGGTATGGAGGATCCTTGTGTCCATACAAGCCAGCTTCACGATAGAGTAACCATCACAGTAGAAATGGTTTATGACGTTGGGACCACAGTAGGGAAGCCCGCTAATGACAATAGTTGGGTAGAGGACACAAATGAGCGAACCCAGCCATGCTCCAATGATGAGCTGAATGCAGAGCCGGCCACTCATGATGGTGGTGTAACGCAGTGGGATGCATATCGCCACATAGCGATCTAAGGACATGATTGGCAGAAGTAAAAGGGTAATGGTTGCAAGATAAACATAGACAAAAAACTGCATAAAGCAGTTGGACTTTGCAATTGATTTATGCCCCGAGAGCATCTGCACTAGCATTAAAGGCACAATGTTGGAGATGTTCATGGTCTCCAGCAGGGAAAGATTCCACAGAAAGAAATACATGGGGGTGTGTAGTCGTTGGTCTATGCCTATTAAGGTAATCATGAGAACATTCCCCAACACTGTGACTGCGTATATAAACAGAACAAGGACAAAAATAAGAATCCGCAGTTCTGGACCGCCGGTGAAACCCACAAGTATGAATTCTGTCACCAAGCTCTTGTTTGTCGTGTCCATGACTGTTCAAAGCAATGCCTAAACAAGAGAAGTGTTTTAAAGGTTTATTACTAGAAGAATGCAGATCATGTATGAATGGTTTGGTTTCCTCCAAGCTTACTTCTCATGTAAATGAAATAATAATCAATAGGGCATATGCTAGTCACTCACCTGACTTGTGATGGTCTTTAGTTTGTTTATTGTTTATTCCATCCACAATTTTCACAATTCCAGGGTGGTGTGGATGACACTTACCGCGGCTGCCAACAACGGGGACTGCATTGCCCAGAATCCCGCTCTCCCAGGAGGGAGGAGCCAGCCCAAAGCCTCGCCTGCCAGCTCACGTTAAAAGCGCGCAAAATCTCCAGCAGCGCGGGACACTTACCGCGGCTGCCAACAATGGGGACTGCATTGCCCAGAATCCCGCTCTCCCATGAGGGAGGAGCCAGCCCAAATCCTCGCCTGCCAGCTCGCGCTTAAAAGCACGCGAAATCTGCCGCAGCGCGGGACACTTACCGCGGCTGCCAACAACGGGGACTGCATTGCCCAGAATCCCGCTCTCCCAGGAGGGAGGAGCCAGCCCAAAGCCTCGCCTGCCAGCTCACGCTTAAAAGCGCGCGAAATCTCCCGCAGCACGGGACGCGCCCAGGCAAAGCCCGGGCCAAGGGCGGGCCCGTCCTTGCCCGTCATTGCCAGGAAGAGGCAGGGCAGGGTCACCCCTTTTCCATCTGCCATTTGTGCATGGTCTGCTTCTGGGAAATTCCAAATGGTCATTGAGGTACTGTGTGTTTGTAAACTTGTAACTGCCTTCTGTTACAAATTGCTGCTTGTAGCCAAGGACAGGAACTGGAACTCGATCATTTCAAATTGGGTGGCTTTTGAAGGACTTTTTATATGACATTTGATTCACTGATTTTAAACCTGGGTTTTTAGGGTACGCACGGGAAAGCCTGTGAAAGTTTGTTTGTTTTTGGAACGGAGCTTGCATAGTACAATCATGGGGAAAAGAAAGATTATGGAAGGTAGCGGGGGCGAAGGCGGTAGTATGGGTAGAGCTGGCAAAGGGAAAAAGGGTAGGAAAGCAACTAAACACGCTGGTAGCAATTGTGTATTGGATTGTATTGATACTCTCATTGGGGAGTGTGAGGATATATTAACAGTCGATCCAAACGTTCTATCTACTGGGGATAAGTCTCCATGTAGTTCCACACAAATATCTAAGGGAAGTCCAAATCAACATGTAAATCGACACTCTGCTATTCCTGCTATGTTCGTTAAAACAAAAGGGGCCATTACCACCAATTCTGGGAGAAAGCAGGATTCAGGGAAGACTGTTGATCCCCCTACCAGTCCCCCTAGTCCAGACCGTAATAATCTTCAGCACATAGATCCATCGATTATATGCACAAATAGGTACATGGCCCTGTCAAATACTCAGGAAGAAAGGCCCCACCCACCTAAGCCATCTTCAGCTAGTCCTATAGGGATGGTTGCAAGCCATAGTACAGACACCAAAGATGTGACTCAACTGGTACACACGCTTCGGGCTGAAATAGGGACCATGAAAGTAATGATTGAGGACTTGTCATCTATGGTAAGACTGTTATCACAAAAGGGGTTCCTATGTCCAGAGTGTGCTAATAATAGGACAAGTAATCCCTCTCCTTCTAGCCAATATACTAACCTAGAGAGAGCAACTGTTCACTTTCATGGCGAGAAGCATAGAGGTAGTCTCCTGCTTCTAGAGTTGATTAAGCCCCAAAAGCCCGTATTACTACTATCCATCCCCAAGTACGTGCCCTATCCAAATCCAGGTGCTCATAACCACGATAGTATAAAACCCATTAGAGGTCATTCACTACAAGATAGATCTATCTATTCGCCACAGTTCCAACATGATCAGTGTAGCACCCATACTGGATGGGAGACGCATAACAAGGTGCATAATGTGCATAGAATATATATGGTGAATGTCCCCAAACTTGATATTAGTAAAGGTATAGAACACATGGATTCACTAACTAATAAAGCCATTCACTGGATACGGCACATAAGGGGATGCCGCTCCGTGATTAGGGAGGACATAATCAGGGCGCGCAGGCTTACTTCCCCTACCCATCACACTGATTGCATTGAGCTCACTTTCGATAGGGAGGATCTTGTTGAAAATCTTTTTTCTCTTGAGTTTCGTACTTGCCCGCCAGATTCGTCAGCTATTCAATTTAGACAATTTCCCCCGAGCAGCCAGACCAGATTCCCCATGGGACAGATGCCTATAAGGCAGACGGGTTGTGCTACACTAGAGAGTAATGATTGACTTGGAGGAAGGCCCAGGAAAACTCTAGGATACATCGAACATACAATAAACATCAGAGGTGGTCCGTTGACTAATAATTTCCTTGGCACAGATGCTGGAGGGCCCGTAAGACCCACTGAGTTGACAAGCATATTTCCACTCTCATTAGAGAGCAATAGGGAGACCAGCGATATATCTCCAAAGAATCTGATCGAGCCATTATTATCTAGTCACACCTCCAATAGGGGTACATTACTATCGTGGAATATTGCAGGGATGAGCTCTAAGATATCGTCCCCGAGTGGCACGCCTTTATTGATTGCTATGATATCTGTCTCTTTCAAGAAACATGGCTCATGGTACCACATTTTAGTGTAGGTTATCTAAATTATCATATTCCAGCTGTGAGAGGAGCAAAAGGCCGCCCCTCAGGGGGACTGACAATTTGGGTCCGCCAAGAACTATGTATCATTATCGAGGAGCTCCCGACTAAGAATAATGACATACAGGCGCTAAGATTGAAAATGGGCCCGCGTGAGAAAGTTGACATTTATAATATTTATGCGAGGGAAACGAGAGGGAGAAATTCGGAAGTTTTAGCGGCTCTCGACGACCTCCTTGACCTATACTCAGTTGACTCTAATGTCATTATCGCAGGCGATTTTAATTCAACGTTTGAGCCTCTTGCAAACGAGGCATGGCATCTTACTGAAGAAGAAGATGCGCAGTGGGGCGTTCCAAAGCTAGAGCTTGCACCTATAAAAAAATGGACCGATGTGGCTATACAAATAAATTCTATTTGTCTAGAAAAGGGCTTACGTGCGGCAAATGGCAGGACCCCATTAGATAGATTAGGGGCAAATACATTCAATAATGGATCCAGTGCCAGTCGTATTGACTATATATTAATTAGCTTGAAACTATGGCACACTCTTGACGATATGGTAGTGCGGGACCGGATAGATAGTGACCATAACCCCCTGTGTGCGACTCTGGGATTATGGCGGCAAAAGATACCCTTACCCACCAGGAGCGAACTGCATTCTTGCAACGTAGCCCCCACCAATGACATGAGGCGCTTAAAATGGACAAGGCTAGTAGAAAAGATGGAATCCATAGCTAGCATTTCAAAGGATATCGATGGTGTTTTAAATGAGCTGGAGATTAGTTTGGTTGCTACTGAAGCATCTGAGCTTATTACCCAGACTCACAACAGATTTTTTGCCCTTTTGCGCACATATTTTGTCAAGCCAGGTAAGACTAAAAAAGACCCAATCCAGAAGGGGTTCCGTTGGTTCAATAAGGAATGTAGACGGGCGAGGGAATCACTAGGGAACGATATTAAAGTAGGGGAGCCCGCAGCTGTGCGACTAGCGAGACAAGAGCACCCAGAAAAAGGCCAAGCAATCCTGGGACGAGAAAAGATGGCAGGACCTCAAGGAGGCTTGTACCTTGAGTGACAGTAAATCATTTTGGAATATTGTGAAATGGGATAGAGGAGGGCAGCCAGAACATCTACAAAACCATGTAACGCAGGAAGACTGGGTTAGACATTTTAAACCCCAATATGCCCGAAGTCCCACCGAGGTAAAACTCGGATGAACCTACTCATGTGCTGTACTCGGATGAGGCTTTTTCCAGTACTGATGTTAATTTGGCACTTGGATCCGTAGTAGGTGGCAGAGCGCCTGGACCAGATGGCGTTTCTGCAGGCATGTTTCTCCATGATAAAATAAGATGGGGTAGGTACATTTTGTTGCTGGGTAATGCAGTTGCTAAAGGAGCACCAATACCTGATTCGTGGAAAGGGGCAGAAATGATCCCAGTTTACAAAAAGGGGGAGAAATCTCAGGCAGGTAACTACAGGCCTATCAACCTGATAGATTCCCTGCAAAAGATAATGGGGAGGCTAGTTCTTAACAAGATCCAAGAGTGGATAGACGAGCATAGTATCTTATTCCCCCTGCAGGCTGGCTTCCGAGCTTTCACAAGCACCATCGACCAGGTGTTTCGTTTCACTTTGTTGCACTGGAAGACGGTGATCTTAGGCAAAGGCAGCCTGTACGCTGCCTTTGTCGATTTAAAGTCAGCATTTGACCTAGTACCACGTTCCAAATTATGGTTGATTTTACAGGAACTGGGGATGCCTCCTGAATTACTAACATTTATCATGAGATTGCATGAGGATAATTATGCCAAAATCCGGTGGGGCACGCAGGGCATGGTCACAAGTTCATTTCCAGTGGAGAGAGGAGTGCGCTAGGGCTGCGTTATGGCACCTACCTTATTCTCCTTATTTGTTAACGGAATTGTGAATTGCATGGAATTCACTACTACTGATGCCCCGATACTAGCAGGCGACAAAATCCCTATTTTAATGTTCGCGGACGATACATTGATTATTTCTAAGACCCCAAGTGGCCTACAGCGGGCCTTGCTAATCTTTGAGGAATTTTGTTCCGCACGGGGTCTGGAAATCAATGTATCGAAAACGAAACGTATGTCTTTTAATCCACGCAGAGCTTTTAAAGGTAGCATTTTAATGAACAAACGTCCATTGGACCAAGTTAAAGCTTTTACTTATTTGGGGGTGAACATTCAGAGTGATCTAAAATGGAACCAACAGATCGAATTAGCTGCACTCAAGCATCGGCAACTGTCGGGAATGCTGCACTTGGAGTATAATACCTCGCTTACAAAACCTATTAGCCCGGTTCTCCAGGTATATAACATGAAATTGGTTAGTTCAGCCCTTTATGGTGCTGAACTATGGGGGTGCGAGAATCTGATAAAACTTACCACCTCAGAGAATAGGTTCCTACGTAAAATCACTAACCTCCCACAAAGCACCCCGGTGTGTCCTCTGCTTTACGATCTTGGTAGAAAGCCCGTGGCTGATGTGGCAAAACTACGCCCTTTATTATACTGGCGTTGATTATGGACCACACCTGAACTTAGTCAATATGCCGCTGGCTTTTTGGACATACTAAAGGCCGACACTTTTCACACTATCAAATGGCTACGTGTAGTTAGAGATATCTTAATAAGCATTGGCCTGAAAACATTGTGGGAGGATCCGACCACTGCTTGCTTTCCCCCAAAAAAGATATTAAAAGAAAAATATTGGGAGATGGTGATGTATAAAACCCTGAGGACCAGCGACTCATCTTCACTCACAGGAATCTTCCTGGAAGCAAAATTGCTCCCAAGATTGGAACCATATTGGGACGCAATAACCAAACCACACGATAGAAAGTTATACTTTCAGCTTAGAGTGGGTTCCCTGCCATTAAGGGGTTTTACTGCTAGATGGACTAAATCATGTGATAACAAGTGTCCTTTATGTCAGATTCATGTGGAGTCGACGGCACATTTGCTGTTTGCTTGTCCAGCATACGTTGCCCCTCGACGTGCATGGCTGGCACCTATCTGTAAACGGCTAGGTACTAGAAGGAGCGAAGAAGCTGAAAGAATTTTACGTACTAATACTTCTACTCCCATAACCATAGCCGTTGCAAAATTTTTAGGCTGGTCATGGGCTATTAGGTCTCGTGTTTTTAGCTTCCTAATATGTGTGTATTCGTGGAAGCTGTTTTGCGCAAGTATTAGGGGATCCAAAGTTACTTACCATCTTGTACGTTATTAGTTTCTAGTACTTGGCCCAATTATTCAGGACCAAAGTAATTGTGTTCCTTTGGTTAAGAATTTTATAAATGTTGTTGCTACTTGTATATATTGGTCTTTTTAAAACCAAATCTTTTTTAAATTTAGTGTGTCAAAATGATTTGATCTCATTTTCCCAATCAGGCTCTATTATTATGTACGACATTTTTATATAATGAAATATTTTTGTAAATGCTTTTATGACTAATTTGTCGAATAAAGCTTGTTTGGATTGGATTGGATTGCTTAGTTGTTGAGTAGCTAAAGGCAGGATTGAGTACATTGCACTTTCAGGGATGATACACTTTCTATAGGTTGTATATTGAAGGATGTTATTATCTTTGTAGATTCAATTATCGCTAATGATGCACTGGTTTTGCAGTATATCTAGGGCTTAAGCCTGTGAATGTTGCACATTAAGGGACCAACGCACAAAGCTATGTGTGTGGCAGTTTGTCTTACACATTAAATAACCATTATTGTTGGGGCAAAATTAGTTGATATTGCTGGAGTAAAATGCTTTCAGTGTGATGGGCTTAGTGGGGGTAGGACCTGGGAAGAGCACAACTTCCCAATGTTTCAGCAAGTTCTGAAACATTTACAGAGTTTGGGGCATGACATTAAAGTGGAAAAGTAGAACATGATTCCATATCTTGGACACTCTATTTCAAATGCATCTATTTCAAATGTATGGGTGAAACCTAAAAATACTTTGTTTATACAACTTTCAATTTGGAAACTCAGAAGAACAAGGAAGAGAGGGTGTCATTTTGGGCATGATAGAATTTTATAATTTTAGAATTGCAATCTTTCTCTGAAATCTGGTGCTTTTCGTGAGTTGTGTAACTGAACTCTGTTGGAGTAAAAGAATATGGAAAAGTGTTTGTGACAATAAAAGAAGAGTTGGTATGAAACCAGGGCAGTAACTGATGTCAGTGGTAAGGGCGTTAGAATGGTTTTGTTACAGACAGAGGAGGATGGTGTAGAAACAGTCATCACTTGACAGTGCTTCAAGAGTGTTATCAGTTATCAAGAAAGAGATCCTAGATGCAAGTTAAGGAAGTTTCTGTGGGGTCATATGTTTACTCTTAGATAAGATCATAAACCATGGGAAACAGCGTTTACAACGCTGCCATTACATCCCTGTGCTTTTACAACGCAGTCGTTACAGCGACCACGTTGTTAGTACGAGATACCTTTACATCGAAAGTCATTAGATCGACTTGCTGTAGGGGGCGCTCTAAACTAAGGAATAGTATAATTTACTATTCCAACACCTTCCCTACTGTAGCACACGCTGGAGTTGGAATAGTAAATTATACTATTCCTAAGTCCAGTGCGCTCCTACAACAAGTCGATCTAATGACTTGCGATGTAAAGGTATCACTTTCTAACAACACGTCGTTGTAACGACCGCGTTGTAATGGAACACGATGTAATAGCATGCGTAGTAACATGCTATACTCTAAACCATTGAAGGAGATACAAACAAAGAACGGTTTGGATTTTGTGCCAACCTTAATTACAAAGTGGGTCATAGAGCTACAAGAGTACACCTTTTTTGTGGAGTACATTCTCGGTGCAAAGAATTATACAGCTGATTGCCTTTCCAGACTGGTGTCCCTGCCGTCCCCGGAAGTTGATGTGGGTGTGTAGTTACACATGGGGCAATTTTAGAAGATGAATGGAAGGAAGGGAGGGACAAGGATGAGATTTTATCAAAATGTTATATTTATCTCTAGGAAGGATAACCAGAGAATAGGTTGCTGGGTAAAGAGCTGATGTATTATTGGAATGTGAAAGAGGAATTGGCTGATATAGATGATCTTATAAAGTGGGGTGCAAGAATAATTGACCTTAGTTGTCTCAGAAATAGAGTAGTTGTGCTAGCCTATGGAGGTCATCTCAGAATGGTGAAGTCCAAAGACCGTGTGAGGGAAGACGTGTGGTGGCCTGGACTTGATCATAAAGTAGAAAGGCCTATCAGGAAGTGTGCAGGCTTCCCACCTTGGTGTGCAGAGAACATCCAAGTGGGCCATAGGAGGAGATAGCAGTTGACACCGTGGGACCATTAAAGAATAAAAGGACTACCCCTTTCTCACTAATTGACATAGACATTTTTTCTAGATGGCCTGAAGTTTCCTGCGTGAGCGATATTAGCCTCAGTGCCTGCGGTAATATTTCTGGAAGGTTTATTTAGGCAGGAGAGTTTTCCCAAAAATATTGTTAATACACAATAGAGTTAATGTGTGTTTCTAGGAAGTGGAAGAGTTTCTGAGGTGTTGTTGTGGTATACATCATAAGAGATTTTCTTTGTATCATCCGAAAACAAATGGTATGATAGACCACGTCAGTAGGACACTGAAAAAGGTCATTCAGCTCACCAAGTTGAACAGGCCACACTAGAAGAAAGTTGTAGAAGATCGTTTGGTGTCCTTCCAGCTGGCTCCTCATATGAGTACTGGAAAGGCACCTTGCGAACTGTTTCAGTGGTGCACACCTCACTCTCTTGGGATGGAGGGAGTGATGTAAATGTGAGGTTGGAATGGAATTTAAGCAGAGTGGTGATGTACAGAAGGAAAAGGGAAAAATTCTAGGGATAACAGTTTGTATTGTTTGATTGACAAATATCACTAGGGTGTGAGACAATGTGTGGACGGTACAGAGGGATGTGCGTTGGGGAGAGATGGGAGTTTAGAGAACCTTTGTATTGGAAGAATTGATTGGTCTCTAAAAGACATGTCCTTTTTACTTTTGTACGCTTTTTGTTTTCCACAGTGATTACATAGCTTAGGGGGTTTAATTAGGAGTACTTTGCATGACTGCTTGGTTGTTTACAATCGGATTTTAGCTGTTGTTGGGTTTTGATTTCTCTCTCTGGCTGTTGAGGAGTTTCTTTTGGGCATATTGTTATTATTACGTTTCTGGAACTTGTTCTGTTGATATTATGTGTAATCTTGTTGAAAAAGAGGAAGATGTGTACTGTCTTGTTCCCGTTACCATCTGTACTCGCCTGAGGAGCCTTCTGGAATGTGGGCCTTACAGTACCCCAGAGTGTTAGAGTTGCAGCAGATTTTTGTCTGCAGTTGATGGCTGAGGTCTAATAAATATCTCACCTGTACTTACTATTTATTGTGAGTGGTCTCCAATGTTCCCTCTATTTTTTCCATTCACTTTCCATGTGTGTGGCAGTGAATCGTCTTTTTGCCCCGCAACCAATGCCATGTGTGTCGGAGACATGTGAGAAGTCACTAAGCAGCACTCTACTGGAATCAGAGGTATCTGCCACACCAAGGGTTTGTTTAGCGACATGAAATAGCTAACTGGAAGGAACACTGCTAGCTGCATAATGTGCATAAAAGAGGAATCGTCCAAATAAGGCTCCACTTTTACATGAGACCACTTAAAATGAATGAGATATTCAAATATAACGACAGCCATTGTCCTTGATGTGGTGTAACAGCAGCTGACCGTCTCCATATAGATTTGTGCAATGTCCAGGTTAAGAAATTAAACACTGTTAAACTGGAGAATGCTATCAGAGGGTGAGGTTTTAATTCTGATCACAATGACCATTCACTGGTTGTGCTCATGTTCAGTGTTCACACTCATGGTTGCTATCAGTAAAAACCTAGTAATAAGGAGTAAATCAGAGCTCCTTTGCCTGAGGAACAGTTCAACAATCAACTCAGTAAGTCAGGTGACAATCTGCAGACATTCAGAATCAGTAAGGGCCTGATTATGAGTTTGGCGGTGTGGGAGCAGGCCTCCATGCCAGCACCCTGCTCCCACACTGCCAAACTCGTCCGCACACGGCCCGCCAGATCACAAGTTAATTCGTGGTCTAGTGGGCGATGCTTTGGCGGTCTCACAGCGCTGCCTGTCAGAAAGGCACCGCAATGGGATTGCAAAAGCATGTTCATGGACTGCATGGACTGTTAAGTCCATGCCGTGCAGGAACTGGGGGTGTATGCAGGCAGGGGGAATCCCCTGGCGCAGAGGCAATCGAGGGCCCTTTAGGGCCCCCTTAGCTTCCTCACCGCCACACTTTTCATCACTGCCATGAAAACTGTGGCAGTGAGGCAACTCGTAATATGCTTGGTGGTGCTGCAGCGGCACTGCCAGGACATTGTGGGTCTCAGAACGCCGCACCACCACCGAGGGATTACAGATCCCTGGTGGTTTGGGTGGTCCAATGGTGGTCAGACTGCCAAAGTCATAATATGGTGGTCGAATCACCAATGCGGCGGTTGACGGACTGCCACCCTGGGTTTGGCGGGCCATCAGACCACGAAGCTCATAATCAGGCCCTAAGTGTGAAGCCCAATATCTAACCATCACTATAGAAACAGAGGACCGTCGCCCTCAGCCTGTGGCCTTTTAGTTAATAGCCCTTTGCATTTGTTGTCTTGTAGTTTTTTTTACTCTTCAAAATATTAACATACTGTGCTGCAGTGGCATAGGTTTTAGAAAGCACAAATCAAGTGCATTTCCAATGCTGTGCATAAAATGTCCAAGTCGGAGTAGCACTTGGAAGTTTCCCTATGTTCCAAAGTTGTTGGTGATACAAAGCAAAACTGCACATGAAAATGTCTCTCTTCGGATCTCGAGGTTCAGAAATATTGTGTCAAAAATATTGATTACACAAATATAGTTTCCCTATACTTATAATGGTAAGTACGAAAATATCAGAAAAAAATATTGTTTCACACTATTATAGTTAAATAACATACAAAAATATCATTTTTTAATATATAAATATATATATTTTAAAATAGCAAATCTTAAATATTTTAACATATAACATTATTATAGTGTAAATTAAATAATTATACCCAAGATGCCTTCATTCTAGAATTGTTTGAAGTAGACACGTAGCTAGTAGAGGCTCTTCCATCTTTCTTGAACATGGAGCAGCTTTTTACTGTAATTCAGACCACATTAGTCGTGATACTGAGATGTGATCCAAATACTACTAGAACTAGATTGAGCAAACCATGAACTGCATGCTTACAGATGCTTTTCACTGACATGGAGAGTGAGCAAGGACTGCACAAACCAGGGATAAAGAGATGCACAACTGCGGCACTTCATGCATCCTTTCCATTTCAAGATCAATAAGCAGCCAGGGCCCTTCTCTTGAGGTCATTGGTGTAAAGCAGGGATACTCACTATGTGGCCTAGGGGCCCTTGTGGCCCTCTAGACTTGTACTTGTTGGCCCCTAGTGAAGAGCAGCACTGGGCTCGTTTTTACTTGGCTGATGGATAACATTCAGAAAGATGTTGAACAAATGGGCAAACATATAATTATATGTTAACTAAAGGAAAGGAAAAGAAGCGCAGAAGGTGTCCGGCACCACTTATCTTCAGGAACATTGTGACATTTTAAGAAATTGTGCATCAAACGTAAAAATAGGATAAAAGTCCTCATTTACACGTTGATGTTCTGAGTAATGTATGTCCATCCTACGCCCTGGAGGAAGTACCATCCACCACATTTAGAGGTGTCCGCAAACCCCACGGACATCTCTCTACATTGACACGAACTGTGGCCATATCTGTTCCTGTCAATGGAGGTGATGGAGCAAGGTCTCGGACATGAGACTTGCTCGGAAGCAATCCTCTCGTTTTAACTTACTAGCGAATTACTAACGACGTGTCTTGTGATTAATAATATGCATTTTCATTACACGCGGGAAAAGAATGAAGCTTGCCTATGTGTTTACTAACTGCAATAAACACGGACGTAGGACTAGAACGCATTTTAATGCTTTGACTTTAATTCTTGGTGCATGAAGATAGAATGTGGATGGCAGACAGAAGCCACATCAAGGCTTGGCTCATTTTGGGTGCGAGGACCCAAGAGAACCTCGAGCTGTGCCAGAGCCAGGCATCTAGCCCAAAGTTGGCTTGAGAGGTCAGTGGCTCACCCATCTCTATCACATAATGACAATTAAGGGGACAGAGGCACAGAAAGAATATGCTGTGACTACGATGAAATAATGTGATAAAGCAGAAGTACCAGCGCCACAGTGCAGAACTCCTCCTTTGGTAACTTTCTCACTGCACTACAGTTTAGTGAGTGGACTGTGAGACTGGGTGTTCTCTCCTCCATGGGTAATGATTGTTGAATTACAGCCCTGTTGTCTTATCACATACCTACTACCAGTGCTTAGTTTGATTCAAGTTGTTCCTACCACCGTAAAATAAAGGAACAGAGAAATATATTCAAAAAGTGATTGCCCAAAGAGCGCACAATTTGTCGGAAGAGGAGGATGGCATTGAGAAAAAAATGTTTCTGGGTCCATAGTTTCCATTCCGCTCATTAGACAACTGGGATGTGAGTAGTTGTGATGGCGAGCCTTGGGGACTACTCTCACCAAAGAAATGGTTGTGATGTGGAGTCTGCCCTGAAGTTTTAATATAGTGTTCACAACTAGAATATTTTGGCAAAATGGCAAAACCATAAATAAACATGAAGTGTCCTAGCTCCATCGCTAAAACTTTCTCACTTTACCACGTCTACTGGTCGAGGTTGGGTGCTAGTGTCTGCCCACCTCAGTAAACTGCACACTTTGTTGGTGGGACTTTCTCAAGAATTCTTTTAAGGCACTTGCTGCATTAAACCAAGTATTTTTCTAAGCACTTATAATGTTTACACATCAGAGAATAAAGGCATAAGGAGATTGTGAGGTTTAAGATTATATTTCAGTTCAATAATCAAGTTACTTCCTTATTACACTTGAGTTTCCAAAGGCAGCGATAGCAAGCAGAGAAGACTTACTCCAGGGTGTGGTAGAGGGCTAGCATCTCAGATACAGCATAACTCTGTATTGTCAATTCTGTGTCTTTTCTAGAGACTAGGGGCTTAATTTAGAAGGGAGTATGGAATGCTGTCAGGGCTTACCCCTCACCTGAATATCTAGGTTTCCGCAGGGGCAATGAACGCCCACCCACACCACCCGGGAACAACTGTCAACTCAAGGGATAGAGACCATCAGCTGGCAGATGCCCTGGAGGACAATGGGGGCTTGGAAAAAAAGAGACCAAAGTTGTGCCAACCGTCTGGCTGCTAGGGTTCTCTGTAGTCTCTAAGACTGGATTTGCTTTTTTTCAGATGGTCCTCAGCTCACTTAGACAGAGAAACTTGATGGGTGGAATCTATTATTTTTTGTACATCATATGCAAAATTTCCATGAATTCTAACTGGTGGGGGTAGCTTATCTGGCTGTGTATGCATGTGTTAAGGTTGAATTAAGGATACTTGAAATACAGGATGCAACTTGTAATCTGTTGGTAAGTCAAGCTGTGCTGACAACAGGGTTTAACATTTTAAGGATAGGGAAGGGTCCAATAACTCTTGGTTGCAACTTGTGTGGACTGTCCAGCTTTAAGTTCTTGGTTGACAACCATACTAGGTCCCCCCTTTATAACATGGTTAGCAGGTTCTGGGTTTATCATCATCAGTTGGTTTTTAATGACTTCTTGGTGGAGTTCCTTCAAATTGTTGAGAAGGTCTGAAACAGAAGGGGTTACCCCTAGCTGGAGAGGACTCCTTGTAACAGTAAAGATGTGTGATGCAGCTCTGTCAAACAATAGAACGGTAAATAAACTGTTGCTGGGTGTGTGCTTTTGTTATATATGAATTCTGCTAACAGCTAGGCCTTAGCCCATTAAATGGTTACAGAGGTTACTCAACATTGCAATATGTGCTCCATTGACAGATTTCAGTCTGCCAGTTCATTTGTGGGTGATAGGCCGATGACAGCAGGCATCTATATCCAGAGATACACAAAGACCATGCCA
Source organism: Calotriton arnoldi (assembly GCA_963921515.1). Taxonomy (NCBI): domain Eukaryota; kingdom Metazoa; phylum Chordata; class Amphibia; order Caudata; family Salamandridae; genus Calotriton; species Calotriton arnoldi. Next base: position 1,581,248 of record CAWUFW010002915.1, read on the forward strand.
GAAGTTGGATATAAACTAGGAACCACAATCTGAGATGATCATGGGCGGCAGACCGTGTAATTTTAGAACATGTTGGATAAAGAACTCACTCATTTCTTTAGCGGAAGGAAGTTTCTTTAGAGGTATGAACTACATCATCTTGGAGAAAAGATCAACTTGAATGGTAGCAAAGTTGTTGGAAACTGGAAGATCCGTGATAAAATCTAAACTTTTGGTATGCATGGGGCTTGGGGCACCAATAAGGGTTGTAACAACCCAGAGGCTGGTGTATGCATTGTTTTATTTTGCATATACACCGAACACCCATTGACCTAGTCTTTAATATCTCTGGATAGAGTTGCCCACAAAAACCATCACTGACAGTTTTCTAACATTTTCTTTTTACCTTGGTCCCTGATTAGAGCAGTGTCCTGACACCAATGCAAATCCTTTCGAACAGACTCTTGGGTTGGAATAAATAAATCGTTCTCATGATAGAATAGCCCATCAGTTATGCTTTAATTTTCGGCATTTAACCACTGTTTTGTGTCACACACCTCTAACATTCTTTTTAAGTTTTTGAGGAAGGAAGTCTGCTGTTTCTCAAACAGCTACCATTCTATTTTTAGGAATTATTGTTCTAATTTCTTCGACACCATCTCTCAGAGTAGAAAATCCTATTCAATACAAGGCATCTGCCTTGACTTGCCTTGCCCCAGGTCGATAAGTGATAAAGATTTGCACTTGCTAAAAAATAATAGCCAGCATATCTGTCTAGGCGTGAGTGTTTTGATGGAACTGAAGAATTGCAGATTCCTATGATCTGTGTAAATTGTTACCATGTGTTTTGCACCTAGGAGATAATGCCTCGAAGCCTGAAGAACAAGTTTGATTGCTAGCAATTCCTTCTTTGTTATGGTATTGCTTTGTTCTACAGGAAGGAGCTTTTGGGATAAAAAGTCCATTGGATGCGTATGTCCTGTTTCTGGATTACTCTAGGAGAGTGATCCTCCACCAGCTACTTTCAAAGCATCTTCCTTGACAAAGAAGGGTTGGTCTGGGACTGGATTGTGGAGGACAGGAGCTGTAGTAATCCTTTTTCAAGCTTAATGAAGGCCTCACTGGCTTTCTCTGACCATTTAAACACACTCTTTTTCTTGACAAGTTGGGTGATTGGCACTGCTACTTCAGAGAAGTGCGTATATAGCGCTGATAAAACTTTGCGAAGCCAATAAGCTCTCAACTTCCTTTAAAGAAGATGGAGTGGGACAATTTAGAATCGCCTCAACATTTTTAGAATCTACAGTGATTTCAGAAGGAGAAAAATAAAGATTTTACAGTGGTCACATTAAATGAGCATTTCTCAAGCTTTGGGAACAGATGGTTTTCCTGTAGGCATTGTACGATTACTCTAACATGAGTGAAAAGGTCTTCTTCTGTTTGCAAATAGATTAAGGTGTGGTCTATGTATAGTATAGCACAGACATCTAGGAACTCTCACAGGACCTTGTTTATTAAATACTGGAAGGCTGCTGGGGCTTTGCAGAGTGCAAAAGACATGACATATTCAAACAGGCCAAATTTAGTTCAGAAGATGAACTTCCTTTTATTGCCCTCTCGGAATCTGACACGGTTGTAGACGCCCCAGAGATCCAGTTTGGTGCAGGTGATGGAGTGACGCTCCTGGTCCAATAATATGTGGTGAGGGATATCGATTTTTTATGGTGACCTTGCGAAAAGCTCTATAATCACTGCAAGCATGTAGCTCTCCATTTTTTAAGGGACAAAAAATAACAGCAATGATACTGGGGATGTAGAGTGGTAAATAAAACCAATTGTTAACAACTTGTCTAGGCATTTTTTTTAGATGTTGAGTTTCCTGTTCTGTCAGAGCATAAATTCTAGCCCCAGGTAAGAGGTTGAGGTGACAATAAAAGGCTCTGTGTAAAGGCAGCTGACCAGCCTTTTCTTCATCAAAAACATCTCCAAATTGCAATATTCTCTAGGTAAAATCTCCCCTGTTTTATCTTGAGTTAGAGCACAACTCAGTGGTGTTACTAAAACTGGTGCTTCTTAGTACTTAAACACTGTTCTAAGGACCTACTCAATTTTTGGGTTATAGAGCTGTAATCAGGGTACCCCTCGAATAACTCCAAAATTGGGGTATCGTTTAAGTCAAAAGATATTGTCTCGGAGTGTCCGTAATCACACAGTACAATGAGAGCCTTGGTTTGGAACTGAATCAGTCCAGACGAGAGTTCCGAACCATCAACTCCTTGCACTGGCTCAGTTTCACCCGTAGGAACATTAAGTACCCTAACTGGGATGCCAGGGTTAAGTCTAGGACGTTTCTGGTGGCTCCTGAGTCAATTAGCAGAGGAAGTGCCTTCCTTTGTTGAGGGAAAGCTATAGGGGTTACCATGATGATTAAGTGCTCAGGAACTTTACATCAAGAATTCTCCTTCAAATAACTTCTTTCTTCCAACAAGTCAATCTTGTTCCTTGTTGAGTAAGCTAGATTTCTGACTTCTCCTACCCGCATACGAGTGCTACCTTTTTCTTGGGAGCTTTGGGTCTCACTGAACAAGTTTTGCTTGTGTCTTCTGTCTGTTTCCTCTGGAGTTAAAGGGCTGAGGATTCCTCCTTGCATAGGCTCCCCAGAATCCTAGTTTTTGTTCTCTATTTCTTCCTTTTCTTGTCTGACAATTATTACCTTTGCATCCCCTCAAGGATGCCCCTCCTTCCGTTCCCTGATCCAATGATCCAGTTTAATCACTAGATCTATAGATTCTTAACAATTTTGTGGAGGATCAACGGTGTGGGAAAGTGTGTCCTCGACGTCGCCTCAAAACCTATATAGAAAAGGAAGGTCCATTTTTCTTCAGTGCATTGAGTCTCTACTACGAGTCAGAAAAAGGTTCTGATGCAAGTACAAAGGTCCTTGGGCCCTTGGCGCAAATTTAACAGGTCATTGTCGCTTGCTTGAACGTAACCATGTCAAGCATATAACTTTCACATGGCATCTTTAAATGTTGCAAAATTGTATAACAAGGGGGCGTTGTTAATAATTAACAGTATTGACCAGTAATATGAAATAATCAAGGACACTTTGGCCTTTGGCGGCATCATTAGGAAAATAAATTGTCTCACACATAAATTGTAATTGACCTTGGCTCATGAAAATATCAAACTTAGAACTGTCACCAAAAAACCTTTCAGGGGCTGTTAAAGGTACTGGAGTGGAGTAGTGACAGTGGCATTGAACGGTGAAAGACCAGGTGAGCTTGGCTCCAGGACAGACTTTCTACCAATTTAATTTAATTTCGGGAGTTTAATAATGGGACGGGGCTCTTTAGAGACTTCCCTTAGTTCGTTTCCCCACTGGTTCAAATGCGGTTTGTACTTTAGCAATTCACTCCTCAATTGAAAGTTTTCTTCTCCTAGGATTTGGACCTCGGCTTGAATAAAGGCCAGAGTCCTCGCCATATCTCTCATGGATGGCGATTCCTCTTCTAGGGCTTGAGCAAGGTCGTGAGCTTGATTTCAGCAGAAGGGTCCAGGCAGAATTCTTTTTGTGTCTTGGCTTTGTGCCAGGTCATGCCACACAACTGACTAGCCAGGTATTCTGCAGGGGCGATGACTGTCCACCCACGCCACCCCCAGAATGACTCTTAATTCAAGGGAGAGAGACCGTGAGCTGGCAGATGTCCTGGAGGAGAACAGGGGTTGGGAAAAAAGAAAACAAATGTGTGGCGACCTTCTGATCTGCTGAGGTTTCTCTGTAGTCTCTAGGATTGGATTTTTTTTTTATCAGACGGTCCTCAGCCAGAGGGGCAGAGGGGCTTTGACATACTGCTTTGACTCGCCACCCTCCTTGAAAATAAATCAGTATTCATTTTGCATTTAAGGTTTAAGTGGATATATAAAATTCATGTTTAATGGGCCTTGGTCCAGCTGGAAGCCTGGGCTGTACTTACTTGTATTGCTATAGGAGGGGGGGGGGGCATGGCTGAAGTCCCGGAGATCCTGGCTGCTGTGTAATTAAAGTGCACATGACAGACTGACCAGCCTCTGCGTACTTCAGACCCGTGAGTTTGAATCCACCTTGTGTCGAGGATGAGGACACCAAATGTTGCTCTCCTTACTTCGCCCTGGTGCTGGGGTTGAATCGTTCTGCCGATCTTCACGCAGCTCTCACGCCATTTAATCCAGTCTTTAAGTGGGATAAAACATTTTTTAGGGGTCTCTCAAAGGGGTGTGGCCAATGTAATTAAGGGCGTGGCTTTAAAACACTTAAGATAAAAATCTATGCTTAGCATAGTTAGTGTGCTGCCCGACTGGTAATTTGCTGCTTCTATCATTGTACACAGCCACATAATACAACAAGTAACATGACACCTACAACAAGCCTGGGCTAATAAACAAAACCATGACTTTGTTGCCTATAATATTGAAATGCCTTGATGTTTGTGGGAGAGGATGTGGCGTAATGGCCAGAGCTGCTGACTTTAGAGCTGGAGCAGCAGGTTTGTGTGTCTGCGTCAGTTCAACATCCTGTGATTCTGGGCAAATCCCTTAATCTCCTGAGTATGTCCTTGTGTAATTGAACTGCTGCTCATGTAAAGCGATCCAGTCGGCCGAGTTCATGCAATAATAAACTGCAAAAAAAAAGTTACATCAAAAGCTGTGAACTGCTGCAGTGTTAAGATTTTCTTTTCCACCCAGAGGGTGAGGGCAAAAATGGAGAGCCCAGTAGGGACCCATCCCAGCACCTGCTTTTCAGGTTTCACTTGCGCAGCGCTTGCGCTGTTCTCGTGAAACCTATTGTATTAAATATAACAAGAATTGGCATAGCCAATAGGTCTCGCTTTTGGGACCTTATAAGTATTTAGTTATGCAGCACAATATCCTTGGTGCAACAACATCAACTGTTGCATGGCTAAACACTTATAAGGTCCCAAAGCGAGACCTATTGGCTATGCCAATGCTTGTTTCCAGTGTTACCCATGTATAATATTGGGTCATGTATGGTCTACCGAATCATCTGCCCCTGCTTTCAACTGAATGCAAGGGCAGAGAAGTAATTGAGCAACCATACATTAAATAGCCAAACATTTGTTTTTAAAAAAACCTTGCCTCCTGCCACCCAATCCACCACATCTGAGCCTTTTTACCCCCTCTCCTCCCAATGCTGACCGCAGACAACGCTGCTCTGTTGAGCTCTCCGACAGCCAGGTCAGCTCTACCTAAAATTCCTTTGGTTTCCCACTGTTGCTGCATCCTAGCAGCGAATACCCAGATTTATAATCTGGTATTCACGCTAGTGGGTTCCATTGAGGGCTATACATAATATTGTGCTGCACTGCGCTTGTAAACTACGGTTTTACATACCTTATTTTGAAACAGCTCGTTGTACGCTGGAATTAATTGGTCCTTCTTTGCAGTCTTGGCAACATTTTTTATATTCCCCAGTAACTTATGCTCTGCAAGAAACTAAATAAACAAGTGGCAAACAGTACCCCCAGTTCTAACAGACTACTCATGTGGAGGACACAATCAATAAAAAAACCTCTGCTGGTAACAAAGGAAGAAAGGGATACACTTTCAACTTCTAGGCAAATAATTTTTTTGCAAAAAGGCACATTTAAGTGAACCAGAAGGCAGCTGCACTGCAACAGAAGGAAGGGCAGAAGTGGCCATGGGGGCTCGCAGCTTGAATGCAGGAGGCCGGGAGCTAAGGGTGCCTGACCTAGTCTGGTGTGATAAGAATCACATGAGCACAGTGTAAACTGTGAATAACCCTTTAATGAGAGGAATTGGAGGAAATGCTTAAAGAAGGCTGAATGTCTAGTCCAGAACTAATGAAGCCTCAATGAAGTAAAAAATCGATCTTTCCAGAGAGCAGAGCAGTTGTCGCTTTGCTGGTAATCTCAATCACTGGCCCTTCACACAACAGAACAAGCTGATCGCAGCAAAAAGACAGAAGTGGATGCCTGCTTGTGCCCGGGGGAACTGTAGGTCAGCAAAAAGACAGAAGTGGATGCCTGCTTGTGCCCCGGGGGAACTGCAGGGTGCGTGCTGGTTCGGAGCTATGAGCGAAGCGGCAAAGTATCGGGTAACCTGCACTGTTTTTATTTTATGTTTATCATCTGTAATGAAATGCTTTTTTTTTTATTGGTGTACTTTCACGCATCTTTGAGAAGCGAAAAAAAGTTGATGATGATAAGTATCGGGCCCTCAGAATCACTGTCAAAGGGAGGTGTTTCTAAAACATAATCTATACTGTTGTTTTAGTATTTATTTACAGGACTGCTCAATGTTTAAGACTAGATACGATAGTACTGGCTTATGTACAGGGACCTAATAATGGTATACTTCGTTCTATTGGCCATGGTGATATCAAGAGGGGCTTCAGCAACTGGAGAGAAAGGTTATAGGAGAAGCACCACCGTGCACAGCTTAGAAAGCATGGTGCACAACTTAAAACTATACAGCGATACTGAAGCACCGTTTTTCTGCCCTTTCTAACAATGTATTCCCTCTATAAGTGTGAATGTGCAATGCAGCAGGATCAAACACTGGGGCACATTTAGCATAACTATTATGGGATAAGCGCAATCACGGAAAAACAACAACGGCATGTACTTGTTTCCAAACATCTCATGCCAACTAAAACCATGATAGAACTGCTTGAGTGATGAGAATGGACGGAAGAAAATCAAAGGACCTGGAGAAATGTCAGGGGAAGTAAAAACATCAGGTATTGATGTAGGCAGGAAGTAAACAAACACACACTCTCAACACGCAGTTGAAAAGCAGACACTCATGAAGCTGCGCTTTTGTTTTTTTTGCCCTTTTGCTTGGCCTATGACAGTCGGTGACCAGTGTGCTTGGTCAGACGCCTCCCTTACCTCCTCTCTCGGCATTCACAGCAGACTCCACAGAATCCACACAAACCTCCATGAGAAAGCCATTATCTGCCATTCCTAAGGATTAAACAAACTAGAACACAAGCTGATCGCAGCAAAAAGACAGAAGTGGATGCCTGCTTGTGCCCCGGGGGAACTGTAGGTCAGCAAAAAGACAGAAGTGGATGCCTGCTTGTGCCCCGGGGGAACTGCAGGGTGCGTGCTGGTTCGGAGCTATGAGCGAAGCGGCATTTTATCGCCGCCAACGAGGGAGCCCGAAGCGGTGCGCGTGAAGGCGATGCCAAGAACAACAATGGAGGAGCGGGGGTGAGCGCGGCAGCCTGCTCAGCTGACCAGACGCTCGTGCGTCATGGCCTTTTGCCGGCATGTGTTTACAATTATCGCGCCCGCGTCTGGGCACGATAATTGGAAACACATGTTTGCCGCGCGTACCCATCTCAAAAAGGCCAGCCACGACGCACGAGCGTTTCTGGGACTGCTTTCAAAACTCACTTACTAAAAGTCTTCGCCTCTAAGCAGCGCTTGCGCGCTACTCGAGGCTCGACCTAAAAAGGGACTTACATCCCGCCTTCGCTTCTTATTGGTCCTGGTGGTTGTCATTTTCCTTTTCCTTATTTCCATTGGTTGTAGGCGTTCTATTTCCTATTCTTCCATGTGTGCTACTTTTATAAGTTTCCCTTCGGCAAAGTACTGTTAATCCGCTTTAATGGAACCTCTTTAGAGCATCTCAAGCAAGGATCGGGAAACAAATTAAAAACAAGAGCTACACCCTCGCTTTAGAGTTACAGTGCTGCCGGAGTGCCGGAGACCTCAGCGCCCTCTTATTATCTCTGTGGAGATCCTCCCGCGTGCCTTTTATTCCTTCTCAGCGCCCCGGACACAGCAGCCCCACCAAGGGCTTTAAGTGGGATAGAAAAAACTGGAGGGTCTCTCAAAGGGGCGTGGCCAATATAATTAAGGGCGTGGCTTAAAAACACATAAGCTAAAAATCTGTGCTTAGCATAGTGTGCCGCCCGACTTGTATTTTGCTGTTTCTGTCATAGCATCTAGATATATGATACAAGTAACATCATACCTACAAGGCAGGATTATTGGCTTTGTCAATGGTTGTTAGTTGCATAAGATAAATAAGCAGCAACTATGGCTTGTTGTATATAATATTGAAAAAGCTTCCACTTAAAGCCCTGCTAACACCACGACGATGTTGCTGCTCCTGCTATCAAAAAGAGAAGGGAAATCCAGAGAGAAAATGACTCTCTTTAAAGGATTTCCCTTCTCTTACAATGCTCACCTGGCATGACGTCCGTAACTTCTCCACTAGTGAGAAGAGCAGTGTGAGCACGCGCACATCGATGTGCCTGCTGTCACTGCAGTCCGGAAAAAACGGACCGCCTCCAGGGCACAAAACAGAGCCCGATAGAGACCCGTTTCGAGGCCCCTCTAAAAAAACTGCCGGTGCTCAGACCCGGTGAGACCCGGCCCACTTAAAGCCCTGGCCCCACCTAGTGCCCCTGGGCAGAAGCAGGCACCCACTTGAATGTGTTCCTCCCATCAGATTTCAGTCATTTGTTCCTTTTGGTTGGCCATCTCGACGCGTTCAAATCACTGTGTGGGTTTTCATCCGCCTGTTGGCTTTTTATTGTCTCCTTGCATTGTCCTTTAGAAAGCTTTGCTTTCTATTCGGATTATCTTTCCTTGAGAGCTGGTGTTTTCGTTTGCTCTATAAGCAGGGTCGGCTTTAGCGCTGGTGGTGCCCAGTGCAACAATCATTTTTGGCTCCCCCACACCCATGACTGCCTCCTCGGATTCCCTCACTACCACCGGGCAAAAGGGCCCTTCATCTCTCCAATCATAAGTTATTGCTAAACAAAGTGCCCCACCCTGAGGTCACTACCCCCTTCACAGGTCAGCGCCCAGTGTGGCCGCACCGGTGGCACTGCCCTAAAGCCGGCCCTGTCCACAAGCGAGACAGACCCTGCGTTGTGTGTCTCACTCCGGCTGTGAGATTTACTGTACAAAGAAACGCTGTGGGCCCTGCTGAGGTAACATATGGCATCAGCACATGTGAATAACTAGGCCTTCAATGACTGCAGGGACCGTGCTGCTGCTGTGGAGGTGAGCCCTGTAAAATATCTCCTTCACGCTCCCTGTTGTGTGTTAATAAATAAACATTGCCTTAATTCGATATCACCTCATGAGCGCTTCCAGTTCTGTTTCATGGGGGTGAAGGTGGCGGACTCCAAACTTTCAAGCCGCTGTGTGCATAGCGCTTGTGAGAGTGGCCACTGTGGAAGAGCTTTTCAGCAGGAATCCTCACAGAGCGCTTCTGCTCTGATGCGCTCTCTATATATCGGACCGTTCTCCTGCAAAAGTTGATTCGAAGATTGGCTAAAGTCCTATGCCTTCCGTCTGGAAATACTTCTTTTCGCGCACTCAGTCATCACTTGAGGACGGCTGAAAGGAAGTCATTGCTACCGCTCTGTTCTGCCTGTTGTGCCGTTTGTAGTGACCTGCTGGTTTTTCTGAATTTCTCACAGGTGTCTAGTGAGATGGTGGAAAAACTATTTCAGGAAATCAAATCAGGATCTCCATTAGATCCCTGCCCTCCTGCAGTTTTAAGAAACATTGCAAGGGAGGTGAGCCATATATTGACAAAAATATTTAACAATATGTTTTCCTCAGGCATTTTCCAGGCTATTTGGAAAGATGCAGCCATTCTTCCTTTAATCAAGAAACCAAATCTGGACACATCAATAACTAGTAATTATCGTCCAATTGCTAGGCTGCCTTTCCCGGCAAAAGCAGTGGAAAAAATCATGAATAACCAGCTAACACAATTCATTCAAGAAAACGAACGACTTGATCCCTCCCAGTTTGGTTTCCGCCCAGGGCATAGTACGGAGACGGCAATAATCAAGGCCACTGAGGAGATTAGAGCAGTGATGGATAAAGGAGGTGCGGCTGTTCTGATCCTCCTTGATCTGTCGGCGGCCTTTGATACCGTCCATCATGACACACTGCTACAGCGTCTGGAAAAATTAGGGGTCAAGGACCAGGCTCTGTCCTTAATATCATCTTTCCTGAAGAACAGAAGACAGACTGTGACCCTGGATCAGTTCAAAGCAACTCCTTACGTGCTCCCGTGTGGGGTCCCTCAGGGTTCGTCGCTGAGCCCATCCTTGTTTAGCATTTATGTGTCGGAACTGGCTCCTCTAATCCAACACTTCGATTTCAACTTAACATCATACGCCGACGACACTCAGATTGTGATCGCGGCTCATAAAAATCAAGTATCCCCTGCAATGCAGGTTCAAAACTGCATGAGGGAAATCAGTCGCTGGGTGGGAAGGCATTGCCTTAAATTGAATTCGGACAAAACCGAAGTGGTGATCTTTGGTAACCTTCAACCAAGATGGGATGGACTATGGTGGCCGGCTGAAATCGGAGAGCTTCCGAAGCCGGTAGAAAAGGCTAAGAACCTCGGGGTTCTAATTGACAGCAAACTCACTTTCTCCCAACAAACCAATGCCACAGTTTCGGCTACGTTTTACTTGATAAGGAAACTGAAGAAGATACTGCCCTACATCCCCCCAGATTCCAGGAGGACGGTTGTAACCACATTAGTACTATCAAAATTAGACTATTGTAACGGCCTCTACCTAGAGTTACAGAAACAACATCTGAAAAAACTTTAGATGCTGCAAAATGCAGCCGCCAGGCTTTTATTGAACTTACCAAAGTATCAATCAGTTGCGGAGGACATCCGGAAACTTCATTGGCTGTCAGTGGCACAACATATTGAGTTCAAGGCACTTTGCCTAGCCTATAAAGCATTGAATAATACAGGACCTGTTTCTCTGAAAAGCCTTTTCTCCTGGCACCACCCTGGCAGACAGCTAAGGTCCACCAATGCCAGGTTGATGTTGGTACCAAGGATTCAAACCTCGAGCTGGGGAGGTCGAAGCATAGGCCAACTATGGAACATGCTCCCGGCGAATATGAGAGCTGCCAACTCTCTTGCCTCTTTTAGAAAAGACCTGAAAACCTGGTTATTTTTAAATTAATTTATTTCCCCTCCTTTTCTACAGGGCTTACGGTCAGGTCCAGCGCCAAGACACCTCCGGGTATTCGTGCGCTTTAAAAGTTATATTAACATAACATAACTGGTCTAGAGTTCCGATGTACCAGCCACTCCCAGAGGGCTGGCTTACACCCCACCCCACACCCATCCACCACAGGCATCACTGGACATGTGACCCTGATAATAAAAGGGGCCGGGCGCATGTGCCCTGGACCAGTTCTACCAAGTAACTAACTGTGTCTGTGTCATCACTATAGCTGCATGAGGGCCTAGGGCCCTACTACATTACATTGGCGATGAGCGGGCTGAGCCCGCATGTGCAGCCGTCTTGTTGGGGGTTGAAGGGGAAGAGTGCTGCCCGTGTCAGGGCACCCCCTACCAGCAGGCGCAGGACGTGCTTGATGGCCCACGGGGCATGTGAAGAGCCCTGGGGTGAAGGACGTGATCGGGAGCCCACCCCGTACCTGGTGTGCCTGTAAGTGGATGGTGGCACCTGACAGCAGTACAAGCTGCGTGGTGAAGGAGTCTAGTAAAGCGGAACGGGAGCCCACTCCACATCAGAAGAGCCCGCCAAGTTTTGGGCATGAGGTGAGCCTGTGAGTGCAGCAGGATGCGAGGAAGGGACGCCCATGCAGTACCCGACTCCTGGAGTGACCTAGTCCTGCGCAAACACCCATACGCGGCTACCACTGCCGCCTTGGCCGGTGGCGTCCTGAGGCCAGGCACCGGAGGTCTCCCGACTGCAGCTTCAGCCCTCCAGCAGCCCGTGATGTGAGAACTGCATGAGAGGCGTGCAGGAGTGAGAAGAAGTGCACGAACCGCAACCCCATAATGACTGACAGAGAAGGGCAGGAGAGCGTTGAGTCTGCCCGCTGTTGGAGCAGAGCGGCCGAGAAGGCGTAAGGGCATCCTGCTTACTGCCCACGAAGGAAAGAGCAGCGGCGCAGAACAAGCGCAGTGAGAGGGCCCGCGAGGACAGAAGATGCGTCCGGACATAAATAAATAAGTAGTTAAACAAATAAAGAGAATAATCCACTCACCGTGCTGCAGCGGGAGAGCGAGGCTGCTGGCCAGCGGGAGGTGTCTGGCCTCGTGTGGTCGGTGCGGAGTCGTCGGCAGCCCATGAGGTGAGAAGCTGCTGCGGAGGGGCGCAGTGATAAGCGACAGCTTGCGGCCCGCGGCCGCTGATAAAGCGAAAGTGGAAAGGACTCCCCAGTGAGGGGAGCCGCGTACACCCAGGCCGCATGGCCAGGCAGGACCAACGGCAGCGAGGGAAGCGCTCACGAGAGGACTGCCCTCACCAAGAGACAGAGTTGCGAGTGGTGAGGAGGTGGACTCACCTGGGGGAGTAATGCAGCTAGGTCCCTGCAGGCTTTGAGAGCACAGCGAGAAGGACTCATGCCTGTGGCTGTCCACTGGCGAAACACGAGGAGCCTGGTATTCTCGGCTCAACGAGTGCAGTGATAACACACGAGGCCCGCAGTTTTAGAAAGCTATGGGACCTATAAAAAGATAAAAGCAGCAGTGCCACCTACTGGCTATTTAGCAGTACCGCACCCACTAAAAGAAAAGACTGGGCAACACAATGAGGCCACAGTAAAGACTGCCAGGACATACAGATATTGCAGAGGGAGAGGCAGCTCCATGTTTTGTGGTTTTTAAGAAATAGAAAAGGAGAACACAACAGTGCAAGGAAATGCACAGTAGCACAGGAACAGCTGCTACAGCTCAATGTGGTTGGGGGAAAAGTGCAATGCCGTGAAGAGAAGTGGCAGACCCCCCCCAAGGCTGTCGTGTGAGGGGTGAAGAAAGGACTACTGCCTCGGTCAGTAAGTGTTTGACATACACAAGGGGAGTGATTCTATTTAGGTCCACAGAGGCTGGAATCAGGTATATATTTTCAATGAAAGGGTGCCTCTTGGACCATAAATTGATTATAACATTAGTTACGGAGGTCTACGCTCTTTACCTACGTATCTGTTCAGCATATGAACTGGGATTATTTCAATCAAGACTTAACCAAGGAATTGGCATGCATCACTTTTCTCAACATATGCAAGGAAAAACATATACAGAATGTCTTGTATTTCATCAATACGTGATTTACTTCGGTCAGTAAGTGAGCACTGAAGAGACTTTAGATGCAAAGGCTGCCAGGGCCTAAGACGGAGAGTGCAGTGATGCCTAGTGGCCATAGGTGGTCACTGCAGCAGCAAGAACACAGGAAGGAGCACCACCAGGAGAACAAGGGTGGTACAGGACAACAGCCCAAAGCAGCAAGTTTCCGAGGGACCGGAGGAAGTGCGCAGCATGCGCGCCCAGTGGCGAAAGGACCCCACCGCGAGTGGAAGATGAGGAAAGAGCGCAAGGAGAGAAGTGCTCCGAAGATCATACTTGAGACACGGATGGTACGGGTTGGAGCCCGAGAGTTAGCGCCCTGCAAGGAAGGGGGTCCAGGTGGTCACACTGTGTGATTCATCCTGTGAAGCCGGCTCAAGAGGAGGCTGCAACAAGAGAGCCCCATCGGTGTGGTATTGAGGTGCCTGGAGCGTGCTATCAAGAGAGATGACCTGCCAGAGGTCAGCGGAAAAGACCTACAAGAGGTCGGCGAGGATGACCTGCAAGAGGTCGGCAAGGATGACCTGCAAGAGGTTGGCAATGATGACCTGCAAGAGGTCAGAGAGAAGTGACCTGAGAAGAGGTCAGAGAAGCAGTGACCTGAGAAAGGTCCGAGAAGATGACCGGTCTGACAAGATGACCAAGGAGTGGTCTGGCAAGAGGACCAAGGAGAGGTCTGTGAAGAAGACCGATGAGAGGTCTGACAAGATTGACCTGAAGTCAGAAGTAATGAAAGGAAGAAGGTCGCGGCGACAGGTCTGATCACGAAATGAAGAGAATGCATTGCCCTAGGGGTAGGACAGGACCAGGGAGACCCGTGTGAAGTGCACATCACATGGAGAGGCCTGGTCAGTGAAGACGAGCAAGAAGATGGGACGAGACTGCGTCGCGAAGTGAAAGAATAAGAAGGAGGAAATTGTGTGGCATGACGCCACCGCGAAGAAATCTCGAGAAGAAGAAAGAAGAGAGGAGTGTGTGATCTAACAACTCGCACACCAAAAGGCAAAGGTGACTAGGGCAAGAACATCTGGCATGGAGCACAGTACCTGTTGCACATAGGTGGTACTTGGAGGAACTAGCTATCCATGAGTATTCGGAACACCTGGTGACCGCAGAGGCGAGCAGGCTGGACCATTTGTGACATCCACCTTTGGGGTCGCATGGGATACTGGACGGTGGGGCTGGTCGGACGCCCTGAAGAAGAGTATCCAACCACTCCACACCAGACTGTAGCGACCCAGGGGCAAAGGCCTCAGGGACGCCGGTGAGTGCTGGTCCCGACACGAGAGATGCGTCTTCAGCCGCTCTTCTTCAGGTCCCAGGAAGACAAAGATCTTGTGCAGAGTGGCAGGAGTAAACAACTACCCTCCAAGTGGAGCTAGGGACTTGAAGGTGGGACTCGTAGCGCTTCCTCTACACACTGAGAGGGTGGCGTTGGAGCGGCACGGCGAAGTACACCCAGTCCAGTGGAAGCCTGGTGAAGAGGGCCTCCGGGACATCATGTGAGAGGGGCATCCTGGTGAGAGGGATGTTTGCAACTACTCCACCATTCCGTAGAGAGAAGCAATGCTGCCTGTGTGGAGATGCCACGACAACCAGGACTGATTGGTGAAAACGCAACATCTATTAGATCCACCAACACTCCACCTGCTCTGTCAAAAAGAGAGCTATGCCTAGAAAGACATTGGTGTCAGCTTCCACGCCCAGAGTCAAAAGAGGACCGGACCCGCAGGGCACCAATGAACTGTGCCAAATAGAACTGGTGGTCCTAGCTGCTATTCTACCATTGTTTTGCTTTGCAGTAGCTAAAGAGACTCCGCAGACGTTTCTGTTATTTTGTTTTATTCTTTCCCACAGGTTGGACTTTATTGTTTCCAGTTTGAATAAATTTAGGGAGGGATGTAGTGACCTGCTGGTCACTGGGCTAGTGTTACGATATACCAGCCACTCCCAGAGTGCTGGCTTACACCCCACCCCCATCCACCACAGGCGTCATTGGACATGTGACCCTGATAATAAAAGGGGCAGGGCGCACGTGCCCTGGGCCAGTTCTACCAAGTAACTAACTGTGTCTGTGTCATCCCTATAGCTACATGAGGGCCTAGGGCCCTACTACATTACACCGTTCTGCTGCCAGAGCTAGTTGTGTATTCATGAGGGCCGTGTGGAGTGTGAAACTACTGTCAAGTAATACTCGGAGCGCACCCTTTCAACTCTTGAGTCATGGCTGAAAGGAGGTCCTCAGTTACTTATCTAACACTCCACGGAAGTGCGTCTCATACAATGAAATATTCACACATGGCAGACAATCCAGGATTATTATCACTCCCATGTGCAGTTTATTACCTGACACTGTGAAAATATTCACCCAAGGCAAAAAACAAGGATTGTATCTCTCTCATAGTACTACCGGGTCTGTTCAGAAGGCAGGCAGCGATGTTCATTGCCTCCACTGCAGCCTCAATGAATGCATTACTGCCTCTTTAGTTCACTGCCTTCAGAGCCACTCATTCAAATACATCATCAGCTTTTAGCACTTCAAGGCGCTCTTCCTATTTATATACTGTGATTAGTCAGTCTGCATTCTTTGCGGTTGTTCTTCGGCATATAATAGCTCCCGGCTATGGGGACACATACATATGAGCAGCTCTCCGACAGGCCAAATGAGGTTTACTTCCCTGAAAAGGTGTTTTTGTTGGTTATTGTATTAAATTGGAATTATATAGCGCTTACTACCCAACAAGGCGCCTACACACTTTATTATGTTTGTCTTGCTCCCTAGGAACAGTGAACCCAAGAAGTTCCTCGTCGCCACCACAGCCTCCGTTTACACGGTTGTGAAATTGCCCCTCGCTCACCCAAGCATTGCCTCGTCGCCACTAATGCCTCCGTTTACATGGTGTGAAATTGCCCCTCTCTCTCTCATTATCTCATATCAACACTTTGGGTGGCAGCCAATAATGCGAGCAGGCACCCAGGATAATGTGCTGCATGGTAAACACTGTAATGGCTTAGGCTTTTATTTAGTATGTGTAATTACATGCATGATTTTTTACAAACTAGCCCAGAGTACAAGTCCCGTATAAAGGACTCTATGACCACCTGTCCCATAGGTTTGTTTTTTAGGTCGAGCATCAGCGTTCATGCGCTGTTTGCAAGACCTGATGTAATCACTCTACGGAGTGTAATTACACATGCTGCTTGCCATTGGTTCACAGTTCCATCATTCTTATTTACTAGCGCCTTATTGGCCAGTGCTCCCGATACATGACTTCCGTTTTTTAAGCCAGGAGCACCGGCCAATTACAGTTGCCTTACACTGTAGGTCTTCGTGTAATTTGTTTGGGAACTACTTATTTATTTATTTCTATGCGTCCGCTTCACTGGTAACAATAGACAAAACAACTACCCCTTATCTAATGATTAACAACATTCTTAACAATATCATGAATAAGCAATGTCCCACATAAATAGGGTTACCTCATTTATTATCCAAAAATATATAATTCATTTCATTTTCATTTCATTTTTTTGTACACAATTTTTTTTAAAATTACCTCATAAAGAAAAAAACAGAGAAATTACGTAAGGATATTCGATACTTCTCTGAGGAGAAAGTATATCCCTATTTGGGGACCCAATATTACAACACTACTAGGGACCAGACTTACCAAAATGACTATCAACACTGGTCCCACAAGAAAGTTCTCACTTTTTCAGACACTTCGGAATCTGATGGTGAAGGGGGCCCTAATTCGTTTGATGGGTACGGGAATAGGAGAATACCTTTTGAGGGACAAATGAGAAACAATTGTTTTTTAGGCAACCGAAGAGGCAATACGAGAAGCAGGTTCAGAACCCAAGAGAGGGGACGATACCAACAGACAGAGAATCCCCCTCAGTATCTTCAGACAAGACGGAACCAATATTGGAGAGAATAGACCCATCCACCCATATTGACCCAATTCCCATCTTTAATCTATCCGGTATGTCTCTTGATGAATCATCCATGAATTTACTGGCACAGGGTTTGTCCTTTGTTCCCAGTATCAACTTGAATAGATTTGAGCTGAACCAGGACTTACAATCTTTCTTTCGGAAGATTAGACTCAAAAAGTACTTTAAGAACAGAACTATGACTGATGTTGACAATAGATCGGGTCTGGGCCCTAACTCTAAATTTACAATTACCCTGAAAGAAGTGGACTCGGAAGTGGCTATCTTTGAGAGAGTTGTTTACTCTAAAGTTCAAAATATGATTACATTTGTCCCTAAACTTCCTTACAACATTAACTATGAGGAATACCAAGCCCTGCATAAGCTCTCTTCTAATAAGGATATAACGATCAAACCAAGTGACAAAGGGGGAGGTATTGTTATCTTGGATAGTAGCAAATATAAAGAACAAATCCAGAAGATGCTGGATATACCTGAACACTATTCAAAAACAATGAGGTACCCAGAACAGAGGACTAAGACTACTATACTTGACATCACACAGAGAGCCCTGGATAGAGGCTCTATTTGTAGTCAGGAATTCGAATATCTCAATAAGCCATTCCATCAAGTCCCAGTTTTATATGGGGTACCCAAAACCCACAAAAACACTTCTGACCCCCCTTTCAGACCCATTGTGTCCACCATTGGTTCCCTTACTAAACCGTTGTCTAAATATGTGGACGTGTTCCTTAAACCTTTGGTTTGTAATCTCCCAGCCTTTGTTAGGGACACTGGTCACCTTATAAGTAAAATTGAGGGCATTACCTTTAATCCGGATATTGATGTACTGGTCTCAATGGATATCGAAGCACTCTACACAAATATTCCTCTAACAGGAGCTCTGGAAACAGTGAAAGCGGCCCTTGAAATGAGTGACAGCCAACATGACCATCTGTTTATCTTAGAGTGTCTTGCCACAGTATTACGAGAAAATTACTTTGAATTCGATAAGTCTATCTATAGACAAGTCCAGGGCATGAGCATGGGTACTGCATGTGCCCCCAATGTAGCAAACATATATATGGGTGCTTTTGAAAATAGATGTATCTTTAATGAGATCGCACCCTTCTTCAAAAACATCCAACATTGGCATCGATTCATCGATGATATTTTCTTTATATGGAGTGGCCCAGAAGAACAACTGACAGAATTAATTTTATGGATCAACCTATGTGACCCCCATCTTAAATTTACGCCTAAATGTAGCAAGCACAAGATTAAATTCTTAGATGTTTGGATTGAAGTGGTCGATCGAGCTATTAAGGTATCGTTGTATACCAAGCCCACGGCACGCAATAAGTCTCCTTCAATATGAGAGTTACCATCCACGCAGCCAGAAGGACAGTATACCTTTTAGTCAATTTCTGCGCTTGCGCAGAAATTGTACCTCTATTCAAAACTTTGATTTCCATGCGGGGCAACTCAAGATGAAATTACTTAACAGAGGATACCCCCAGGGATTAATCAAGGAGTCCTATAAGAGGGCTAAATACTACAACAGAGAGACCCTCCTCCAAAACAAGACCAAGACGAACGATACCAATTTGGTTTGTGTCACGAGACACTCTAATTTTAACAATAAGTTACGTCAGGTCATTAATTCTTCGTGGCACATCCTTAACTCAGGTAACCATGCCAGCACCCTGCCAAAACCTATCTTTGCTTTCCGCAGGAATAAAAACTTAAGGAATTCTCTGGTTAAATCTATATTACCAGATAGGAAAGAAGTTGCTCAACGCACCATTACTGGAACCAATCCCATTATAGGCACACACAAATGTGGCAGTTGCCATGCGTGTGAGTTTGCCAGAGTTACAACCACACTGGAATGGGGTAAGAGAAAGTTTGTACTAAAAGAAATGCCGAATTGCAGAACCTCTAATGTGGTGTATCTTATCATATGCCCCTGCAACAAGGGCTATGTTGGCGAAACCAGTAGGGAAATGAGAGTGAGATTCAGCAAGCACAAATCGGCTATTAAAAACAAATGTTCTGGAGCGCCGCTGGTCACCCATTGGCTGGATAACCAACATACAGTCAAGGACCTGCAATGGATCATTTTGGAACGAGTGCAACATCCTAAGGATGCGTTGTGACGTAAAAGGGAGGTGTTCTGGATCTACACTCTCCAGACGGCAGAGACTGGTCTAAATGAATCCCTCCCATGGGAGAATGCTATTCTGTAACCCCTCTCCTCTAATACTTCTTGTTGTGCTACCCTGGGGCCTTCATGCCCTGCTGTGTCAGATCCGGTCTTTATTTCTTTATCTCTGGTTCATACATTTGGATTAACTTTAGTGTTTCCACACTTGTTGTCTGGCCTGCCCCTACATTGAGTCAGGGGCCTTTTTTATCCTGGACACATTTTAGTTTGTCTTTTCTGTTTAATCTTTCATCTGTTATTACCTCTACCGTTATCTCTTCCAGTGTATGTATATTTATACGTCCGGGAGGACAGAACTTTAATACCACAAAGTTCGTCGTGTGGGCAGTCTCTAGTAATTCAATTTTAGAAATGCATTGGTGTACTGATCTATCAACCTGTGCACTGACCTATCAACTTTGGGTATTTGCATGTATTTTCAACCTAGAACAATGCATGGGGTGCAGTATTTTACCGTTCCAATATGGCGGCCATGCAGAATCTTTCGTTCAATTGAGTCTTTTTTATTATGTCACACCCGACGCCGGTATTTAGAATGCTATTGCCTTATTTTTCATTAGACAAAGGAAATGTAATGTACCTTTCATTTACTATTATATCGGTTTTTGGAACTTCGTCGTCTAAACTACCGTTTGCTAAGGGCTCTGTTATACAATTCCCGTAATTATCACGCACGGGGTTCGGTAGTTCACCGCTCTAATACGACCGCCATTTAGGTATTCTGATTCCTTCTGAGATGTCCTTTGAGCCACATACGGCACCGATGCTCCTCATTGGATCTTAATTATACCATTTGACCCTGATGGCTTCCTAGCCATTTGTTCGTATCCCCAGAGGACAGACGACCCAGACGGCGTTTTGACTCGTAGCGACAGATTTTTTTACATGGTAAGTGAGCCGGCCTCCGTGGTATATCGTTAGAGGGTAGACCCGGTATTTACTCGTGACAAGAAGTCTGTGTCAAACTTGTTGGGACTAATTGGGACCTTTTTTTGCTCTGCCCACAGCCCTATTGTGCTATCTTTATACAAATATACCGGCACGGCTACCGGCACTGCCTAAAGTACTGCATTACTATTCGTCACAAGACTCGAGTCTTCTTTTACATACTGGACTGCTGATCTTTTGTGAGTGCTATTTTCAGATCAGGTTACATGGGTTAACCCTGGGGCTGGGTTACTCTTGTATGTAAACCTTTTTTCCGCTTACTCTCTGCAGCCCCTTGGATTCTGATGTTTTCCTTACAAATAAATTACGAGGGACATCATACCTATATATAAGCGTTTGGGTCATTGCTGCCGCTCGATCCGTCTCAGTACTTGAGTCTTCTCTTAAACACTGGACTGCTGATCACATGTGAGTGTTATTTTTGGATCAGATCACTGGGGTTAACTCCGTGATTGGGTTACTCCTGTTGGTAATCGTCTTTATCACTTACTCTCTGCAGCCCCTTGGATTCGAGTGATTTCCTTACATATTTATTACGAGGGACATCATACCAGTATATAAGCTTTGGGGTAATTGCTGCCGCTTTTCATGTAAGACTCTCTATGTTATGTGTTTCTCTAAATTCGTTTTTCTAACCTTCTTTTTCTAATCTAATCTTCTTTATTTGTTATATTGTCTTTCTTATTCTCTTTTGTCCTCTTAGTGTACCTTATTCTATACTCCTTAAACGTAACGGACTGGGCGCCATTGAGGTACTGAGTGTGACCTCATCCAGAGAGTACGTATTCCCTCTCCTCTTCCTAGAGTTGTCTTAGTAGGGCATGTTAGAGGGCTCGCTAACTGCAATTTTTCATTTTTTCTTTTAAATATATTTTTTAGATATTCCTACACCTACTGGATGTTTCCCTCTGAGTCCTCGGGGACTATCAAACTGCTGGAATGTAGGTTTATGTTTCCCTTACATATTCTCTTTCCTGTCCCTATACTCTCTATATCTCCTGTCCATATAGAGGGTCTCTGTCCTGGTTGACTGTCTCTTTTAATTTTCCAGGTGGTGAGCTGTTTCATTCACTTCTTCTTCTTTGGGCACTTCAAGTGACGTGGTATCTTTTATACTTTGACCTTTTTATGTTGGTGATATACCTTCCAACCACCTTGCTCCTCCTTTTGATAATTTACACCTTATTTATCGTATAGATTTATTCTGTTTGTTTGTTCCCACAGAAATATTGTGTTTTTATTGTATAGAGCCCGTTAGTACATATTTACATTGACAGATGGCTCAGTACCACTGAACGAAAGTACCATTTCAGCGCCCTGATGAAGGATGGTTTAAAGTACATGGTATTCCTGAAAAACGCGTCGGCGCACTTCTGTTGTCTACGTGTTATATATTATATTGTCCGTTATTTGTAATTTGTTTTTCTTGTTTTATGTAATATTGTGTTTTTTCATTATATGATTGGTTTTTTGTATGTCAAGTTCTGGAGATATGTACAGATTCTGTATTTTTACCTTTATGTAGGGCTTTTATGTTATGTATGTATTCTGTTTATTTGTTCAGTGTATGTTGTAATTTAAAAAAAAAAAAAAATGTGTACAAAAAAATGAAATGAAAATTAAATGAATTATATATTTTTGGATAATAAATGAGGTAAACCCTATTTATGTGGGACATTGCTTATTCATGATATCGTTAAGAATGTTGTTAATCATTAGATAAGGGGTAATTGTTTTGTCTATTGTTGCTTTTTCCCCTGGTTCTCCCCTTTATATTGATTCTTTCAGGGACCCTCTCTCGTCTTATTTTATCCGCTTCACTGGTATCCAGCACATCCATTTTAAGTACACGGCCGCCGCGCCTTGTTTCAGCACGGCACCCGCTTTCAAGTTAGTAAAACAGGAGCCATGTTTTATTTAAAAACATCACCGCTCCCGGCTGCATACCACAGAAACAGACATATTTAGCCGCACATCCGTTCTAAGTACACGGGCACCGCCCTTTGTTTCAGCACGGCACCCGCTTTCAAGTTATGAAAACACGAGCCATGTTTTATTTAAAAACATCACAGACCTCAGAAACAGACAATACTTTAGCCGCACTTTTTTTTTTTTTTTTTTAACACAATTCAAAAATAGAATTATTATTGAATTAATAAATTATTAAATTGTTAAAATTATTAAAATTATCAAGTTACAGACTACATTTTTAAGATGAGTTAAGAAGATGAATATAATAATGCAATATAAATAGATAAAAAAGACATTATAACAGTATAATAAAATATTTGAAATTTCCTCGTACCATTAGAAAAAGAAAAGACAATTATAGAATAGATATTAAATCAGCTGCATTTTCCTAGCTATATTACATTCATCTAAGCGTAAAAGCAACATCAGAGTACAAGGATAAGAAATGGAAAGAGAATTATCACAGAGACATCAATTTGATGAAACATTCAGTAGAGGAGTGATAACAACATCTCCTATAGAGATACCATCTGTTTTCAAAAAGGGGCCCAAACTTGATTAAAGAGATCAATTTGATCTTGTAAATTATAAATAACTCTTTCATATGAGGCAGTTTGAATCATGGCTGTCAACCAGGACTCTTGAGATGGTGGAGTTGGAGATTTCCATTGTCTTAATATACATATTTTGGCCGTAGCTAAAGCAGTGTGTAAAAGACGGCATTGCGGCTTAGAAAGATGTTGAGAATTTCGTGAGTCATGCAAAAGGATGGTAGATGGTGTTAACGGTAAGTGTAAGGGCATGGAGTTATGTAGAATCTGGCCTATAAAGGACCAATAGGCTTGAACCTTAGGGCAGTCACAGATAATATGAACAATGTCACAGCCCGGAGCGTCACATCTCCAACAATTTGCATGCGGAAGCAATCCTGCTTTGTGTAACTTTACCGGAGACCAGTGCCAATCATGTATAATTTTAAACAAGCAAAATTTCAATCTAGCCTCCCGAGCTCCTTTATCTAAATGTTCCGATACATCCATCCATTCCTGGTCATTGTAAAGAACTGACAAACGCGTTTGCCATTTAATACGAAGATCCTTTGATAATGGCTGTGAAAACAAGTGTGATGTAAATACATTATATAAACCAGATGTAACTCCCTTAAATTTCCCCCAGGTATGTAAATAAGATACTATAGGTGAGGTTTGTAAGATCTGTGGATGTGATCCCAGAATTTTATTAAGGCAGATTTTGAGTTGTGTATAGTTTGTTGTTTGGTGTAGTGGAAGACCAAATTCATCCATCAATTGTGTGAAAGACTTGAGACCACCATTATACAAAAGCTGATCCAAAGTAAGTATGCCTGCTATTTTCCAATGAGACCATGATATAGGTTTCCCTTTTATACGCATACCTGTGTTGTTCCAAATTGGAGCTTTATCATGTATACGTGAATTAAAACCCTGTATACGATGTGCTCTCTGCCATGTTTTGTGCATTGCAGCTAGTAAAGGATTATGAGGATCAAGGCGACTTGTGCCTGTCCCATAGAAGGCAGAGAGACCCAAATCTGTGGACAACAAATGCCTTTCTATGTGTACCCATTGTGGCGTATTGTAATTTTCTGTCAACATATAAGTAATTTGAGACAGTTGTAGTGCCAAGGTGTAGTGTTCAATGGATGGAAGACTCAACCCTCCACAAGAGTGATGCGCTTTCAACTTATTTACAGCTATACGAGGCTTCATAGAACCCCAAATAAATGATTTGATCTTAGAATCTATGAGACGTAAAGTAGATAAAGGAATCTGAAAAGGAAGCATTCCAAGTGTATATATGAAACGTGGAAGTGTAACCATTTTCACAGCTTGAACTCTGCCCCACAAGGACAGACCCAATATCTTCCATTTTTCAAAATCATGTTGCATATGAGTGATTAGAGGGCCTATATTGTCTGTAATCATTCCATCTGTACCTTTATTTACTAAGATACCCAAATATTTTAAACAGGAATGTTGCCAGTGAAAGGGAAAACCCTGTACAGCAGCCTTTGCAGTGCCATCTGATATGGGAGGCGCTTCACTTTTGTCCCAGTTAATGTTGTATCCGGAGAAGGAGGAGAAATCTTCTATAGTTTTAAATAATGATGGAAGGGACCGAGATAAATCAGTGATAGTGAGTAAGATGTCGTCAGCATAGAGATACATTTTTGAGTTATCTACTGGAAGGGGAACACCTACTATATTATCAGATTGGCGAATTGCTGCTGCTAGAGGTTCTAAAGCTAAGAGAAATAGTAGGGGAGAAAAGGGACAACACTGGCGAGTTCCTCTACAGATTGGAAATGAGTCCGAGATGAAACCGCCACTATTAACTTGAGCAGAAGGGTGCTGATATACTAATCTAATTTTATCTATAAACTGAGTTCCTAAACCAAATTTCTCCAATACTGTAAAGAGGTATTGCCATTCCACTCGGTCAAATGCCTTTTCGGCATCAAGTGACAATGCCAATGCATCTTCCTGGAGGGATTTGGCCGAGTGGAGTGTATGCGCCAGAGTGCGCAAATGATTCCTTGATGATCGTCCGGGTACAAATCCCACCTGAGTGTGGTGAATCAGGGAGGGTAAGACCTTACGAAGACGGGAGGCTAGTATACTGGCTAAAATTTTAATGTCACAATTAAGAAGTGATATAGGTCGATAACTACTGCAGAGCAATGGGTCTTTTCCTGATTTAGGAAGAACCACAATTACAGCTTTGTTAGAAATACATCCTAAAGAAGCTTTACTATCAGCTTCCTGAAAAGCGGCATGTAGTGTATCAATAATGTTTTCACCTGACCACCGGTAGAATTCTGCTGGGAAGCCATCTTCCCCTGGAGCTTTATTATAGGGGAGTTTGGCTATAGCTTGAGATATCTCTTCCTTACTAATCTGTCCTTCAAGAAGTGCCCTGCCCTCCTCAGAAAGACAAGGCAGTTCCACTCCCGAAAGAAAAGAAAGCATCCTATTGTGATCTAGCTGGGCTCCAGGGGTGTATAAGGATTTGTAGTAAGAAGCAAATTCATTAACAATATCTTGGGGTCGAGTTAGTAAATTCCCCTCAGATGATCTTATGGCTGGTATAGCCATGGTAGCCTCTCTTTGTCGCAATTGGGCTGCTAAGAGCCTCCCTGCCTTTTCCCCTTGTTCATAATGTCTCCCTTTCATTTTTTGTAAAGCATATTCAGCTTTGGATGTAAAAAGACTGTTCAGTGCCATACGAGCTTGCTCCAGTGATTTGCGATTTTGTAGAGTAGGTTTTGTGGTATATAATCGTGTAAATGTCTCAATATCCTGTTCCAACTCTTTCTGCCGAGCAGCATTTTGTTTATTGGCTACTGCAGCATCTCTCATGAGTTTACCCCGAATAGTAGCTTTGGCTGCAGCCCATAAAATTCTACCTGCGTCTACAGATCCTTGATTAGTAAGAAGGTAGTTTTGAAGATGATCTCTCAACTGTGTCTTGCCCTTAGGGGTTTTATGGCGTTGTATATTCATCCGCCAAGGTTTACGTCCTGGTTTAGCCAATCCTGTTTGTAGGGATAAGAGTACTGGGGAATGGTCAGATATTGATGCTTCTAATATGTGAGACTCTTGCACTAACTGAACAACTTTCTGAGAAATTAAAAAATAATCAAGTCGTGAAAGGGTTCCATGTGTAGAGGACGTGAATGTATATACAGAATCAGTCGGATGAGAAAGGCGCCAGTGGTCTATCAGACCATTGTCTTCAATGATGTCACTCAAAAGGGCTCTGTCTGGTGCATTATGCTTATCAAAAGGGCCCGTTCTGTCCAAAACTGGGTCTCTTGTCAAGTTCCAGTCACCACCTATGAGATACTGTGAAGCATTTATCTCTGACAGTAAACGGTTCAAATGAAGAAGAAATGATTTTTTCACTCCTGTTGGGGCATAAATAGATCCTATACAAAAATAGGTGTCTCCTATACGGAGCTTGCCAAACACATACCTTCCATCTGAGTCTTCCCATGTTTTTGATATCGTGCAAGGCAGGGATTTACGAATGAGAATGGCCACACCACATTTACGAATAGGACCTGAGTCTGAAGGCCTTCCACCATGTACACTACTGTGAAATACTTTTCCCACCCATTCTCTGCATAATTTGCCAGATTCTAGTGCATCAAGATGTGTTTCTTGGAGCAAAGCCACATCTACCCGTTTGGATTGTAAATAAGAAAGTACTTTTTTTTGTTTGATATAATGTGTTAAACCATTAACATTCCATGTGATAATACGTAAAGGACGAGTGCTAGCCATGTCTAGATGTATATCAATTTTGTATGATGTTAATGAATAGTGGGCAAATATAAAAGAGTGGGTACGTTCAATCCAAAAATGTGAAAGAAATTAAAGAAAAGGGATAACCCAATACCTTGGAGTCACAAGAGGAATAACAAAACTTAGTATGAAAAAATATGGTAGGAGGATTTCTAAAAGGATATATATAAAAGTAGAGTCAAAACCTATATAAATCCGGTACCTTCAACTTTTTACTTCTAACTTCTAACCGCGGGTCTGGGCTCACTGGAGCACCGCCGCGAGTACGAACCCCCTCAGGAGGGTATAATATTAATATAAATATTAACCAGGACTATGTATGCGAAGAGTTAAAAGAGAATAGGAACCCGGAGACCCGAGTGTATATAATAGTATCTATTAAGATGGAAAAAAAACAATTCCATTAAAAACATTAAAGCATGCATAGGATCAATAAGTGTATGGATATGAATTCAAGAAATTAGAGTAATTTACTAAGAGTTATCATTCATAAATATAACTTTCATATAGTAAAACCACATTTGATAATATAGACTTATAATTAATTATAAATATAAGTGTTATCTAATAGATAATGTCAGCAATACATAGATGTATAAAGAACCTATTCATATAAGGTGAGAATAACCAAGCATTCAAAGCATGCTTCATAATATATAACATAGAATAATTATTATATAGAATTGTAGATATTACACAAAATAAAATTCCTCTATCAAAGATCTTAAATAAGATATATATTGAATATATTTAAAAACCTAAACACCATTTAATACATTATATTAGCATAGAGTAAATATAAGTAGTACTCATATTTTCGAAGAGAAAAAACTAAGTACCTGTGAAGCACTTTATTTTGAACTTTTGTTCCGCACGGCGATTTTCCACAGCGTGATTTGGACACCTGGTGGATTGTTTAATGGGAGCATGTCAGAGTCAAGTCCCAAAGCATGCACTGGGTACCCATGCGTCACGCGCTGTCAGCACCTCAAGCGCTGTCCTGAGAACTTGTGAACTCTGTGAACTGCAGACGACTAGTGCCTCTTTATTCCATCTGCCTGTCTGTTGTTTTTTGTTGTTCTCAGTTTACTTCCCAAGTGTCTCGAGACTGTTTAACACGTGATACAATAACAGACAACATCCCTCCCATGCATATCCGCCTAGCCCTCTGCTGACCCCAGCGCCCTGACCCACGGGCCCTGCGCAAGAGTGCATTTTTCAGCTGCCCAACTTTTTACCTTGCCGAATTACAGCTGTGAAACCTAACTAAGTGACCATGATAAATGAACGTTGCTTCCGCCTTCCGCAGTGACAGAAACCGACTGGGGGCCAATCACACTTCTTGGTGAAAGTGCAAATTTGTGCAGTGTTGTGTTCCGACGTAGGATTTTTCAAAGCATATCCGTTTTTTTCCACTGTGCAGGCGTATCCACTGTGCAGATGTGTCCACTGTGCAGGCGTGTCCACTGTGCAGGTGTGTCCACTGTGCAGGTGTGTCCACTGTGCAGGCGTGCCCTCGTAGCAGTTGTGTCCGCTGTGCAGGTGTGTCCACTGTGCAGGCGTGCCCTCGTAGCAGTTGTGTCCACTGTGCAGGTGTGTCCACTGTGCAGGCGTGTCCACTGTGCAGGTGTGTCCACTGTGCAGGTGTGTCCACTGTGCAGGCGTGCCCTCGTAGCAGTTGTGTCCACTGTGCAGGTGTGTCCACTGTGCAGGTGTGTCCACTGTGCAGGCGTGCCCTCGTAGCAGTTGTGTCCACTGTGCAGGTGTGTCCACTGTGCAGGTGTGTCCACTGTGCAGGCGTGCCCTCGTAGCAGTTGTGTCCACTGTGCAGGCGTGTCCACTGTGCAGGTGTGTCCACTGTGCAGGCGTGCCCTCGTAGCAGTTGTGTCCGCTGTGCAGGTGTGTCCACTGTGCAGGTGTGTCCACTGTGCAGGCGTGCCCTCGTTGCAGTTGTGTCCGCAATTATTAGATTAAAACAGATTTCTTTAACCGTTCTGTCAGTGCTGCATGTTCTAAAAACCCTACCCCAATATGGTAAACTAAGGGAAAGAACGAGAAACAAGCTGACCTCTACTTTCTTTGTGAAACAAGGAGCTCAGCTCACACGTCTACCGAGAATGAAACCTCCTCCCATATCACGGATTATGTCCAGTTCTTCCTAATTCTCAGGCAGCGTTTTCAACTTTACTTTGTTATTCAGCTGTGCACGGGGTTAAAAGTGCCTTGAAGTGTGTGTGCCTTGAAAACAGAGCTTACTCTTGTACCTGATGAGACGATGGTGGCTCTGCTTTGGTATACAGGAAGTTGTGCACAGGCACCGGGGACAGGGGGGTCAGTGTACGCCGAACACATCATGGGCCAACTCTGACTGAACTGCTTCAGGTGCGGTATTATCAATCGCTCTGTGTCCATTTTATGTCACTTTTAGTCTGCAATTTGTGCATTCTTTTGGATTTGACATCTCTTTTCAGCCTACAGACTGAGGGGTAGCTATTCCAGTGAGTGTTGTTCTAATAATATTTCCCACGGAATCGCAGTGTTTGTCAAGTCCACTTTAAAAATGCATCCTGACCCTCGTTTCCTCCTTCTGTCTCAGTGTCAGTGTTGCTGCTACTTCATTCTTTCTCCCTGCCTGTTCTGCTTCTTTCTTTCTTCCTGCGCTGCTTCATTCTTTCTTCCTGCCGGTGCTGCTTCTTTCTTTCTTCCTGCGCTGCTTCATTCTTTCTTCCTGCCGGTGCTGCTTCTTTCTTTCTCCCTGCGGTGCTGCTTCTTCCTGCCGGTGCAGCTTCTTTCTTTCTTCCTGCCGGTGCTGCTTCTTTCTTTCTTCCTGCGCTGCTTCTTTCTTTCTTCCTGCCTGTGCTGCTTCTTTCTTTCTTCCTGCTGGTGCTGCTTCTTTCTTTCTCCCTGCCTGTGCTGCTTCTTTCTTTCTTCCTGCGCTGCTTCATTCTTTCTTCCTGCCGGTGCTGCTTCTTTCTTTCTCCCTGCGGTGCTGCTTCTTCCTGCCGGTGCAGCTTCTTTCTTTCTTCCTGCCGGTGCTGCTTCTTTCTTTCTTCCTGCTGGTGCTGCTTCTTTCTTTCTCCCTGCTGGTGCTGCTTCTTTCTTTCTTCCTGCCGGTGCTGCTTATTTCTTTCTTCCTGCCGGTGCTGCTTCTTTCTTTCTCTCTGCTGGTGCTGCTTCTTTCTTTCTTCCTGCCGGGGCTGCTTCATTCTTTCTTCCTGCTGGTGCTGCTTCTTTCTTTCTTCCTGCTGGTGCTGCTTCTTTCTTTCTTCCTACGCTGCTTCATTCTTTCTTCCTGCCGGTGCTGCTTCTTTCTTTCTCCCTGCGGTGCTGCTTCTTCCTGCCGGTGCAGCTTCTTTCTTTCTTCCTGCCGGTGCTGCTTCTTTCTTTCTTCCTGCTGGTGCTGCTTCTTTCTTTCTCCCTGCTGGTGCTGCTTCTTTCTTTCTTCCTGCCGGTGCTGCTTCTTTCTTTCTTCCTGCCTGTGCTGCTTCTTTCTTTCTCCCTGCGGTGCTGCTTCTTCCTGCCTGCGCTGCTTCATTCTTTCTTCCTGCTGGTGCTGCTTCTTTCATTCTTCCTGCTGGTGCTGCTTCTTTCTTTCTTCCTGCGCTGCTTCATTCTTTCTTCATGCCGGTGCTGCTTCTTTCTTTCTCCCTGCGGTGCTGCTTCTTCCTGCCGGTGCAGCTTCTTTCTTTCTTCCTGCCGGTGCTGCTTCTTTCTTTCTTCCTGCTGGTGCTGCTTCTTTCTTTCTCCCTGCTGGTGCTGCTTCTTTCTTTCTTCCTGCCGGTGCTGCTTCTTTCTTTCTTCCTGCCTGTGCTGCTTCTTTCTTTCTCCCTGCGGTGCTGCTTCTTCCTGCCGGTGCAGCTTCTTTCTTTCTTCCTGCCGGTGCTGCTTCTTTCTTTCTTCCTGCCAGTGCTGCTTCTTTCTTTCTATCTGCCGGTGCTGCTTCTTTCTTTTTCCCTGCCGGTGCTGCTTCTTTCTTTCTCCCTGCTGGTGCTGCTTCTTTCTTTCTTCCTGCCGGTGCTGCTTCTTTCTTTCTTCCTGCCGGTGCTGCTTCTTTCTTTCTTCCTGCCGGTGATGCTTCTTTCTTTCTCCCTGTGGTGCTGCTTCTTCCTGCCTGTGCTGCTTCTTTCTTTCTCCCTGCGCTGCTTCATTCTTTCTTCCTGCCGGTGCTGCTTCTTTCTTTCTCCCTGCCGGTGCTGCTTCTTTCTTTCTTCCTGCCGGTGCTGCTTCTTTCTTTCTTCCTGCCGGTGCTGCTTCTTTCTTTCTCCCTGCCGGTGCTGCTTCTTTCTTTCTTCCTGCCGGTGCTGCTTCTTTCTTTCTCCCTGCCGGTGCTGCTTCTTTCTTTCTTCCTGCCGGTGCTGCTTCTTTCTTTCTCCCTGCGGTGCTGCTTCTTTCTTTCTCCCTGCTGGTGCTGCTTCTTTCTTTCTCCCTGCCGGTGCTGCTTCTTTCTTTCTTCCTGCCGGTGCTGCTTCTTTCTTTCTTCCTGCCGGTGCTGCGTCTTTCTTTCTTCCTGCTGGTGCTGCTTCTTTTATCTTCCTGCCGGTGCTGCTTCTTTCTTTCTCCCTGCGCTGCTTCATTCTTTCTTCCTGCCTGTGCTGCTTCTTTCTTTCTCCCTGCGCTGCTTCATTCTTTCTTCCTGCCGGTGCTGCTTCATTCTTTCTTCCTGCCTGTGCTGCTTCTTTCTTTCTCCCTGCGCTGCTTCATTCTTTCTTCCTGCCGGTGCTGCTTCTTCCTGCCTGTGCTGCTTCTTTCTTTCTCCCTGCCGGTGCTGCTTCTTTCTTTCTTCCTGCGGTGCTGCTTCTTCCTGCCTGTGCTGCTTCTTTCTTTCTTCCTGCGGTGCTGCTTCTTCCTGCCTGTGCTGCTTCTTTCTTTCTTCCTGCCGGTGCTGCTTCTTTCTTTCTCCCTGCCTGTTCTGCTTCTTTTATCTTCCTGCCGGTGCTGCTTCTTTCTTTCTTCCTGCCGGTGCTGCTTCTTTCTTTCTCCCTGCCGGTGCTGCTTCTTTCTTTCTCCCTGCCGGTGCTGCTTCTTTCTTTCTCCCTGCGGTGCTGCTTCTTTCTTTCTCCCTGCGCTGCTTCATTCTTTCTTCCTGCCTGTGCTGCTTCTTTCTTTCTCCCTGCGCTGCTTCATTCTTTCTTCCTGCCGGTGCTGCTTCTTCCTGCCTGTGCTGCTTCTTTCTTTCTCCCTGCCGGTGCTGCTTCTTTCTTTCTTCCTGCGGTGCTGCTTCTTCCTGCCTGTGCTGCTTCTTTCTTTCTTCCTGCGGTGCTGCTTCTTCCTGCCTGTGCTGCTTCTTTCTTTCTTCCTGCCGGTGCTGCTTCTTTCTTTCTTCCTGCCTGTGCTGCTTCTTTCTTTCTCCCTGCCGGTGCTGCTTCTTTCTTTCTCCCTGCTGCTGCTGCTTCTTTCTTTCTTCCTGCCGGTGCTGCTTCTTTCTTTCTTCCTGCCGGTGCTGCTTCTTTCTTTCTTCCTGCCGGTGCTGCTTCTTTCTTTCTTCCTGCCGGTGCTGCTTCTTTCTTTCTTCCTGCCTGTGCTGCTTCTTTCTTTCTCCCTGCCGGTGCTGCTTCTTTCTTTCTTCCTGCCGGTGCTGCTTCTTTCTTTCTCCCTGCCGGTGCTGCTTCTTTCTTTCTTCCTGCCTGTGCTGCTTCTTTCTTTCTACCTGGCGGTGCTACTTCATTCTTTCTCCCTGCAGTGCTGCTTCTTTCTTTCTCCCTACCGGTGCTGCTTCTTTCTTTCTTCCTGCCTGTGCTGCTTCTTTCTTTCTCCCTGCGGTGCTGCTTCTTCCTGCCTGTGCTGCTTCTTTCTTTCTACCTGCTGGTGCTGCTTCTTTCTTTCTTCCTGCCGGTGCTGCTTCTTTCTTTCTTCCTGCCAGTGCTGCTTCTTTCTTTCTTCCCGCCGGTGCTGCTTCATTCTTTCTCCCTGCAGTGCTGCTTCTTTCTTTCTCCCTGCCGGTGCTGCTTCTTTCTTTCTTCCTGCCTGTGCTGCTTCTTTCTTTCTCCCTTCGGTGCTGCTTCTTTCTTTCTTCCTGCCTGTGCTGCTTCTTTCTTTCTCCCTGCGGTGCTGCTTCTTCCTGCCTGTGCTGCTTCTTTCTTCCTCCCTGCGGTGCTGCTTCTTTCTTTCTTCCTGCCGGTGCTGCTTCTTTCTTTCTTCCTGCCGGTGCTGCTTCTTTCTTTCTTCCTGCCGGTGCTGCTTCTTTCTTTCTTCCTGCCTGTGCTGCTTCTTTCTTTCTCCCTGCCGGTGCTGCTTCTTTCTTTCTTCCTGCCGGTGCTGCTTCTTTCTTTCTCCCTGCCGGTGCTGCTTCTTTCTTTCTTCCTGCCTGTGCTGCTTCTTTCTTTCTACCTGGCGGTGCTACTTCATTCTTTCTCCCTGCAGTGCTGCTTCTTTCTTTCTCCCTACCGGTGCTGCTTCTTTCTTTCTTCCTGCCTGTGCTGCTTCTTTCTTTCTCCCTGCGGTGCTGCTTCTTCCTGCCTGTGCTGCTTCTTTCTTTCTACCTGCTGGTGCTGCTTCTTTCTTTCTTCCTGCCGGTGCTGCTTCTTTCTTTCTTCCTGCCAGTGCTGCTTCTTTCTTTCTTCCCGCCGGTGCTGCTTCATTCTTTCTCCCTGCAGTGCTGCTTCTTTCTTTCTCCCTGCCGGTGCTGCTTCTTTCTTTCTTCCTGCCTGTGCTGCTTCTTTCTTTCTCCCTTCGGTGCTGCTTCTTTCTTTCTTCCTGCCTGTGCTGCTTCTTTCTTTCTCCCTGCGGTGCTGCTTCTTCCTGCCTGTGCTGCTTCTTTCTTTCTCCCTGCGGTGCTGCTTCTTTCTTTCTTCCTGCCGGTGCTGCTTCTTTCTTTCTTCCTGCCGGTGCTGCTTCCTTCTTTCTTCCTGCGTGTGCTGCTTCTTTCTTTCTCCCTGCGCTGCTGCTTCTTCCTGCCTGTGCTGCTTCTTTCTTTCTCCCTGCGGTGCTGCTTCTTCCTGCCTGTGCTGCTTCTTTCTTTCTCCCTGCGGTGCTGCTTCTTCCTGCCTGTGCTGCTTCTTTCTTTCTTCCTGCCGGTGCTGCTTCTTTCTTTCTTCCTGCCGGTGCTGCTTCTTTCTTTCTTCTTGCCGGTGCTGCTTCTTTCTTTCTTCCTGCTGGTGCTGCTTCTTTCTTTCTTCCTGCCGGTGCTGCTTCTTTCTTTCTTCCTGCCTGTGCTGCTTCTTTCTTTCTCCCTGCTGGTGCTGCTTCTTTCTTTCTTCCTGCCGGTGCTGCTTCTTTCTTTCTCCCTGCTGGTGCTGCTTCTTTCTTTCTTCCTGCCGGTGCTGCTTCTTTCTTTCTTCCTGCCTGTGCTGCTTCTTTCTTTCTTCCTGCCTGTGCTGCTTCTTTCTTTCTTCTTGCCTGTGCTGCTTCTTTCTTTCTTCCAGCCTGTGCTCCTTCTTTCTTTCTCCCTGCTGGTGCTGCTTCTTTCTTTCTCCCTGCCGGTGCTGCTTCTTTCTTTCTCCCTGCCGGTGCTGCTTCTTTCTTTCTCCCTGCCGGTGCTGCTTCTTTCTTTCTTCCTGCCTGTGCTGCTTCTTTTTTTCTTCCTGCCTGTGCTGCTTCTTTCTTTTTTCCTGCCTGTGCTGCTTCTTTCTTTCTTCCTGCCGGTGCTGCTTCTTTCTTTCTTCCTGCCGGTGCTGCTTCTTTCTTTCTTCCTGCCTGTGCTCCTTCTTTCTTTCTCCCTGCGGTGCTGCTTCTTCCTGCCTGTGCTGCTTCTTTCTTTCTTCCTGCTGGTGCTGCTTCTTTCTTTCTCCCTGCCGGTGCTGCTTCTTTCTTTCTCCCTGCGGTGCTGCTTCTTCCTGCCTGTGCTGCTTCTTTCTTTCTCCCTGCGGTGCTGCTTCTTCCTGCCTGTGCTGCTTCTTTCTTTCTTCCTGCCGGTGCTGCTTCTTTCTTTCTTCCTGCCTGTGCTGCTTCTTTTATCTTCTTGCCAGTGCTGCTTCTTCCTGCCGGTGCTGCTTCTTTCTTTCTTCCTGCCTGTGCTGCTTCTTTCTTTCTTCCTGCCTGTGCTGCTTCTTTCTTTCTCCCTGCGGTGCTGCTTCTTCCTGCCTGTGCTGCTTCTTTCTTTCTCCCTGCGGTGCTGCTTCTTCCTGCCTGTGCTGCTTCTTTCTTTCTTCCTGCCGGTGCTGCTTCTTTCTTTCTTCTTGCCGGTGCTGCTTCTTTCTTTCTTCCTGCCGGTGCTGCTTCTTTCTTTCTTCCTGCCGGTGCTGCTTCTTTCTTTCTTCCTGCCTGTGCTGCTTCTTTCTTTCTCCCTGCTGGTGCTGCTTCTTTCTTTCTTCCTGCCGGTGCTGCTTCTTTCTTTCTCCCTGCTGGTGCTGCTTCTTTCTTTCTTCCTGCCGGTGCTGCTTCTTTCTTTCTTCCTGCCTGTGCTGCTTCTTTCTTTCTTCCTGCCTGTGCTGCTTCTTTCTTTCTTCTTGCCTGTGCTGCTTCTTTCTTTCTTCCAGCCTGTGCTCCTTCTTTCTTTCTCCCTGCTGGTGCTGCTTCTTTCTTTCTCCCTGCCGGTGCTGCTTCTTTCTTTCTCCCTGCCGGTGCTGCTTCTTTCTTTCTTCCAGCCTGTGCTGCTTCTTTTTTTCTTCCTGCCTGTGCTGCTTCTTTCTTTTTTCCTGCCTGTGCTGCTTCTTTCTTTCTTCCTGCCGGTGCTGCTTCTTTCTTTCTTCCTGCCGGTGCTGCTTCTTTCTTTCTTCCTGCCTGTGCTGCTTCTTTCTTTCTCCCTGCGGTGCTGCTTCTTCCTGCCTGTGCTGCTTCTTTCTTTCTTCCTGCTGGTGCTGCTTCTTTCTTTCTCCCTGCCGGTGCTGCTTCTTTCTTTCTCCCTGCGGTGCTGCTTCTTCCTGCCTGTGCTGCTTCTTTCTTTCTCCCTGCGGTGCTGCTTCTTCCTGCCTGTGCTGCTTCTTCCTGCCTGTGCTGCTTCTTTCTTTCTTCCTGCCTGTGCTGCTTCTTTTATCTTCTTGCCAGTGCTGCTTCTTCCTGGCGGTGCTGCTTCTTTCTTTCTTCCTGCCTGTGCTGCTTCTTTCTTTCTTCCTGCCTGTGCTGCTTCTTTCTTTCTCCCTGCGGTGCTGCTTCTTCCTGCCTGTGCTGCTTCTTTCTTTCTCCCTGCGGTGCTGCTTCTTCCTGCCTGTGCTGCTTCTTTCTTTCTTCCTGCTGGTGCTGCTTCTTTCTTTCTCCCTGCCGGTGCTGCTTCTTTCTTTCTTCCTGCCGGTGCTGCTTCTTTCTTTCTTCCTGCTGGTGCTGCTTCTTTCTTTCTCCCTGCCTGTGCTGCTTCTTTCTTTCTACCTGCCAGTGCTGCTTCTTTCTTTCTTCCTGCCTGTGCTGCTTCTTTCTTTCTACCTGCCGGTGCTACTTCATTATTTCTACCTGCCGGTGCTGCTTCTTTTTTTCTTCCTGCCTGTGCTGCTTCTTTCTTTCTTCCTGCTGGTGCTGCTTCTTTCTTTCTTCCTGCCTGTGCTGCTTCTTTCGTTTTTCCTTCTTTCCGCTCAGCCTCCCATTGTCTGTGTTAATTCTTCACCCCACCCCTCACTCTGCCATTGTTTGTGTTACCCCCAACCATAAATAAAACAAGCATTTGCAATGCATCCTGCGAGAAGCTCACATCAAACATGCTGAACTCCTAGAACAGCTATGGATTATTGACTATCGCACCTACACGCAAAAGCAACAGGCAGAGGCGGACAGGGCTGGTGCCCTATTGGCTAGGATCATAAGGGATGCGTCTTCCACGACCCCTATACAGGAGATTACCACTCTAAAGGGTACCACAGTCAACACACAAATAGACATAAACACGGCCTTCAGGAGGTATTATGAAACACTGTACGCCCCACCTGGTGAGTTCAGGGAGGATGAGCTTGAGAACTTCTTTGATGGGCTAGAATTCCCCCAGTTGCTGGAAGCACATCAGAAAGAGTTGGCGGAGCCCATTTCCAAAACCGAAATTAGGGAAGCAATTAAAGATCTCCCAAGAAATAAGACCCCCGGTCTTGACGGGCTACCAGTTGAGTTTTACGAGACTTTTTCGGCACTGTTAGTTCCCAAACTAGAACGTTTATACCAGGAAGCACTGAGCACAGGATCCCTCCCCCCCTCACCACAAGGCAGGCACTGGTCACTTCCCTCCCAAAGCCTTGTAGGAACCCTCTGGACATGTCAGGATACCATCCCCTTTCATTACTGAATACCGATTATAAAATTCTGAGCAAAATATTAGCCTGTAGAATACTACATCATTTACCAAAATTGATACACGTAGACCAATGCGGCTTTGTGCCCGGCCGTGGCACCTCCCTCAGGCGGCTGCACCAGATGCTAACCTCCACATCGGCAGTTCTGCTCCGAGCGGGCTGTATCTCCCTAGACCTGAGGCAGGCGTTTGACACATTGAATTGGACGTATATGCTAAGAGCACTCCCCAAATTTGGGATACCAGCAGAGTATGTAAGTTGGGTGAACTTATTATACACCGAACCCACGGCTTACGCCCGCACTGGAGCCCACATTTCACAGTCCTATCCGGTAGCCCGGGGCACACGTCAGGGATGCCCATTATCCCCTCTGTTGTTTGTATTAGCGCTCGAACCTTTAGCCATTAAGTTATGTACGGTTGCAACAGAGAAGGGAATTAGGATCGGGAATATCACCCATATACTCTCCGCCTATGCGGATGACATGATCCTTTATTTAAATAACTTACAGAATGACCACGAACCCATCTCAACTGTATTTCAACAATTCCAAGACCTTTCAGGCCTATCCATCAACGAGTCTAAGTCATATGCCTACTATTTCAAGGATACCGCACGGCTAGAACCTGTTCACTTTGGTCTCTGGACATTCCCTGTCGTGCCCGACACATTCAAATATCTTGGCATACAAATATATAGGGATGCACAGGATCTGCTGGATGGTAATCTAGCCCGTGCTATTAAAACACTTAAAAACCAGATCACATTCTGGACCTCATTGCCGCTCTCAGTGGCGGGAAGAGTGGCCATTTCCAAAATGGTCATGCTCCCTAGACTGCTATACTTTTTTACAAATGTACCGATAGTGATCCCGGCACACACCTTTAAAACCTTAAATACACTATTGTTAGAATTAATAGGGGGTAAGGATCGCAGGAGAGTGGGACTCTCGAAGATTCAGCTGAGCACTGACCAGGGAGGCCTGGGTGTCCCGGATTTCAAGGCATACTGCTACGCGAGCCAACTCCAGTGGCTTTCATACTGGATTACAGGACATAACCTGCAGGAGATAGGGATGACACAACGAACACGGGACAGAGGAACCCTCCATACCCTGTTATTACTGAGAGGAAGGCCCTCGATAGCGGTCCCCCCAACTGTTAAACGTAGCCCTGTCATACTGGAAAAAAGCAATCCAATACACTAATGGTCCACTCCCTTATGCCCCTAACGTTCCTTTGTTAGGAATCCCGACGCCAACCAAAATGGTTACTACCAGCTGCATTTCTAAATGGTCGAGTGAGGGAGTGAATACAGCCGGGATGCTATTTAACAACAACATGTTAATGGACCATGAGAATTTTGTCAGGCAGCAAGGAGTGCAGAATTCCCTGTATATTCTACACGCAAGCATTAGCAGGTACATTAAACGCACTTGGGCACCAGAAAGTAGAGAGCCCCCGACGCATGACTTGGCACACACACTATACCTCATGGGCAATGGAGGACTCTTAATCAGGTGGTTGCATAGAGGTATTCGGTCCCATGCGGCAATTCCGCTTCAAGCGCTCAGGGAAAAATGGAATGTAGACCTAGGCCAAGAACTAACAGACAAAGAATGGGAAAGAATGCTGGAACATCCCAAGAAAGTATCCCGTAATCCCAAATTAAAATGCATTCAATATATGGTGTTACATAGGGCGTACTTGACTCCGCACCGATTAAGCAAGATGTTCCCGGAAGCGACGGATCAATGTCCTCGGTGCCATATACAAAGCGCTGATCTGTTACACATGCTGTGGGCGTGCCCACAATTGGTTGCATTTTGGGCAAATGTGCTTAAGATACTACGTGCGGTGGCGCCTGTAACTGGGGGAGATAAAGTGGAATACTGCATTGTAGGATTGAGCAACAAACGAAAGAAGCAAGGGGTGCACTCCTGATTCTCCAACCTGGCTTTGATCTTGGCGAAACGGTCCATTACAATGTGATGAAAATCTGCACTGCCCCCAGCGGCTCTTGCCTGGCATGGCGCAGTGGTCAGATGGGGTAGGGCCGAAAGTATGGAAATCCGGAGGGAAGAAAATAGGGGCTTACATAAGAGTCCAATCTCGCTGGAGTGGGATGCACTGTTAGAACTATTTATTTCCACTGAACCTTCACTACACTGAGATTCTGTACGGTAATGAGACTCCCTTCCAAACTAACGTGATCCAGTAAATAACAGACACCTTATGGAAGCAACAAAGTTGTGATATATACACTGGAAACTTGGTACTTGGTAACATATGCATGATCTCAGATCTGACCCCCGACTGTGGACCTATGTAAATAATGTAGTGAGTCTGGGGTTGGGAGGCGGGAGGGTATTCAGTTGTTGACATAGGTGCGTCAACGTAACTTAGAAATACTTACTGCAACAATTTGTTAATAGCTTATTAATACTGCCACTGTATCGAACATATTTGTCGTTGGAGACATGCCAGCAGTAATGATCCTTCTGTAACTATAATATGTTGCTTTTGCATGATTCTAGCAATGTAACACCTAATGCCTTGTTGGTTGTTAACTTTGAAAATCAATAAAATATGTTTAAAAAAAGAAGAAGCATTTGCAATGCATTAGGTCTTACATTCGCGAGATTTTGCGCTATTGGCATTGTAAATGACAATGCCTTTTATTTAAGTGTTAAAAAAGCATACAAGAATAAAAGGCTTTGTAATTTACAACACCAATAGGTCAAAGTTTCGAAACTGCGAGACCTATTGCATTGCAAATGCTTGTCTCCTATGCGCATGCACCTGAGTTCCGGCCCCAGACAAGGCCATGAAAACCACAACTCCCATGGGGACTTACATTTTCCATTGCACATGTGCTGGCAAGCACTGGGCAGAGTGATGCAGGAACTCCACAGAAGCTCCTGCCTTTGCTGCATCTCAATAAAGACGTTGGGTCCTCTCACTTTTACATGTCGGGAAGAGAAGGGGTGCGATTAGGTATGGCTTGTGACATGGCAGCATTGACAAAGTGAGTTTTTTGGCATCCACTACTTTTCAGGAGGTAAAGGGGTACAATGAGGTATAGCGTGCGACATGGCAGCACTGACAAAGTGAGTAATTTGGCATCCATTACTTTTCAGTAGGAGAAGGGGTCCGATTAGGTATGGCTTGTGACATGGCAGCACTGATAAAGTGAGAAATTTGGCATCCATTACTTTTCAGGAGGAGAAGAGGTACGATTAGGTATGGCTTGTGACATGGCAGCACTGATGAAGTGAGTAATTTGGCATCCATTACTTTTCGGTAGGGAAGGGGTACGAT
Organism: Calotriton arnoldi; assembly: GCA_963921515.1. NCBI lineage: Eukaryota > Metazoa > Chordata > Amphibia > Caudata > Salamandridae > Calotriton > Calotriton arnoldi. The sequence continues at coordinate 1,621,248 of CAWUFW010002915.1, forward strand.
TAGGTATGGCTTGTGACATGGCAGCACTGATGAAGTGAGTAATTTGGCATCCATTACTTTTTCGGACAGAACTCTGTGAGTATACATTTGACTTACTGCCTGTTTACTTCCTGTAGGAGAGTAGGATCTGCTTCACATGGGTACCCCTACTTTTTGCTGATGCTTCACTGTTTTTCGACCTTAGTCTGGCTGGGGCCCTGCTAATCAGAACCCCAGCCTAGCTGCTTCCTCTTTAAAATGGTTTCCATGTGCCTTAGGCACATCTCTGATTGGAATCTGGAGTGCCCTTGTAAGTCCCTAGTATATGGTATACTATGTACCCAGGGCATAGGTACCTCAGAGGCCTACCAGGGGCTGCAGCATGTATTGTGCCACCCCTGGAAGGCCAGCCAAAAGGACACCACAGGTCTGCTACTGTAGCCTGGGTAAGGTGGTGCATGCACCCCTTACTGTGATATAGGTTACCTATATCACTACATACATACACACATATAAACCTATAAGTCACTCCTATGGCAGGCCTTATCAATCCTGAAGGCAGAGTGCGTGGTTCCTATGTGAGAGGGTGCCCCTGCATGAGCAGGGCCCCTCTGCAGCGTTCGGAGACCCTTCTCTGATGCTGTTTGTAGTGCAGCCTGACCATATACTCTTAAGCGCATTATAACCTCGCGTTAAAATGCTAACTTTGGGATGGCTGCACGGAAACATGTCGTGTTTGGTGTCAAACATCTTGGAATACTACCCCCCGCCAGTTCTGGTGGCGGGGGTAGCATTCCACCCTTCTAGAGGGAGAGACATGTACACACCGGCCTGCCCGGTAACTTCTTTCCAAGCCTTGGCATCACAAAATGGATGCCGCTGCCACAGACACGAGTCTGGCCTCCTGCTGCTGACCGAAACTCCGGCAGGGGAGGCCTGGACAATAGGTTTCCTGTCCCAGGGAGGTGTAACCACCTCCCCAGACAGGATAGTGTGTATTGGGGCTGGGCGGGAGCACTCTCTGGTGCTTTGAAGTCCTGCACTGGGGGCACATTTGGTGTCCCTGTGCATACCCCAGTTCAAACCGGATCAGGGGCTTCCAGCCCCTGCTCTGGTGCGAAACTGGACAAAGGGAAAAGGGTGTAGCCACCCCTCTGCCCTGACCCTCCCATAGGTGGGTCCACAGAGTATGTCCAACCCCTACCTTAGTATAAGTATGGGACCCCAGTCCTTAGGACTTTAGATTAACCTGGACGAAACTCTGACACAGAATCCTGGACCTTCGACGCTCTACTTCAAGATTAGAGGACTGAAGAATCTCCCTTGGGGTCAAGGAGTGACTCCCCTGCTTGGCAGGCACCAAAGAAGCAATTGTCCGGTCTGCATCGCTGAAGCTCCCGTCGGACGCCGAAGTCTTTACATCACCAGAGGTGGATTTCCAGACTTCCCCGAGGCTGCCCTGAGTCCCCAGCAAAGCTGAGGCCCGTAGCTGTCGTGGGTAACGTGGAACCGTGACCCCTGGACACCAAACACATTTGCAAGTGCATCCTCTTCTGGGTCTCCCACGAAGTCGTGCTTTGGGCTCCGAGTAGCCCCAGCCTCCAGCACCAACTGCACTGAAGATCACTGGCCTCCACTCCACGAGTGTCCTGTGAGCTAGATCCACGTGCATCGACTCGAGGCTCCTTCGCGGTCGCTAGTCCGTTGGCTAGTAGGCCCTCCCGAAGGCCAATCTTCTTCTGCTTGGGCTCCCTGGTTGCTCCAGGCGTGCCCTGACTTACCCTTGCTGGGTGAGTCCCACAGACCTTGCTGGTCTGCAACATTGTCCTTCTTCCATTTCCACGAGACTTGCTGTTGCCAAGCCTTGTTGGGTCCAATCCGGTCGCCGATACCTCAGCAAGCGACAGACGTCGTGGGACAGCTCGATTCCAGCTCCTGGTCGTCATCGACACCTCCTGGACCTCGAGGCTGAAGAGTCAAGACGACTGTCAACCTACCTGAAGCACCCGACATCGGTGGGCATCCGCTCATCGCCTTCCTGGTCACTGGCTAGTGACCCAGACTCTGTCCCCTCTGCTTTCAGGTTCTTCAGATCTTCGATCCACCTTTGGATCCACCCGAACACTTTCGACTTGGTCGCCAGCAGCACTTTGCAGCAGATCGCCATAGTAAACGACGACGAAACCCGACCCCGAAAGACACCTATGCACCCGGCATCCCTGGGTGAGGTAACTCGAGTACTCCGGTGCTCCCGTGGGTATAGACTCTAGAACGACCTAGTTCTAAAGGGGTTTGCTCCAAGTCCTCCTCTAAGTGTCCCTTTTCTTTTAAATTCTAATCACGACTTTCCCCATAGAAGTTAACGGTGGTTCGCGGCTGTGTTCCTACACTGCACGCGTCCCCCGTGGGTCCCCTGTGTCACTGCCTTGGGTGGTTCCTTGTGGTCCAAGCACTTCTACAGGCTCTAGGCCTTGTGTCTAGCTCAGTCGTGGTTCTTATACCACTTTATTGGTATATGGTTTGGTACGCCCCTAGGGCTCAAACGTGTATTTGTGCTATTACTGTTAATAACTAACTTATAATTTATGTACTTGAACTCTAGCCTCATAAAGAGACTAGAGGGGTGTGTTTAGCAATAAATACATATATTTTGAATATATACCTGGTGTGGTGCTCTTTCATTTGGTCACTCAAGAGATTATAGACTGGTAAAACAAGCTGCTTTACATTCCTTCAAGACTTAGCCTGAAGGCTGCTCTCCATAGCTACCACTAGGATAGCTTTCAATAAAGGTTGTCTTTAACCTATCTCCAATAAGGGGTTGTTTGGACTGGTGCAAGGTGCCCACTATAATTAGTGGACAGCATATACCAGGCCAACTTCTCACACTTCCTAACACGTGCAACTCTGTGTTCCCGGCATCTCTCCTTAATATGATAATATGTTTCCACTAGACATTACAGTGTGTGACTACAGGGGCATGTGACATACTTGTTCCCTGCATTTTAAGGTAAGGTAGCTGACCATGTAACTGCTGCACTTGTACTGCATGACTTAAAGCCTCACAATGTGTAATGTTATAGGTTAAACAAATACGAATACGTCCTCAACTCACATGACCATAGTCCTTCATTCATGTACCACTCACCCTGCACAGAGAGCATTCACACCATTCACCCAACACTCATACACTTCTCCCATACCTCTTAACTTATTAATAATTCCATAGGCGAAACCTAATGCATTTACCAATGCTTGTTAGAGCTGCCGGTGCTGAGCAATGGCAGGACCCACTTAAAACTCTTGCACAAAGCAACCTCCACAAGCAGGCTCGAGCAATGTGCAGCCAAACAGCACTGTGGCTTTATTTTGAAGCCACAACGATCAGCGAACTTCCTTTATTGTCTGCCGGGGATTTCTTCCTCTAGCCATTGTTCACTGGTCAGGAAGATTCCTGCCAAGAAGACCGTGCAGACAGCTGAGTGTAAAGTCGTGGGCCTTAGGCCCACATACTTTGAAAATAAGGACACAAACACATAGTATAGGGTACTGGAACTAGCCCTGAGCTCGTGCACTCAGTCCCTTTTATTAGCAGGGCCACGTCACTTGTGAGGCCTGTGTTGGACGTGTGTGGGGTGTGTGTGAAGGCCAGCCCACAAAGGAGTGACTGGTAAACTAGTCCATGCTGGGACACTAGAACGTGTCCAGCAGGACACTACATTCCTCCCAAACGTTATTAAAAACAAAAACAAACACAAGTCCAACCTGTGGGAGTAAACAACAATCAAATGAACACTGGGGGGTCCCTCAGCATCAAGAACCGATAAGCGGGACAGCAGATGAGATGGGGCTGATGACACAGACTGCAATAGGACATCTTCGCCTGCATCCAAAATAAAAAAAAATTATTCTGTTTATTGAAAATTGACAGGATACATTACAATTTACACAAATCCAGTTTCGATATCGGATACATGATTTACAGTCATGAGTACAACACCACTCTTCCATTTGCTTTTCTAGCTCTATAACTTTAAGCCTCGATCTCAGGGGGGATCATTCCGACGGTCCGTCCCTTTCTGCAATCCCCTACCCGGGTTTTCACATAGGTTCCCAGGGTAGGTATTTCACTTGCTCCAGACCTGCTCCCACTTCCTGGAGCAACCCCTGCTTTCATACACTGTTTTTTCCGCTATCATACACCAATCAAGGTTCCCCATCCAGTCTCGCAATTTTGGTGTAACTGGCGCCCCCCAATTTTTTGTTATATTGCGCTTTGCAATTACCAGTCCCATTGTTACCTAGATTTTTTCGTTCTCACTAAGGTCAATGGGCTCCCACACATTTAGGAGGCACCATCCTCAGGGTAGGGGTCATTTTCACCTCTGTGATCTCACTCAGTTTACAGACTATGGTCGCCCAGTACTGTTGTATGCGGGGACAGTCCCATAGTATGTGGTAGTATGTTCCCTCTTGGCCACAACCCCTCCTACAGGTAGGGTACTCTCCTCTACCATTTTAGCCAAACTGCGACACGAGTAGTATATTCTATGAAGTATTTTCAATTGTATTAACCAGAAATTGGTCGCTATAGCTACTTCTTTCGGGGATGACAAAGCGTCTTGCCATTCTTCGTCATCCAAATCACCTATGTCTGCCTGCACAGTTCTCAGAGATTAGTGAGGGGATCTGGGGAATTGTTAACCAGTTTTTGGTAAGTCAGGGATATTGCCTTACGGTCCATGTGATCTATCAGGGTTCTGTCCTCTAGTGGGGAAGACTGTGGGAGTTCCGTACCTTTGGGGATTTTCTAATACTGCGAACATGTACGGTCATTCCACAGTGTCGAAAGCCATACAAGCATATTTATTGTTCCTCTTCTGCAATCTGATCGCGCCCAATGTCCTGCCGCATCTGTTCTTTTAGCACCTGCAGTGTTTGTCTTCGTCTTTCACGCCGGTCTTTCGGGCTACTGTCTCCCACCACCCTCTAACCACTCACATGGCATTTCTGGTTTCTCGAAGAACCATGCCTTGCCTTCGGCCTCAATTCTCAATTCTGCTGGGAAGAGCATGGAATACTTAATTTCTTGGCTACGCAGTTCCTGTTTGACTTCATTGAAAGATCTTCTCTGTCGTTGGACTCTGACAGTAAAGTGGGGGAAGAAGGTGACTGTGTTATTTTCATGGCGCACCGGTGGTCCACTCCTTGCTGCCTGCAGGATAACGTCCCTGTCTCGGAAATTAAACAGGTGGGCCAGGATAGGTCTAGGTGGGGCTCCAGGTTTGTACCTGCCCCCTGGCACCCGGTGTGGCCTTTCCACCGAGAAGAATTGGGAGAGGTCTCGTGGTTGCAGTTGTTTAGTTATTAGTTCTTCCATGAATAGGTTTGTTGCTGGCCCTTCTGCGCGTTCTGGCACTCCAATTATTCAGACATTATTGTGCTGCGACCTTCCCTCATAGTCGTCTAGCTTTGTTTTCAGGTCACGACAGATGGTTTGTAGATCTTTAACTTGCTGCTGCATAGTTTTCGAGTCGCCATGGAGCCCGGTCATCGTAGTCCCAGGTCTGCTCTAAGTAGCGAGACCTCAGTCGTGATGGTGTCCATTCTGTGCTCCAGGGATGTGCATGCTGCCGTAATCGCTTTCATGATGTCTTTGAGGGAAGGGTCGTCGGCCTCCGAGTGTGGCTGGGTAGCCGCAGTAGGTGGAGGTGGTATCTCTGCTTCCGCCATGTGGCTTTTATTAGTCGTGAATTTATCAAGCTTTGTTTGATGCACTCCTTTCAGTCCTCTCCCCCCATCATCTCTCGTGAATGGGAGGATTTTCTTGACTCGCTGGGATTTGGGAATATGGGGGTTATTCCCCGCCGCGTGCCTGTGGGGGAGTTCTTCCCACGCAGCCTGTCAGGTTTCTCCCCACCTCAGATTTTGCTGTCTGTGTTAGGGTTCCAATTAGGCGAGTCTTCCTTGGGTTGATGTGTGCTCCCTCGGGTCTGGGCGTATTGCTGTCATATCGACAGGATGGACGTACTTCCCTGGTCACTGGCTGTATGAGTTATGAATCTGGGGCAGAGGCTTCTCGTTCAATGCTCCTGTCGATTTTCTCACCTACAACCTCTGGTGTTCCTTCTATGGTGGAAAAGTTATTGCTCCTGGCTCTTTCAAGAGAGCTCAACTCTGCTCCCCTTCCATGCTTTCAGTCACTACCTCTGATATTTCCCTGCTTGCTGTGTAGCCTTACTTGCATGGTACGCTAAACCACTGTGTTGCTTCTGGTTTATGTCAGCGTTCTACTCTGGGGATTGTTCCATGCTCCGAGACCTCCGTACTTGCTTCGGCTGAGAGCTTCCAACACTCGAGCCGCTCTTCTCTCGCTCCGCGATTTGCCTCACCCGCTCAACCTCCTAGGCCGGCGCTCTGCTTCCAGCCAGTCACACTAGTCCCCGGCTCTTTGAGTTGCGCAGGCCGCTATTCTAGGCCGCTCCTGTTACAGCCCTCGGGTCAGAATTGTGGTTCCGCCGTGGCTGAAACTACAACGAGAGGGTTCAGTTGTCGAGTCTGGTTTCCAGTATCCGGATTAATTGGTCGGATTATGGGGGGATTGGGTGATGTCTCAGCGGAGCTGCCCTAACTTGCGGCCATCTTCCTCTGCACTTAGCCACGCCCCTCTGCATTCATAATTGAACCTGAGGGGTTCAGGGCACGAATGCTGGCTTAGATACGTCAGCAGCACTCTGGCATCATAGCGGTGGAAACGTGTCCATGGTCTGAAGTTGTTCCACTCTACTGACGATGAGGACGATCTGTGGTAGGTCTCAATAGTTCAGAAACAGGATGCATCCCGAGTGTGGTTGGAGTCCATCGTTAAGGTTCACGATGGTGTTTGCTTGAGCCACTGAAGACAGTCATGAAGTGCTGCGACTTGCTGGAATCTCCGTTAGACAGCCTTGCTACCTTCCTGGAATCCCCCGGTGGGGCAACATCAAGTCTATCTCTCGTGCTTGAGGGAGGTCCCTTGGTTGGGTTTCCACAGGACTGCTTGCAGGCTGCGCTGGGACTGCATGTGCCTACGTTGAGGCAGCTGCAAGACTGCAGAGGAGCCGCTGTCTAGTTGCTTGCACAACCTCAGGCGTAGATGGGTCCTGGTCAAGATGTGCTCTTGCTACCGGGAACTGGATGCAAGCCAAGTGATCAGGTAGTCACTGGGTCTTCAGATTGTCACTGGTGCTTCTTGTTAATTGGCATGGCAACGGAGTAGGATTTCAGTCCGATTGTTCGATACTCCAGGGGTGGTAGTGTTGATGCACTTGACCTGGGCTAGCATGATGGAGTTGCAAGCTGCGTGATGTACCTGGATGACACATGGTGATGACTCGCATGGCTGATTACAAGCCTTCTTTCTTGAGTCATAGGAAACTGGCAGTGATAGTGACCAGAGGTTCCCTTTCTTCATTCATGGAGGCATTCTTGTGCCTGGATGTTTTGGGTTGCTGAGACATCAGTGACAGTGTCTGGATAGACATGCTGGGAAGCGTGAGGCAAAGACTGTGCGCATGCTTGCGGCTTCAATCAATCAATCAGGGAATTGTAAGCGCGCTACTCACCCATGAGGGTCTCAAGGCGCTGACGGTGGGAGGTCTGCAGATTTGTTTAGCTGAAGGGCCAGGTCTTGAGGGTCTTCCTGAAGGTGTTCAGGGAAGGGCTTACTCTGGGGTCTCCTGCCGTGTGGTCGCCAGGTCATTCTCGTGTTGTGCCACTTTGTTAGCTTGCTGCTTCTGTGTCTGGATGCACTCCATCAGGAGCTTGAGTATTTTTGAGCATACCTTTCAGACCCGGCCTATCATGATTTTCCCTCCTGAACTTGGTCGGTTGTCAGGTTCCTTGTGTAGACCAGCAGGTCACATTTCCAGCTCTTCTTCTAAGGGCAGTGGCATGCACCATCTTCCGAGCAGGCCAACAGGGCCTGTCAGCGTTCAATGGTCTTTGGACCACGCAGGAGAACTTCTAGTTGTTTGAGTCTCTTCTTCCAGATGCAGCGGCACGCACCTTCTCCAGGGTCAGCCAATATTACGCGCGTAGATATTTCCTAAGTCTAGCCACTGGCCTCGGGTGTTGGGCTCTGGCTTAGTGAGGATCACGTGTCATGATCATCCGTGGTGGAAGGAGGTGGTGGGAAACATCAACACTTAAGTCCTCTAGACCAGCAAGACACATTAGCAATTGTGTGACTGAGTTGTGTGTGGCAGATAGAAGGAACCACAAGTCCCAGAAGGCATTGGACTGCCCACTCTGTTGATTCCAGGTTTTGGATTATGTGGATATAAGCCCCTCCCTTAGAGGGGGCAAATGCTTGTCAATCTGGTATGTGCCGTTTGGATTCGGACTCTTCGTCTCGGATCAACTCTGCCGTGCTGTGCATTCACGACCGAACGCTGCAGCCACTCCAGCCTCCCTGCAGAGCCCGGAGCACTCTTCAGCGCGTTCAAGACTGAACACTTTCTGCAAAAAGGAAATCCCTTAGTACGGACTAGAGCTCTTGTTACATAATGCCCCGGACTTCATTGCTGTTTAATGGGGAAGTCGAAGAAGCCCTAACCGTAACCAGCGCTCGCTCAGAACTGAGAGTGTGGATCGTGCCAAGACTCAGATTATCGTGCCTTTTTCTAGTTACGTGGTATTCCCGCCAGTATTATTTTATGGTTTATTTCTTCGTTTTGGCAGGGAGCTACTTACTTACCTATTCAGGATTTCATCAACGAGGCTGTGGTGACGTCTATCCTTTGTTATCTTTACCACTGGAGACAAAGTGGTTTCAGAAAAGTCCTCATGTGTATCAAAGCAGATAAGTACAAGCCTTGTTGGTTACTCATTTATATGGTGAGTGTGACTGGTAATAACCTGTTTAGAAGCAAGTGGTTCTGGTGTTACTCAGTTCCTGCTGATGAGTAACGCGTGGTACAACCCTTCTCAAGGTGGACTGCATGTGAGTCCGATTAGAGGGGGTTATCAGGCAGCTCAAATTTATACTGATGTTAGTGTGCCTGGTGTCTAGGAATATTTATAGCTGTGATTTTCTCTTACATACAGGGTAGCACAAGCAATTCACTGCACATTGAGAAAGAAGGATTTCTCACAGCAAAGAGAGAACAGAAGAGGCCTTGAGGTGGTGGACCACTGCCTTTTGTTTTTTTATCCCTTTCCCTTTTTCCCTTGTGTGCTTCTGTGCAGTGTAAGGTCTTGTATACTGCCTGTTAGGTAGTGCTAAGGGGAACTGTGAAGCACACATCGCCCCTGCTAGATCTGTTCCTGAAGGTTAGTGGCTGGTATACTCTGCTAACCAATCTGAAACCTACAGATTGACAAGCCCAAGTAGCATTCCCAGCCTGGGCGTTGTACACCAATGAAGTCCTTACCTCTATATTAGAAACCATGTCTGCCATGCAGGTGGAGGTAAATGCCTTTTGATCTGAGAGCCAGAAGCTCCGGAAATAGATGGGGTCTATAAGGAGGGAGGTGGCTGGACTAGTTAGAAAGGGCAAGCCAGAACATGGTGGGGGGTCTTATATCAGGGAGTGGACTTTGCCCCCACCCACAACATACACAAACAGGTGTCCCTATAGGGCAATCAGTACCCGTTTCAACTGGAGAGAGGGCACCAGGAGCCGGGTATTTCACCACCCCACACTCTCCTCCTTTGTCAGCATTAGGCCCGGCAGCAATTCTGGTCATTCAATCCCCACAAATCCCTTTGGCAGCCCCTGAATGAATTTATGTGGATCCAAAAAAGTTTGGGATCTTTCTTAGTCAGTGTCTGCTGCATTTTTTATGCAAAGACCGCTTTCCTTATGTCCTATCTGGGTGGGAATGCAGCAAGTTGGTCGATTTCATTGATAGAAAGAGATGACCCAATTCTGTATAGCTTTACCGATTTCTGCACAGAGATGCATAAGTTGTTTTTTATAGGAAACCACATCTTCTCACCTCAGATCAGGAACTAATAACTCTAAAGCAAGGCTCACTGGACGTCCTGACTTATATCACCACGTTCTATCGCCTCTTGGTTGAAACAGATTGGCCACAAGAAAAAATAACTACTTTCTTTTATCAAGGGCTCCGTGGGGAACTGAAAGACGTTCTTGCTCAAGTGATCCACCTACTTCATACATGTAATGAATTGATCGAACTCACGGTACAGCTTGATCATCGATGCAGGAAAGGAAGAGTGACAAATACCGTGGTGATATAAAGTACTTCATTCCCCAAGGTTGAGGAGAAATGGCAAAAACCCCAGAAGGGGTGGAACCTGTGCAAATAAACGGTATACGAGAACCTCTTACAATTGAGGAATGAGAAAAGAGACGCAAGCAAAGACTCTGCCTGTATTGTGGAAAAGGAGGACACTTTATCAAGGACTGTAAGGCCAGAACCAGACCTTTGGAAAGATTACCCCAATCCAAAACTCAGGCTATAGTGCAAGGACAATGGAACAGGAGTGAGGAGTCGGAAAACTAAAGAACCCGAGCCAGCAAGAGATCCCTAGCTCGGGGGTAGAAGACGATGTGGTCTCTCCTGTGATAGCGAACACTATACAGCATTCGGTTCCTCACATTAATGTGTTTGTGACTCTTTGGCTGGAGGATGGGATCCAGCCACTGGTGCCAATTGTTGGATTCTGGTGCAACAGGTAACTTCATAGACATAACTTACACCAAAGACATTGGAGTGCCTTGTCAAAAGAAAGCGTCACCCGAACCTGTGAAGGTGGTGGACGGAACGGCATTTACTTCAGAGCCCGTTAGATTTCATACCCAACCTGTATTAATGCAATACGGAAAAGAACATTATGAAAATATACAATTCGACCTAATAGATGCTCAGCACTTCCGTTTGATTCTCGGTATGCCATGGCTGACTCTGCATGATCCCACGGTAGGATGGGCTAACCGTTCTGTGACAATGGATTTCCCTTTTTGTAGAGAACACTGTACTAAGGATACTGCAGTGCAGCAGAAGACATCGGATACACAAGCATACCTTCTGTCTGTAGGATGTGAAGACCAGTTACTATGTTGTGTTACATCTTAACCCCCAGAGTATGAACGTTTTCGCTCTGTATTCAGCAAGCAGGAGGCTAGTTGCCTCCCTCCCCATAAAGAGTATAATTGCAGGATTGAATTGACCCCGGGGGCAGCAATTCCATGTAGCCGAATCTATGCTTTAACTGAGCCAGAATCTCAACATTTATGAGAATATCTGGACGAAAACCTAGCCACTGGATTCATAAGTCCTTCGTCGTCTCCTGCTTCCTCCCATTTCTTCTTCATTCCGAAGAAGGAAGGAGATCTAAGGACCTGAAGGTTAGTGGCTGGTATACTCTGCTAACCAATCTGAAACCTGACATCACGGCAGTTGCTGATCTAGTTCTCCTTTTCCTCTTGAGTGCTGGGTGGCGTCTGGCCACATGTCTCGGGTTACCTCTTCAGGGACCTTCTTGAAGCTCCTCCCCCGGGTGTTTCCTCTTCAGGGAATTGCTTCCACGGGCAGTGAGGAGCTGTGGTGGTGGCAGCTTGCCACACCAGGTGTGCGACTCTCCTCCTGCCTGTATTAGGCCACTGGTGACTCTGTCTTAAGGCAGTGTGGGAGAGGACACTTTCGGTGCAGTCATTGGCCCACTGTGGGGCGGTACTCATGCAGTTACGGTGAACATGATATCTTTCCTGCATTTGGGCCACAAGGGGCCCCTCCTCCAGTAACTCCTTCTGCAGCATCTCCTTGGTGCTTTGCTTCGTAGACGGCAGGCAACATCCCTTCCACCTCCTCTTTGCTTGAGGGCGCAGTGCTTGCACCTCGGTGCTGCACCGTTGCGGCTCTGGATCCTGCCTTGGTTCCTGTATGATTGGCAGGGTTGGTACCCCATGTGTCATCCTCCTTGATAGTAGGCCAACAGTGGCCATGCGGTGCTGGTCGGCCAGCTGGTGCTGCTCCTTTCATTCAGTGGCGCATCCTCTCTATGCCTTCTTGGCATTGTCACTTGAAGGGTGCCCTCTGCTGGCCCCCTGTATGCCTTCTCTCTCGCCGGAGTAGTCCCTTGTTATCAAGGGGCTTGGAGTGTGCTGCCTCAGTTGTCTAAACTCAGCCGCTCTGGGCTTACCTTCTGCCTTGCTGGGGACAGTGCTCCTCTCGTGCGGCATATATGTGGGTCTGGTCACTTTTGTTGCCGGCCCCAGGCAGCATTCGGTGTCATCAGAGGACCCCCCCTAGGGTGTTCATCACTCTCACGGGCAGTCTCTGCTTTTGTGGTGTCGCGGGTGTCTCACACGGTGCATGTTGTACTGCTCAGGGTGAGATTGCAGGGCATGGCAGGCTCTATGCAAGCGGTGCGTGAGGCAGAATAGTCCTTTTTTTTCTTTACAGGGTGACTTGCATGCTGCACGCGCACTCCTGTGGGGCTCTCTTGTTTTGTGAGCCAGGTGCCCTGGCAGCAATCTCTCGGGCCATGTGCAGTGTGGCGCAGTGGCCTCCAGGTGGCACTGCAGCTGCTGGCAGTGTTACTCTGTCTGTGGGCTGCGTCTCCCTCTATGATATGGGGGAAGTCACTTGGGTAACGCAGACTTCTCGTTCCTGGGCAATAGGGCAGCCTGCCCTTTTCCTCGTCTGGGCTACTTCATGTTGTTGCTGAGCTTGCGGGGTGCCTGCAATGCCTGTGTGGGTGAGGGGTGGAGGGCTGCGGCTCAGGGGGCGGTGCAGCACATTGACCGCTGGGTGGCGCTGCGGCTCAGGGTGCGGTGCAGCACATTTTCCGCTGAATGGCGCTGCGGCTTAGGGTGCAGTGCAGTACATTGACCGCTGGGTGGCGCTGTGGCTCAGGGTGCAGTGCAGCACATCGACCGCTGGGTGACGCTGCGGCTCAGGGTGCGGTGCAGCACATCGACCGCTGGATGGTGCTGCGGCTCAGGGTGTGGTGCAGCCCATCGACCGCTGGATGTCGCTGCAGCTCAGGGTGCGGCGCAGCACATCGACCGCTGGGTGGTGCTGCGGCTCAGTGTGCGGTGCAGCACATCGACCGCTGGGTGGCGCTGAGGCTCAGGGTGCGGTGCAGCACATCGACCGCTGGGTGGCGCTGAGGCTCAGGGTGTGGTGCAGCACATCGACTGCTGGATGGCGCTGAGGCTCATGGTGCGGTGCAGCACATCGACCGCTGGGTGGCGCTGAGGCTCAGGGTGCGGTGCAGCACATTGACCGCTGGGTGGCATTGCGGCTGCCGCTCTTCTCAGGCCGCTTCAGTCTTTCTCTGCTCCTGGAGGTAAGGGATGGCGCCCTGGGCCTCCTTACTGTCATTGATGTCACGGGGGTATCAAGGCTCCTTGTGCCGCAGGGCAGCTTGTCTATTTTCCCCCAAAACATTTTGGGCCGGCCTCATGCATGAGTTGCTGTTGCCAGGGCTGGGCGCTGTGCAGCGGGCCACCGCAAGGTGTCGCTGCAGCCTTCCCTGATTGCTGCAGGCCGCTTGGACGCTGGAGGTACCGGCCCGGTGCTCCCTGACTGCGGGTGCTGACGGTGCTGGTGATGGGGACTTCCTCTAGTGCTGGTGCGAGGGAGTTTGAAAGCCATGCAAATTGTGGCTTGTTGTCATTTACTTTGTTTTCCCGGTTGGGCCGCACTGTTTCCAGTCGCATTACTGGATGCAGTGCGATGATTCACCACTGGGTGGTGCTACAGTCACCTCTTACAGGCTATGGCAGTGTTTAGCACAGGCACATGCTATGGCAGTGTTTGGCACAGGCTATGGCAGTGTTTGACACAGGCACAGGCTATGGCAGTGTTTGGTACAGGCACAGGCTATGGCAGTGTTTGGCACAGGCACAGGCTATGGCAGTGTTTGGCACAGGCACAGGCTATGGCAGTGTTTGGCACAGGCTATGGCAGTGTTTGGCACAGCCACAGGCTATGGCAGTGTTTGGCACAGGCTATGGCAGTGTTTGGCACAGGCACAGGCTATGGCAGTGTTTGGCACAGGCTATGGCAGTGTTTGGCACAGGCTATGGCAGTGTTTGGCACAGCCACAGACTACGGCAGTGTTTGGCACAGGCTATGGCAGTGTTTGGCACAGGCTATGGCAGTGTTTGGCACAGGCTATGGCAGTGTTTGACACAGGGTATGTCAGTGTTTGGCACAGGCACAGGCTATGGCAGTGTTTGGAACAGCCTATGGCAGTATTTGGCACAGGCTATGGCAGTGTTTGGCACATGCTATGGCAGTGTTTGGCACAGGCACAGGCTAAGGCAGTATTTGGCACAGGCTATGGCAGTATTTGGCACAGGCTATGGCAGTGTTTGGCACAGCCACAGGCTATGGCAGTGTTTGGCACAGCCACAATCTATGGCAGTGTTTGGCACAGGCTATGGCAGTGTTTGGCACAGGCACAGGCTATGGCAGTGTTTGGCACAGGCTATGGCAGTGTTTGGCACAGGCTATGGCAGTGTTTGGCACAGGCTATGGCAGTGTTTGGCACAGCCACAGACTACGGCAGTGTTTGGCACAGGCTATCGCAGTGTTTGGCACAGCCACAGGCTATGGCAGTGTTTGGCACAGGCTATGGCAGTGTTTGGCACAGGCACAGGCTATGGCAGTGTTTGGCACAGGCTATGGCAGTGTTTGGCACAGGCTATGGCAGTGTTTGGCACAGGCTATGGCAGTGTTTGGCACAGCCACAGACTACGGCAGTGTTTGGCACAGGCTATCGCAGTGTTTGGCACAGGCTATCGCAGTGTTTGGCACAGGCTATGGCAGTGTTTGACACAGGGTATGTCAGTGTTTGGCACAGGTACAGGCTATGGCAGTGTTTGGAACAGGCTATGGCAGTATTTGGCACAGGCTATGGCAGTGTTTGGCACATGCTATGGCAGTGTTTGGCACAGGCACAGGCTATGGCAGTATTTGGCACAGGCTATGGCAGTATTTGGCACAGGCTATGGCAGTGTTTGGCACAGGCTATGGCAGTGTTTGGCACAGGCTATGGCAGTTTTTGGCACAGGCTATGGCAGTGTTTAGCAGTGTTTGGCAGTCTTTCTGCTGCAGTGGGCACTACTGGCATTAAGGCTGCTCACCGGAGCGATTTTCGCCAGGCTGCAGCATCACTCTCATTCACAGCAGGTGAGGCAGAGGGTGAGTGTTTACTGTTGCTCTCCTTGTACCTGTGATGGACTTTGGCTGTCTTGAACTATGAGGGAGCCAGTCTGTGGGGAACGCTCTAGCCCACCTAAGGAGCAGCTTCTCATTGGCACTGCAGGTGCTGAAGATGGTGCAGGGGAGGTGAGTCATGGCAGGTGCTACCTCCTTTTGCTTGCCGGCTAGCGCTGCCAGGCTATAGTAGGAGACAGACGGTCTCTCTACTTCCCGGCTTCTGCAGCAGGCGCAGTCTTCTACCACTGCCCAGGCAGCTCTCTTCACCCCTCACCTCATTGCCGTGACAGACAGCAGCATGCAGGGGCAGCTTGATGGCGCTTCGGCAGGTGGGAGCATGGCGTGTGCCCGGTCATTGTGCGGTCTTCATCTGCGTCCTGCTGATAGTGCTGTCATTGCTTCACCCCGCTTCAAACTTTGCATAGGCCTTCAGCAGGCGAATGGTGGGAGGTGCAGTGAGGTGCTTGGGGGTCACTGTTTCTTCTCCTTCAAGAGGGGAGTGAGTTTACCCACATCCTGGGGCGACGGGCGCTTTTTTCTTGGCAGGCTATGGGTGCAGCGTCTATGGAGCCATACACCCTCCTTCACAGCAGTTGAGGCGGCACGGCAGGTGGGGTCAGACCTCTCATCGCCATTGTAAAGTCGTGGGCCTTAGGCCCACATACTTTGGAAATAAAGACACAGACACATAGTATAGGGTACTGGAACTGGCCCTGAACACCTGCGCTCAGGCCCTTTTATTTGCAGGCTATGTCACTCGTGAGGCCTGTGTTGGATGGGGTGGGTGTGGGGTGTAAGTGAAGGCCAGTCCTCAAAGGAGTGGCTGGTAAACGAGTCCATGCTGGGACACTAGAACGTGTCCAGCAGGACCCTACACTGAGCTTGGTGTGTCCTCAAGCACTTGTGCATGCTTTGGTTTGCGGGCCTCAATTTGTTACTTCATTAAACTGGCTCTACAGACAAGGAGGCTGAGGCCGCAGTAATAAAAAGTGGCACAAAGTTGTTTTAAATAGCTGACTTGGACTGCCATAATTACAAAAACACTGCATGTAAAACAGACACGTTGAGAAATCCCTTTTCTATTAATTTTTTTTAAAGTATTTTTTTTACCAATTATTTAATCAACGTGAACGTATCATAGTCTGAAACTAAGCAATGATGATGAGCAACATCAGAAACGAGATGTTTACAGCTCACAGAGTCAGAACCTCTTTATTTAGCTATGGCATTTCGTGCCAAGGTCAAGAAAATAATGTGCACACTGCTGAAGGAAACTAGATTCTTGTGGAACTCTACAGCGGAGTCAACACAAAGTGCTCTTTTCAGAGGTAAGGGCAGCCTTTTTACACTTCAGTCTGAGGCTGTGTGCATTTTAAATAATAATCACGTCACAAACCTTTTCTAGTTATCGCTGGCATTCATCTGAGTTTTAAGATTTAAAACCCACTGTTTCCAGGAAGACCTGGCTTGGCAGTTCAGGCTGGACTGTTCCCATGAGGCACAGGGTCAAGACTGATTTGCATATAGCTGGGTCTGAACTGAGGTGGCGAAGTGAGCTAAAGAATGATGATGGATTCAACCCAGATCTGTGACTGGGTGTGAGTGTCTGAAAAGTTTCGGCACTCCGTCCATCATCTCTTTGTGTTTGCATTGTTCGCCCTAAGTTGGCAGGGTATGGCCAGACGTGGGTCCCTTGCTCACTTTTCCACTGGATTCAAGCTAGCCTGGCTGATGAGGGGTGTTACCCCAAAACTGGTCCCAGGATGCTTGTTTCCGGTTCAGGGAAGACCTGGCTTGTCAGTTCAGGCTGGACTGTTCCCATGAGGCACAGGGTCAAGACTGATTTGCATATAGCTGGGTCTGAACTGAGGTGGCGAAGTGAGCTAAAGAATGATGATGGATTCAACCCAGATCTGTGACTGGGTGTGAGTGTCTGAAAAGTTTCGGCACTCCGTCCATCATCTCTTTGTGTTTGCATTGTTCGCCCTAAGTTGGCAGGGTATGGCCAGACATGGGTCCCTTGCTCACTTTTCCACTGGATTTAAGCTAGCCTGGCTGATGAGGGGTGTTACCCCAAAACTGGTCCCAGGATGCTTGTTTCCGGTTCAGGGAAGACCTGGCTTGTCAGTTCGGGCTCGACTGTTCCCATGAGGCACAGGGTCAAGACTGATTTGCATATGGCTGGGTCTGAACTGGGGTGGCGAAGTGAGCTAAAGAATGATGATGGATTCAACCCTGATCTGTGACTGGGGGTGAATGTTTGATTTATTCAGCATTCCGTCCATCATTTGTTCCTGCAGCATTACACTTTCTTTACAGTTTATAGTAAACTGTTTGTACCTTTAAGGATCGAAAAGTCAGTTGCTCGCTTCAGCAAGTTTTCGTAAATCACGACTGTTCCTATTTCTACTTTGTCAATGAGCCATGGATTGGCTTGTGGAGTTTATAGTTCATTTTTTATTAGCGTAGTTACTTAAAACCATTGCCACAAAATCTGTCGATAAAAGGTTTCTTTGTAAGTTATATTATAAGAAGAAGATTTAAAAAAGTTTGGTTAAAACAGTTGGTCATTCATTTCCATTGCAGTTTATAATAAGCAGTTCTTTGTTGAGAGGCCGTTGGCTGCCATGCATTTCATTGGTGATGTAGCTCTGCAGGGGGTGATATTAGTGCTGACTTATGCCTATCGTGACTAAAGAATTTTCTTCCCGAATTCCCTCAAAAACTTCACCAGGTGACAATTCAGCTGCGGGTCGTCAGGTGCAAAGCAGGCCAGCACAGCTTGTCTGCACGTGCGAATGCCTCTTTGGTTAAAAAATCGTTTTAAAAGTTGTTGTTGTTCAGTCTTCAATTCTTTGCAAGAGCAGAGTAGGTGCAGCATCCTCCTGTGCTGTGCCCCATAAACGGCAGGTGGAGTCGGTTTGGGCCTTCAGCCAATGTGGAAGGTGCTTTGTGCAGGGTAGCAGACCTAACCGATACCTTAAAAATTGGATTTTGGTAGATCTAGCATACCCCAGGGCTAGATATTTGTGAGCGGCGGGAGTGAGATAAGTGCTGAAAGTCATCCAGCCGTGTGACCTTTTTGATAAGGATGTTTTATCCTCAATCCATGATAAAAAATGTACTATATTCCGTGTTAATTTTTTAAAAAGGCAGTGATTGGTAGGTGTATCCCAGAGCTCGGTTAGGCCCAGGGTGGTCTGACTTGTTTGTAAATATTTTGCGACTGATGATGATGTTTGCTGTTGTAACCACAAGTGCCAGTTGAGAGTTCCGGGCCCAGATTTCCGTACCTTGTCCCAAAAAATGACATATGCTCCTTGTTTGGCCAGGGTCTGCTTTTGGACGCTAAGCTCTAGTCTGACTCGTG
Source organism: Calotriton arnoldi (assembly GCA_963921515.1). Taxonomy (NCBI): domain Eukaryota; kingdom Metazoa; phylum Chordata; class Amphibia; order Caudata; family Salamandridae; genus Calotriton; species Calotriton arnoldi. The sequence goes on from CAWUFW010002915.1 coordinate 1,639,780, forward strand.
CGGGAGATGTGTATTTGGGCAAGCCAAATATTATTCGGTATGCTGTTGCAACCGTGCTGTCCAGTAGTTTAGAGTCTCTGCCCCTTTGTGCCTTGCTGCCATAGGCTATTGTCGGCAAGAGTTTTGCCCGTATGATTTCGGCTAGTGGAAGGAGCAATGGGCCACTCAATTTAGAGTTGAGATTTCTTATTGTAACTGCCAGAGCAATACCCTTCCTCCTGATTGAGTCCCTTTGAGCAGTGAAGTGGCCCCCTTTGTCGATAGCCACCCCTAAATATTTATATTCTGATGCGGAAACAGATTAAAAAGGGTCGGTGCCAGCACACAACCTTGCTTAAGTCCTTTCATTCTTGGTATGCGACTTGAAAGGGTTGATCCGTCGCCCAGTTTTATTTGGATCCAGGTGTCAGTGTGCAAGTTGATTAGTAAATTAAGCAATGGCTGTGGTATGCCCCATTTGGCCAGTTTTGCCCATAGTATGTTACGGGACACATGGTCAAAGGCAGCCCTGTAATCGATGAAACATAGGTATAATGGCATCTTAGTTTTATCTGCCTTATCGATCAGCAGAACCATAGTCATGATGTTTGTTACTGTTCCAACTGACTTAGAGAAGCCTGTCTGGTTTAGAGGAATGATCGAATTGCCTTCAGCCCATTGCTGGAGTTCCTCCGGAAGAATTCCTGCAAAAAAATTTCTCTCGCTGTCCAAAAGGGAAACTACGCGGTAATTCTTTGGCAGGGCTTTGTCTCCTGAATTAAAAATTGGCTAAATTATTGAGGCCCTCCAGGAGGGGGGCAGTTGGCCGGTTTGTTGTTTTTCGGTGAAGAGAGAGGTGAGTGCTTTTGCCCAATAATCTGCATCATGTTTGTAAAGCACCGGCGGGATTCCGTTTGGGCCCGGTGCCCCTTCTCTTCTTCCCTTCCCTTTTTGTTGTTTGATTATTTTGGAGTGTTTTTTTTGGGGGTGCAGCTCCCAGCGTTATGCCTTGTTCCCCTGGCGGTACTGTTACGATCCCCTCAGCTTGTCTGGTCTCAGGTGAAGTTGTTCTTGGAATTACAGCCTGCCATGCTCCTGTAGGTTGTGAGATTTCATCTTGATGGAAATGTTTTCTAGATATGTTACCCAGTCCTCTTCCGATATGTTAGAAGATATTCCCTCATGTGTGGGGTGGATAAATCGGCTTATTGTCCCCCAAAATTTTGCACTGTCACTCTGTTTAATGTCTGCGTGCAGTTTCGCCCAGACCGCGTCTTCTGCTGCTCTCTTGGCTGCCCATGTTACTTGTTTTAGCTTGGCTTTCTGCTGCCGTAATGCAGCTAAGTGTATGATGTCGGTTGGAAATTGTCTGAGGTACCGCAGCGTGCGATTGATTTTATTTTTTATAGATCTTATCTCGATTTTTTGCGTTTATTGAAAAGTTGGTTATACTGCAATTGCTAGGCTGCTGTCTTCATTTAATTGGGACGGAAAAAGACTCTCCCAGTGAAGTATTAAAATTAACCCATTTCTCTTTTTCGTTGCCCCCTTGCGTGCTTCAAATAAAAGTGCCACGGTTTGCAAGAAGCTCCTTTGTGATGCTTGCACAAATTTTACTTTCTTATAATCGATTGTAAAGTTCTCTCCTTGTAGGTCGTGTGATTTCTCGAACTTGGGCATGTTTGTGCAGAATGTGATTTCCTGGGGGCGATGGTCACTGTCCACTTTGTCGACCATGTTGAATTTATACATTTTATTGAACAGGGATAGGGACACGTAAGTTTAGTCTAACGTCGAGTTTTTAGTTGATGAATAATGAGTGATTGCCGGGGGGTTGTCGCCTGTGCTTCTGCCATTTATTGCTCTAAAGTTAAGGTGTTCAAGGTCCTCTAAGAGGCACTGGCCCATTTTTGTAGGCTGGCCTGATGGACTATTCCCCTGTGGTGGGATGTTCCATATCCGGTTTTGTATAGACGCTTCCTCTCCTGTCGATGAGCCAATTAGATGTAAGTTGAGGTCCCCTGTGAGTATCATGTCTGATGTATTAACCTCGCTTATGCATGACTCTAAAAAATCAGTTCGTTTTTTAACTGCCTTGGTTTTCCTACACGGGTGGATGTAAGTGTTTATCATTACAATGTCCTTACACCCATTCCCTGGAGGCCCCCTCGGTGCAGATATTTGAATTGCAATAGTTTCTAATGTTGTTGGGCCAACTGAATGTGCTGAGGTTGTACTTGTGTTGGTGACATAAATTGCGAGGCCTCCCTGAAGGTGACCGTATCTTGCCCCTTTAACAGCTGGTGCTAAAAAACGAAGGTATCCTTGGAAATGAGGTGGATTAATCAACCAAGTCTCCTGCAGTGCGATAATGTGGAATGTCTTTTGATAGTTAATGAAATCCAAATCTGTCATCTTACTGGCCGGCCCGTTGATGTTCCATGAGCATATCCGTAGCAAGTTGGTCTTTCCTATTGGTAAGGGCTGATGGTTGATTTGTCAATTATTTCTTGCTTGGTTGTTGATTGTCCTTGAATACCATCCCAGATCTTCAAGCTGGTTCACTTGATTTGCAGGTTCTTGGCTTGTTCTGTGTGTATCCTGTGAATGATTATTTCTGAGAGGAGAGTGCCCTCTTGCGCCTTTTAAAACAGATTTTGGGTTGTTTTTCTGCACTGTCGGTGCTTTGTCTGTGTGCTCCACGGCCAGCGGAGCAGGATAGCCAGGAGCACTGATGGGGATGATCTTTATCCCCCAACCTTTGAATGTAGAACTTTCCAGAAGTATTTTTTGTGCAATAGTTGGCTGTCTCCATGTGGTCATTGTGTCCTCTCCCACCTCAGGGCTTTTGTGATTGATGAATTCAACTAAGTCCAGGTCTGTGGTAGTTACATCTTTCAGTGTTGGTATAGGCGGAGGATACTTCCTCGATTTAATATATCGTGGGCGCCTCTTGATCTATATTCTGGTACAAACTTGAGGGTGTTTCCTTCCTCATTTAGGTTACCTGCTGTGTAGGCCACTTGCTGGTTGGTAGTAGGCTGTTGGTTGTTGTTTCCTGGTTTGTCCGATGTCAGCAGACCTTCGGTGTCGGCCCTGCGCCAAACACTCTGGGTTATGTTTGCGACCGATCCAGTGCTGGGCAAGTGATCCCTTTTTTCCGCTGGGTTGTTCCTAGAGCCGGACCACCCTAACTTTGGCGGGATCAATTTTACTGACTGCTCATCCCTTATTGGAAATTAATCAAGTTCAGTAGAGTATTGGATTGCCATTTCCGGTTGAAGCTCCCTTGGGGCTAGCTGAAGTTTAGATTGGCAAATAGGAGTGGCCGAGACAGCATGGGGAATCTATGCCCCTTGAGAGACTGACAGTGCTGTTGTTGGAGTTGGTGAAAATCGGTGCAAAGTTTTTTTTGCTTCCTTCATTCTGCATGTCGTTTGGCCACATGCTTCTACCTCCTTTCCGAAGTTGTTGTGGTTGAATGAATGTTTGTCTTCATCTGCAGCCTGCGCTGGCTGCCGTGGTGGCCCTGGGGTGGTAGATTGTTCGTCGAGTCTTGGGGTTGTCCCCTTTTCTACAGTCGTGAGATTCTTATCCTGTGTCTCCGCTGATGCTGAGAGTTGTTGATTTGTGGGTCCTGACATCTCAGGCGGTGTCAACCTGAATAGAAGGGCAAAGTCTTTCTGGTTGGAGATGAACTTTTGGTTCCGGCCGTTCCTCCTTTGGGCGCATCTTTGCTTTGCGTTTGAATTGTCATTTAATTTTGATACTTGAGTGTTTGGATCTGTTCCGGGCCCCCAGTCGGGCCAGTTTGCCTGTTCCGGTGCCGTTGCTTTATTGAGTCCGTCGCTTTTGACTTCACATCCCATTGCTGTGTTGAGGGGGAGAGGCTTTTGGACCGAACTCTCTGCGTAGTATGTTCTCATGCTGTTTTGTGCCTCTATGGGAGAATGCTCCTTTGGATGGCGCTTGATGGGACTCCGGGCTGCATCTTTAATATGCGCACACAGGTTACTCAACATTGAGGGAAGGGAGGCTAGTTTATCGACTATTGGGCCGCATCCACAGCTTGGTTCCCTGTCTTGAGTGTTACCCCAAGTGCCCTGGAGGAAGGTATTTAGAGCTCCTAGTTTCCCATCAATTGCTACTACAAAAACAGCCAGGGTGTTTAATAAAGTTAATTGAGTGTCCATTTTGTCAGATTGGTACTGAAGGGCTTCTACCAAGAGTTGCACTGTTTTGAGTAGACTTGCCCATGCGCTTTCAGAGTTCAATTTTTGCTGGTTCTTTATTGGACTTTTCAGTTCAGTCCCTAGTTCAGGATCCTCTGACCCCTTATTCCCTCTTACCTCCAGGTGCTCCAGAGCATCGGAGTTTTGTAAGCTGGTCTCAGATTCCGCTGATGGCTCTGTTGTGTAGGTTGCCAGCAGTTCCTCTCATTCCTTTGCATTGAGATGAGAGTGCTGTTCAGAGTCTCCGGTCTCATGCCTGATTCTAGTTCTAATTCTGGTTCTGGTCTAATCCATGTTGGTGTTAACGGTGTGTGGAGCTCGGTGTTAGATTCTTTTGGTATTAAGATCAGGTTAGGCTTTGCTTCGTTGGTGGAAGACCAGGGCGATTTCTGAGTCCTCGGGCTGCCTAGCTCTATTATTGACAGATCCATGTGTATGATAGTTACTTCGCGTCTTTTTGATGCGGGCCCACTCTCCCGTCATCTCTGTCTCTCCTCTCCTGACCCTCTCCGTTTTTGGTCCTTGTTCGTTGGTTGCTACTACTTCTGCTACTACTTCTACCGTAGTCATCTTAGCAGGCCACTGAGTGTCCTGTAACGAAAGTGTGGCTTTGTTTTGTGAGTCTAGTCCTGAAGCTGCTACAGTAGGTGGGTTGACCTCGGACGCAAGTTGGGTTTCTGGTCCGGGTGTTGCGCTTGACCCGAGGGCCAGGCCGTTCCTGCTGCTTCCGTTGTCTAGCGGATTGAGTGGCTCAAGCGGCATGAGTAGGCCCTGGGCAGCAATTGTGCTCGAGAGGAGAGCATCCCCCACATTTTTCAAGAAGTGGAATTTGGTGTAGATCTTAGGATGTAACAGTGTGGGGCAGCTCTGGGATGCTTTTACCTCATATTGTTGACCCCCCATGATGATACCCTTTCTTGATGTAGAGTCGCCCGGCTCTTAGCCCGGTCTGCTTCTGGGGAGGGGTTCAGCCATGCTGCCCTGCGACAACAGGGACAGGGATATTCTTTTGCGTTTCTTGTTTTTTGTCTTAAGCAGGGGACCCCCCCCCCCTCACCCTGCCTGATCTCATTTTCCCTTTGGGCTGGATACCCTTCTTCCCTTGTTCCTTTGTTTCCTCAGCCTCCACACCTTCGCTGGTGCTCCCTCTCTCTTCTATGCTATCTTATCCTGCCCCGAATCCTAGCTGCAGGTAGCGCGCTCTGATGGTGAACGTAGGTGACCGGCGTTGCTGTAGCTGTCAGCTAGCCGGACTGAAAGGGTCACTCTGGGGCAGGCTGGGGGGGTGATTTAATTTGGTTCTGGCTTCTACTGACCAGTCTTAGTCTGCCATCCGGGTCTTAGCTTGTTCTTAGCCTGCTGTCCCTTGTGTCCCAATTGACCTAGTTGTCCCAATCAAATATTCTAGGGATGCTTACAGACAAAGCAGGGTGAAAGCAGGATGGAGCAGATGAAAGTAGTCATGTTCCCTGGCAGCGGCAGTGGTAGAGAGGGAGGAGAGGCCAGAGAGGGCAGAGAGGTGCAGGCGGGTATGGGTGGAGCTGGTTGGGGTTGGATGGGTCACCTTCCCTGTGCAGCCCAACCTCCTCTCCCAATGCCTACCACCCCTTGTTGCCTCTGTTGCTGCTTTCCCCCTGCGGTCAGCACTGATTGGTTATGGGGAGGAAAGTGGGCAGGTGGGCAAGTGAGCAGGGCACACTGATGAGCCGCAAGATGCACCCAACCCAGTGGTGGCTGGTGACATTTGAAAGTGGTGGGGCGTAAATACTGCACTGTGGCGAGTGAGTGTAGTGAGCGTGCCCGTACCACCTACGGGCGTTCGGGGGGGTTATCCCCCCGAGAACATTTTGAAAAAAGAGTGGGCAAATGGTGCATTTTCAAGTAAATTTGAGAAAGAGGTGGCTTGGCGAACACATCTCTGGGAGTAGCCAGACAAGTCTCTTTGCACTTGCACAGATACATCACTCTCCCTGCATTCACATAGGCACACTACTCACCCTGCACTCATAGACCCATTACTCACCCTTCCCTGACACATCACTAAGCCTGCATTCACCCATCCACATCACTCACCCTGGACTCACACAGGCACACAGCTCAACCTGCACTCACACAGACATCACTCACCCTTCGCTGCTCTGCACTCAATAGGTTTAATTTATTACAGCCTGTCTAGGTATTTGTGATACTACTTTAAAAAATTTAAATAATCCATTTTAATAATAATATACAGAGAATTCCTTCAATTACATTGCTCACGGTGACCATAATGTGCCATATAGACAAAGCATTAAACAACAGTGGAAATGATAACACCCTTATAGCATTCGGATTCGGTCCTGCAAAAATTCAGTCATTGCAATGTTTGTTTGTTAAAAAAATAACAAACTTATGTGAAACAGGAAACAGACAAAAATTCATTTACATGTGCAACATCATAAAAGCGAATAGAGATATCCTGCTTGGATCATAGCTATGATGCAGCAGTCAGCTGCAGCGCTTCATGACTTCCAGCCATGTGCATTGCTTAACTATTTATGCTTTTAAAGTGCCCGCCGCCAGTAGCACTAACAGGATTATATAAAGCAGAGCAAATCTCAGAAGGCTTTGTTTAAACACAAACACAATACCGCAGGCCATCTGCCTCTCCAGGTGCGTGCACTCCTGATATAGCGCTGTCATTTATAACAAAGTATGAGGCGCTGAGCAGGAGAGATGTTTAATATCCAGATTAATAAGTAATTGTTACCACAGGTGTGTGTACCCAGCGCTGTGCACCGGCAGCGTGTAAAGGGCTGACCTGTGTGTACCCAGAAGAACGTTATACCCAGCAAGGACTATTAAGTAGTATAGGCACAGAATTGTATGTCTAGCGCCGTCTGCACTCCATGGTGTGTAGAGTTGTGTATCGGGCTGCCTATTACAAACTGTTTATACCTGGCAGTTATATACGGCAGTGTGCCATTAACTGAACATACTCTCGCATATGTGCTATCAGTATAGATTTTCATATAGTTACCTCCAACATTTACTCACCAGTGGGAATCAGCAGAGCGCAGTGACAGCGTGCATCTTTTTGCGTTTAGGAAGCGCTTAGAACATAAGTATTCTCTCTGGAGTTTTTACTTAAACGCATTATATTTGACTAATATGTATTTCCTGGTTTAGTTTAACTGTCTCAATCAGCACTGTCTAAGATGTCCCTTGGCATGAACTTTCAATCAGCACTGTCTAAGATGTCCCTTGGCATGAACTCTCAATCAGCACTGACTAAAATGTCCCTTGGCATGAACTTAGTGCATTTAAAAAAATATATATCAAATTAATCACATCTAAGCAGTGCGAGCGCTGCTGGTGGTGTTTGTCCTGTTATTTGTACCCGCAGTGTGTAACTCGCAACGTGCACCCAGAACGGTTTATAGGCAAAGTGCACCCAGAAAAGCGTGTGAGCAGCGTGTACCTATTGGTAGAATACGAGGCCTGAGAAGGAATCAAGTCCAGCTAGCTTTGATATTTTAAACCACATGCATCCAGCACCGCCGAGGGAGGGGAGGGGTGGGGGGGACTCATACAGATAAAGTTGCGCCACTGCGCTTATATGTTTGTTTGCAAACTAAACACTGGCTCTGCCAAAATAGCGCGGACCGAGGCCTGGCGGATGCATTCAAAACTAACATTTCTTTCTCCCTAATTGCTGGGTCTCTCTCAGCAATACCCCAGTCTGTGAAGTCCACTAGCACACTTGACAGGACAGCTCAGTGGGTTAAGACCCGCTAGCAGCCGCGGCAGGCATGCTCACCGGAGGGAGGGGGGAGGGAGCGCGGGGGGGGAATAAAAATAAACAAATAAATAAAACGTTACTTACCAATCAGACCGGGGGTCCCCGCTGGTGCCCGCCCGGCCGCTGCTGCAGGTTCAGCCGATTCCCGTCACCCGTGGTGGTAGCAGTGAACACGAGGTGTGTCTGCCTCGACGAGGAGGCTCTGACATCACACTCGCTCCTGGCTGGCTGGCAAGTACCGCCTACCTCTCAGCCAATCCAGACGCTGCTCCAGCAGCAGCGCCAGATTGGCTTGAGCAGTAGTGCACATGTTCTGTTTGGGGCTTAAAATTTTTTGCGTCCAGCTCGAACATGTGCACTAGGCTGCTCATTAGAAGAGCGGCATGGAACAACCCTCGCTCTTCTAATGAGCAGCCTAGTGCGCATGTTCGGGCTGGTCGCAACATTTTTAAGCCCTAAACAGAACATGCGCACTCTTGCTCTGCGCTCCGCCGACCACTTGAATTGATACATATTATTGTTGAATCGATGCACTTGCACTGAACTCCTGCTGCCCGCCCCCTTTTGAGCTGACTGGCTCCGGCGGCCTGTGTATGTGATTGTGTAATTTGCAAATGTGAGTGAGAAACGGCAACGGCACGCACGCTTCTTACTCAACTCGACTCGTGCCTCAAATTAATTAGTGGGGCAACGCCCAAGCGCCCTAATGGATGCACCGCCCCACCTAGTTGGGCCGCTTCCGCGACTCACTGTGCTCGCACTCAGCGGCCGCCCTCACTACTCATTCGCCTCTCCCCGTTATTGTCCGCCTTACCGCTCTGCTCCGCTTCTGTGGGAGGTTCGCGGGGGCTGCCTTGCCTTATGGTGCCACGGCCGCTTCTCAGGGTTTTTCCAGGGCTGCTTGGTTTTGCCCCGACCGCTGCGGCGGCTCTGCTGCGTAACATGCATGAATCCACCTGTTGCTTGTGGAGTTTGTTCACCACAAAATTAGAAAAGGACATAGAGAACTTAAAAAAAAAAATATTTACCCTTACTTGAATTCTTTGTTTTTTCAATGATGCTAATCCCGCAACCATAAAGAAAGAGTTCCAGGGCAGATCAACAAAGAGGTTTATTACTTTTTGAGAAACTTCATCCGATTCAGAGGAAGCGAGATCAAGATTCAATTCTCAGACCCAATCCCAGCCTTTTTTTAGGAAGGGCTACAGAGGACCCAGAGGGAGAAGAAGAGAGAGTCAGAGGCCGCCGTCGGCTGGGGTGGATACTTACCACTCGCAGACAAATATACCATCGACAATGATGGATTTGTTTCCTATTTCCATATGTTGTCCGAGGGTGAACTTTCACTAAAGGTTTATTCTTCAATTTTTGAGAAAGTTCAGACTTAACACTGATTTCTCATCCAATCTAGGCAATGCCCCAAACAATATTCCAGGATAGCGCAATACATCTTCCCTCTGTCCCTCTCTAGCTTCAATGCCCCAGAAGTCTATCAGCAATGGTGCTGGTGACATGATTGACACAAGATCTTGTGTGATTTTGTGCACATTTGGAAATACATACTGGATTGGAAAGGTTATATGTGTGAAAACAAGCATGGAAGCAATCATGCTTCTTAATGTGAATGAGTCGTCCACTAGGCGGCCATTGAAAGAGACCCTAAGGTGCTGGATAATGGAACAGGGAGGGGTCTTGACGCGATGATGGCACAGTCAAGGCACTCATTAGGGGAATCTCCAACAAATGAAGCCACAAAACAACTCCACCCCATGCACATGATGTCCTCGCCCTCTCCTTACAACCGCTTCCCCTGAAGCCCGCCCTGCCAGCATGAACGTGGCCCTCTGCCACACCACAGGCCATACTTGTCGTCCCATGGGAAAATGTTTGTGAGTACTCATTGTGCAAAGTATTCTGGTACAAACTTGAGGGTGTTTCCTTCCTCATTTAGGTTACCTGCTGTGTAGGCCACTTGCTGGTTGGTAGTAGGCTGATGGTTGTTGTTTCCTGGTTTGTCCGATGTCAGCAGACCTTCGGTGTCGGCCCTGCGCCAAACACTCTGGGTTATGTTTGCGACCGATCCAGTGCTGGGCAAGTGATCCTTTTTTCCGCTGGGTTGTTCCTAGAGCCGGACCACCCTAACTTTGGCGGGATCAATTTTACTGACTGCTCATCCCTTATTGGAAATGAATTAAGTTCAGTAGAGTATTTGATTGCCATTTCCGGTTGAAGCTCCCTTGGGGCTAGCTGAAGATTAGATTGGCAAATAGGAGTGGCCGAGACAGCATGGGGAATCTATGCCCCTTGAGAGACTGACAGTGCTGTTGTTGGAGTTGGTGAAAATCGGTGCAAAGTTTTTTTTGCTTCCTTCATTCTGCATGTCGTTTGGCCACATGCTTCTACCTCCTTTCCGAAGTTGTTGTGGTTGAATGAATGTTTGTCTTCATCTCCAGCCTGCGCTGGCTGCCGTGGTGGCCCTGGGGTGGTAGATTGTTCGTCGAGTCTTGGGGTTGTCCCCTTTTCTACAGTCGTGAGATTCTTATCCTGTGTCTCCGCTGATGCTGAGAGTTGTTGATTTGTGGGTCCCGACATCTCAGGCAGTGTCAACCTGAATAGAAGGGCAAAGTCTTTCTGGTTGGAGATGAACTTTTGGTTCCGGCCGTTCCTCCTTTGGGCGCATCTTTGCTTTGCGTTTGAATTGTCATTTAATTTTGATACTTGAGAGTTTGGATCTGTTCCGGGTCCCCAGTCAGGCCAGTTTGCCTGTTCCGGTGCAGTTGCTTTATTGAGTCCGTCGCTTTTGACTTCACAACCCATTGCTGTGTTGAGGGGGAGAGGCTTTTGGACCGAACTCTCTGCATAGTATGTTCTCATGCTGTTTTGTGCCTCTATGGGAGAATGCTCCTTTGGATGGCGCGTGATGGGACTCCGGGCTGCATCTTTAATATGCACACACAGGTTACTCAACATTGAGGGAAGGGAGGCTAGTTTATCGACTATTGGGCCGCATCCACAGCTTGGTTCCCTGTCTTGAGTGTTACCCCAAGTGCCCTGGAGGAAGGTATTTAGAGCTCCTAGTTTCCCATCAATCGCTACTACAAAAACAGCCAGGGTGTTTAATAAAGTTAATTGAGTGTCCATTTTGTCAGATTGGTACTGAAGGGCTTCTACCAAGAGTTGCACTGTTTTGAGTAGACTTGCCCATGCGCTTTCAGAGTTCAATTTTTGCTGGTTCTTTATTGGACTTTTCAGTTCAGTCCCTAGTTCAGGATCCTCTGACCCCTTATTCCCTCTTACCTCCAGGTGCTCCAGAGCATCGGAGTTTTGGAAGCTGGTCTCAGATTCCGCTGATGGCTCTTGTGTGTAGGTTGCCAGCAGTTCCTCTCATTCCTTTGCATTGAGATCACAGTGCTGTTCAGAGTCTCCGGTCTCATGCCTGATTCTAGTTCTAATTCTGGTTCTGGTCTAACCCATGTTGGTGTTAACGGTGTGTGGAGCTCGGTGTTAGATTCTTTTGGTATTAAGATCAGGTTAGGCTTTGCTTCGTTGGTGGAAGACCAGGGCGATTTCTGAGTCCTCAGGCTGCCTAGCTCTATTATTGACAGATCCTTGTGTATGATAGTTACTTTGCGTCTTTTTGATGCGGACCCCCTCTCCCGTCATCTCTGTCTTTGTCACTTCTCTCCTGACCCTCTCCGTTTTTGGTCCTTGTTCGTTGGTTGCTACTACTTCTGCTACTACTTCTACCGTAGTCATCTTAGCAGGCCACTGAGTGTCCTGTAACGAAAGTGTGGCTTTGTTTTGTGAGTCTAGTCCTGAAGCTGCTACAATAGGTGGGTTGACCTCGGACGCAAGTTGGGTTTCTGGTCCGGGTGTTGCGCTTGACCCGAGGGCCAGGCCGTTCCTGCTGCTTCCGTTGTCTAGCGGATTGAGTGGCTCAAGCGGCATGAGTAGGCCCTGGGCAGCAATTGTGCTCGAGAGGAGAGCATCCCCCGCATTTTTCAAGAACTGGAATTTGGTGTAGATCTTAGGTTGTAACAGTGTGGGGCAGCTCTGGGATGCTTTTACCTCATATTGTTGACCCCCCATGATTATACCCTTTCTTGATATAGAGTCGCCCGGCTCTTAGCCCGGTCTGCTTCTGGGGAGGGGTTCAGCCATGCTGCCCTGCGACAACAGGGACAGGGATATTCTTTTGCGTTTCTTGTTTTTTGTCTTAAGCAGGGGACCCCCCCCTCACCCTGCCTGATCTCATTTTCCCTTTGGGCTGGATACCCTTCTTCCCTTGTTCCTTTGTTTCCTCAGCCTCCACACCTTCGCTGGTGCTCCCTCTCTCTTCTATGCTATCTTATCCTGTCCCGAATCCTAGCTGCAGGTAGCGAGCTCTGATGGTGAACGTAGGCGACCGGCGTTGCTGTAGCTGTCAGCTAGCCGGACTGAAAGGGTCACTCTGGGGCAGGCTGGGGGGGGTGATTTAATTTGGTTCTGGCTTCTACTGACCAGTCTTAGTCTGCCATCCGGGTCTTAGCTTGTTCTTAGCCTGCTGTCCCTTGTGTCCCAATTGACCTAGTTGTCCCAATCAAATATGCTAGGGATGCTTACAGACAAAGCAGGGTGAAAGCAGGATGGAGCAGATGAAAGTAGTCATGTTCCCTGGCAGCGGCAGTGGTAGAGAGGGAGGAGAGGCCAGAGAGGGCAGAGAGGTGCAGGCGGGTATGGGTGGAGCCGGTTGGGGTTGGATGGGTCACCTTCCCTGTGCAGCCCAACCTCCACTCCCAATGCCTACCACCCCTTGTTGCCTCTGTTGCTGCTTTCCCCCTGCGGTCAGCGCTGATTGGTTATGGGGAGGAAAGTGGGCAGGTGGGCAAGTGGGCAAGTGAGCAGGGCACACTGATGAGCCGCAAGATGCACCCAACCCAGTGGTGGCTGGTGACATTTGAAAGTGGTGGGGTGTAAATACTGCACTGTGGCGAGCGAGCGTAGTGAGCGTGCCCGAACCACCTACTGGGGTTTCGGGGGGGTTCTCCCCCCGAGAAAATTTTGAAAAAAGAGTGGGCAAATGGTGCATTTTCAAGCAAATTTGAGAAAGAGGTGGCTTGGCGAACACATCTCTGGGAGTAGCCAGACAAGTCTCTTTGCACTTGCACAGATACATCACTCACCCTGCACTCATAGACCCATTACTCACCCTTCCCTGACACATCACTAAGCCTGCATTCACCCATCCACATCACTCACCCTGGACTCACACAGGCACACAGCTCAACCTGCACTCACACAGACATCACTCACCCTTCGCTGCACTGCACTCAATAGGTTTAATTTATTACAGCCTGTCTAGGTATTTGTGATACTACTTTAAAAAATTTAAATAATCCATTTTAACAATAATATACAGAGAATTCCTTCAATTACATTGCTCACGGTGACCATAATGTGCCATATAGACAAAGCATTAAACAACAGTGGAAATGATAACACCCTTATAGCATTCGGATTCGGTCCTGCAAAAATTCAGTCATTGCAATGTTTGTTTTATGGAAAATAATTATTTAAAAAATAACAAACTTATGTGAAACAGGAAACAGACAAAAATTCATTTACATGTGCAACATCATAAAGCGAATAGAGATATCCTGCTTGGATCATAGCTATGATGCAGCAGTCAGCTGCAGCGCTTCATGACTTCCAGCCATGTGCATTGCTTAACTATTTATGCTTTTAAAGTGCCCGCCGCCAGTAGCACCAACAGGATTATATAAAGCAGAGCAAATCTCAGAAGGCTTTGTTTAAACACAAACACAATACCGCAGTCCATCTGCCTCTCCAGGTGCGTGCACTCCTGATATAGCGCTGTCATTTATAACAAAGTATGAGGCGCTGAGCAGGAGAGATGTTTAATATCCTGACCAATAAGTAATTGTTACCACAGGTGTGTGTACCCAGCGCTGTGCACCGGCAGCGTGTAAAGGGCTGACCTGTGTGTACCCAGAAGAACGTTATACCCAGCAAGGACTATTAAGTAGTATAGGCACAGAATTGTATGTCTAGTGCCGTCTGCACTCCATGGTGTGTAGAGTTGTGTATCGGGCTGCGTATTACAAACTGTTTATACCTGGCAGTTATATACGGCAGTGTGCCATTAACTGAACATACTCTCGCATATGTGCTATCAGTATAGATTTTCATATAGTTACCTCCAACATTTACTCACCAGTGGGAATCAGCAGAGCGCAGTGACAGCGTGCATCTTTTTGCGTTTAGGAAGCGCTTAGAACATAAGTATTCTCTCTGGAGTTTTTACTTAAACGCATTATATTTGACTAATATGTATTTCCTGGTTTAGTTTAACTGTCTCAATCAGCACTGTCTAAGATGTCCCTTGGCATGAACTTTCAATCAGCACTGTCTAAGATGTCCCTTGGCATGAACTCTCAATCAGCACTGACTAAAATGTCCCTTGGCATGAACTTAGTGCATTTAAAAAAATATATATCAAATTAATCACATCTAAGCAGTGCGAGCGCTGCTGGTGGTGTTTGTCCTGTTATTTGTACCCGCAGTGTGTAACTCGCAACGTGCACCCAGAACGGTTTATAGGCAAAGTGCACCCAGAAAAGCGTGTGAGCAGCGTGTACCTATTGGTAGAATACGAGGCCTGAGAAGGAATCAAGTCCAGCTAGCTTTGATATTTTAAACCACATGCATCCAGCACCGCCGAGGGAGGGGAGGGGTGGGGGGGACTCATACAGATAAAGTTGCGCCACTGCGCTTATATGTTTGTTTGCAAACTAAACACTGGCTCTGCCAAAATAGCGCGGACCGAGGCCTGGTGGATGCATTCAAAACTAACATTTCTTTCTCCCTAATTGCTGGGTCTCTCTCAGCAGTACCCCAGTCTGTGAAGTCCACTAGCACACTTGACAGGACAGCTCAGTGGGTTAAGACCCGCTAGCAGCCGCAGCAGGCATGCTCACCGGAGGGAGGGGGGATGGAGCGCGGGGGGGAATAAAAATAAACAAATAAATAAAACGTTACTTACCAATCAGACCGGGGGTCCCCGCTGGTGCCCGCCCAGCCGCTGCTGCAGGTTCAGCCGATTCCCGTCACCCATGGTGGTAGCAGTGAACACGAGGTGTGTCTGCCTCGACGAGGAGGCTCTGACATCACACTCACTCCTGGCTGGCTGGCAAGTACCGCCTACGTCTCAGCCAATCCAGACGCTGCTCCAGCAGCAGCTCCAGGATTAGCTTGACCAGTAGTGCGCATGTTCTGTTTAGGACTTAACATTTTTTGCAACCAGCCCGAACATGCGCACTAGGCTGCTCATTAGAAGAGCGGCATGGAACAACCCTCGCTCTTCTAATGAGCAGCCTAGTGCGCATGTTCGGGCTGGTCGCAACATTTTTAAGCCCTAAACAGAAGATGCGCACTCTTGCTGTGCGCTCCGCCGACCATTTGAATTGATACATATTATTGTTGAATCGATGCACTTGCACTGAACTCCTGCTGCTCCGCCCCCTTCTGAGCTGACTGGCTCCGGCGGCCTGTGTATGTGATTGTGTAATTTGCAAATGTGAGTGAGAAACGGCACGCACGCTTCTTACTCAACTCGACTCGTGCCTCAAATTAATTAGTGGGGCAATGCCCAAGCGCCCTAATGGATGCACCGCCCCACCTAGTTGGGCCGCTTCCGCGACTCACTGTGCTCGCACTCAGCGGCCGCCCTCACTACTCACTCGCCTCTCCCCGTTATTGTCCGCCTTAGCGCTCTGCTCCGCTTCTGTGGGAGGTTCGCGGGGGCTGCCTTGCCTTATGGTGCCACGGCCGCTTCTCAGGGTTTTTCCAGGGCTGCTTGGTTTTGCCCCGACCGCTGCGGCGACTCCGCTGCTGCTCTCTGCTCCGTGCGTAACATGCGTCACGTGATTCTCCTCTGAATCCACCTGTTGCTTGTGGAGTTTGTTCACCACAAAATTAGAAAAGGACATAGAAAACTATAATAAAAATACTTACCCTTACTTGAATTCTTTGTTTTTTCAATGATGCTAATCCCGCAACCAGGGCAGATCAACAAAGAGGTTTATTACTTTTTGAGAAACTTCATCCGATTCAGAGGAAGCGAGATCAAGATTCAATTCTCAGACCCAATCCCAGCCTTTTTTAGGAAGGGCTACAGAGGACCCAGAGGGAGAAGAAGAGAGAGTCAGATGCCGCCGTCGGCTGCGGTGATATCTCACCACCACAGACAAATATACCATCGACAATGATAGATTCGTTCCCTATTTGTAATCTTTTGAATCATACGTTGTCTGAGGGTGAACTTTCACTCAAGGTTTATTCTTCAATGTTTGAGAAATATCAGACTTAACACTGATCTCTCATCCAATCCAGGCAATGTCCCAAACAATATTCCAGGATAGCGCAATACATCTTCCCTCTGTCCGTCTCTAGCTTCAATGCCGCAGAAGTCTATCAGCAATGGCCGCCCGGTCACGTGAGCGACACAAGATCTTGCGAGATTTTGTGCACATTTGGAAATACATCCTGGATTGGAAAGGTTCTGTGTGTGAGATCAAGCATGGAAGCAATCACGCTTCTTAATGTGAACGAGTCGTCCACAAGGCGGCCATTGAAAGAGACCCTAACGTATGGAACAGGGAGGGGTCTTGACGCGATGGTGGCACAGTCAAGGCGGTCATTGGGGTAATCTCCAACAAATGAAGCCACAAAACAACTCCACCCCATGCACATGATGTCCCCGCCCTCTCCCTCTCCCTCTCCTTACAACCGCTTCCCCTGAAGCCCACCCTGCCAGCATGAACGTGGCCCTCTGTCACCCCACAGACCATACTTGTCGTCCCATGGGAAAATGTTTGTGAGTACTCAATGTGCAAAGTATTGACGTGAGATGATTTTATTGCAGACTATATATGCGTATCTCTCCATCAGCCTGTTGAGTAGTAATGCATCAGTGCTTTAAGGGGGGTTAAAAAGGTGGGAGGGTCTTTGGAAGGAGCATAGTAAAGATACGTAAGTGAAGAGACGTGGCCTATGAGAGTAAGGGTTTGGCTTAAAACATGATCTAGAATCCTGTTCTTCAAACAGCATTCCTCCTCACCAATATTTGGGCACCTAAAATAAGCCGGACATATTGGCTTGACCAATGCTTGTTAGTAGTATCTGATAAATGAGTTACAGCAATGACGATGGTGCAAAGTATTAGAACTGAAAATGTTTAAATTCTAAAAATATGAGATAAATTAAACATTAGTGAGAGCTGTGGAAGGGGCAGTGGTCTTCAGAGTGCTTCGCTCCCTCCATTCTCCCCTTCCCAGCACTTTCTTCTGCTATCTCTTGTCTATTGATACTTATGCCCTTTTTCTCCCCTTGTCTTTCTGAAATCCTCCATATGCATATCTTACACGTCATTTCCTTCGTCTTCATCACTGTCTGTTCCTTCTGCATGAACCTCTGTGTCACCTCCCATTCGCTTTCCTCACCTGTAGACACAGCACTTTCTTTTCCTCTGATGCTGTGAATATTTTGAAGCTGTGGATATACCTCCTTCAAACATTTTCACATAAAACTGTAATTGCAATTAGCAGATTTGGGACAACTCCTCTGTGCACTCTGCAGAGAGGCCAAGGATTGCATGGGCATGAAAGATGAAAACATCTGTGACCCAGTAACAGCCATTATGAAAACCTCACAGTGCGTTCAGCTTCAGCTCTGGAGCTCTCAATCGTGCCCCGAGATGAAGACACACTCATACCCAGAAACTTATCAGACACCTAGAAGGGGCTCACTTTACAGTATGCACAATACAAGGCCCAAATACTGCACAGAAAAACGTTGGAAATGCAACAATAGAAAAAAGCAAATGCCCCTAGACAATGAAAGATGAAGTCAAATGTGTAATGTAGACAGGGGCTGCATCGCTGACATGGGTTGGTTTCAGGGTTTTTACAGTCATTATTGAAAAATGGATCATATGTAAGGGCCTGAATATGGAAGCCTGGTAGAGAACTGTTTCAAAGTCAGTTATCAATTACTGTTAGATCCGATCACTGGCAGGACTGGCCCTCTTAAAGGCACTGAATGCACAGCAGACCTTTTCAAGCAAGCAAGTGATAGGGCAGGGTTTTTTAAAATCTAATTTGCTTAGTAAAATCGCCAAAGAGAATCCTCACTGATCATGTGCACCGTTGATTATTGACTTGCAGTGTAAAAAAGGAGCTAACATCAGCAATACATTTCAAGTACAGTAAAACCAACGTGGCTCCACAAGAACAACAGAGAGGATGGTGTTCAAACATTAACAATTTAATTCAAGGTACAAGTCAAATAAGTCAGGGAAATAGGAAGGAAAATATTGAAAGAGAATATATATTAAAATGATCATGCAATCTGAATTTGTAAATAATTGAAAAAATACGCAAAATAGGAATATAGAATCACAAAGAGAAAGTTAAATATGAACCAAGCAGGTTCCATAAAGCAACTCCCCTCAAAGGAGTCACCATCCAGGTGACCTTGGATGTAACATCAGTCCGGTCTGCCAAGTACAGGAGGGTCTCTCCCACCATCTCAAGTCCTCATATCCGAGGTAAACTTCAAATTAAAAGTTCAGTAGAGTACTAATCTAATACAATGGACAATAAGCCTATTCTAACTTAACAAGGCACATGATAAGCCACCTGCAGAGAAGAGGAAAAACAAGGCACTTGCGAGACATATTATGGAAATACAACGTGTGCAACTCGGACCTGGTTACAAGTTAGGCCAACATTAGCTTCACAATAGGTTCTAAACAAGTGGAGGTAGTATTAGTGAATATGTAGAGCACATTTGGGGGGGCAGAGCTTGCCTGAGCTCAAGATGGCTGCGTAGAGTGTGAGCTCCGACTAGCCATCTAAATATCCGTAAGAAATCCTGCATCTGAGCTGACTGCGACGCAGCTAAATGTGGCCCAGAGGAAGCGGTACGGAATACCAGACGAGTGATCTGCTTGCTGGCTCCTGTGGTTGAGCGAAAGAGCTGCTATCGGGGCGGCGGAGGAGGTCCAGCCCCGGCCTACGGACGCCGCTGAAGCCCCAGGGCGGGCAGCATTACCGGAGGCGAGCGGTCGCTGGCTGGCGAACCACGAGGGCGCCCGGCCGGAAGAGACGACGCACGGTCAGAGCAGCGTATCGTGCGAGAAGAGCACATTGCTACCCAATCCCTGAGCGGCCAGCAGTGAAAAGTGCGCCGCCCGGGAAGACACAGGAGGCAAGGCCTGGTCTGACGGTGCAGCGGAACACCCCTCCGGCCTAGCAGCGATATCGAGGCGGCTGGGAGGAAGTACCGCAGAGCTGCGAGATTGAGGCACGGCAGTTTGCCCAGCGGGCCTGGTGAGTGCTTACCCCTTTTGACGGGAGCGGGGCATGCGGCCTGTAGCGCGCACTACGGGAAGCGGCCATTTGCATGAGCAGGCCGGCGGTGTGTTGCGGGCTGCCGGGGAGAGCTGCAGCAACGCCTGGGAGCCTGAAAACCACACTAGAAACCAGCTCTCAATGAACTTTGTGCAATAAGTAGGGGAAGCGCAAGAAGTACGAAGGGCGATAAGCTGAAAGGGGATCTGAGAGGAAGGCAATCCGTCCCTCCCTGGTTGCAGCTAGATGAGAAGACACATATACTATTGCACAGCAGTGTGGCAAAAAGGGGGTAAGGTGTGCGCCTACCACACGATCGCTGAACACTCCGAGCTGCACGATAAGAGAACCGGGGAGCGATACTACTGCTCGCCTCGTGGGGAGAAGCCCTCAGTGAAACAGGGCTTGTGGCGGAGGTCCCTTTCCCGAGGTCGCTGCCTGTAAAGATACCTGGCACCATCTTGGATTGTGTGGCAGGAATAGGCGGTGTAAGGGCAACAGTCACTGCCCCAGAAGCGCATGAGGGCTGCGTGCACACAGCTGCATCGGACGGACACTGAGCCAGAAACAGAGGTACGGCCATGGGTAAGGTGGACAAAACGCACCCTAAAATCCACTTTGAGCAGAGAAAACCGAGGTTGAGAGACCCGGAACCAGAGCAAGCGACTGTTGCACACTCAGAAATGGCGGAGCCAGCAGAAGAAGACATACTTTAAATCCTAGCAGCCGTGCAGAAGAGCGAGGCTACCATTGATAGTAAAATAGATTTTTTAGCATACCGAATGGATCGTATGACTGAGCGTTTGGACAAGCAGGCTGAGTGGCTCGATATGACGGAGAGGCGAGTGACGGAAGTAGAAGAAGCTCATACAGAGATGGACACTGAACAAAGGCAGATGGGGAAGCTGCTCAGCACACTACAGGACAAGGCAGAGGACTTGGAGGCCCAATCCCGGAGGAGCAACATCCGAATTACAGACCTTCCGGAATCTACCTGTATGGGAAACATGGAAATTTATGTGGAGGAACTACTGGTATCATTATTGGGCCGGGAGACCTTCTCTCCTATGTTTGTGGTGGAGCGCGCCCATCGCTCACTAGGCCCAAGACCTCCGCCAGGAGCTGCGCCACGGCCCATAATAGCTAAACTGTTGAACTATAGGGACAGAGACGCGGCTCTGAGGGTTGCCAGAGAGAAACGGATTCTGCAACATGAAGGTTCCACAATATCACTTTTTCCCGACTTCACGTAGCGAGTGCAAGAAGCAAGAAGGCAATTTGCCCCCCTGAAGAGACAGTTGCGTGAACAGAACTTGGACTACGCCATGTTGTACCCAGCGCGTCTAAGGGTGAATAGGCAAGGAAAGTCCAGGATTTTCACAGACCCCAAGCTTTTGCAGAAAGCTCTCAAGGAGTGGTCGAAGAATGCTGAGAGACGAAAGGAATCGGACGACTGCGAAGGGGCACATGGAGGAAGCTTTGACGAACAAGACTAAGCGGGACTCCGCGCATATTAGCAGCTAAGGTCCTGACTTTTTGAAGGGGGAAGGGATACACAACTCCCAAGCTGCAGCGCTAGAGGGATCCAGGGATATGTTAGAATAGAGCGCGCTGGTCCTTAATGTGCATAAGGATAGAACGCTAGACGACACTGCACTCGGACTGGTGGCTTAATCAGACAGTTGTCTCAGGGCGAGAGTATTATAGTCATGAATCTCAGAGATGTCAGTCAGATGTATACTATAAGTTAGATGGCACACAGAAGACAACTAGTCTACTGGGGAGTAGTAAAGGGTGAGCTGGCAACATCCGCCCACGAGTGTGAAACACAACATGGCGGTATGCCAGAAAGGTTTGTTGTTGGAAACAGTTACATGGGATCCTGGTTACGCTGAGGCGGAGAGTGGGGGGGGGAATCGACTGTGCAAAGTTGGGGTGAGCACGGCGTGGGAGGGGGGAGGGTTCAGAGTTTCAATTTGTTGGCAAATATTATTGTAAGATCTCTTAAACCTGGCATGCAAAGCACATCGGTCAACAATGGAGAGCATAGGGACAATATGTTTGTCGTACACTGTGCTAGATTAATGAAACTCACTAATTATAGTGCAGACTCAGACCTGCAGTGTGAGACTGCTAACATGGAATGTTCGCGGCCTCAACGATCATAGGAAACTTCAAAAAGTATCTGCCTATTTCACTCGGCATGGGATAGATATTGCGCTAATACAGGAGTCTCACCTGCCCACTAATAGCAAAATGTTGACAAATAGGTGTTTACAGGGTAATATACACACAGCAGGATTCACTACACATGCAAGAGGAGTGATAACATGGGTGGGCCAAAAATTGGGGATTACGTTGGAAGCACTGGAAACGGACCCGGAGGGCATATTTGTCAACTCTAGGTGCTGTGGGAAGGGGTCAGACTTTGTTATAGTGAATATATATGGGCCAAATTATGATAACCCGCGGTTTTATTCAGACCTGCTGGAGAAGATGAGTAGGTATGAGGCTCTTCCTCAGCTTTGGGGCGGAGAGTTCAATTGCGTGATGGACCCGACACTTGATCGATTGGGAGGCCCGGCGTCCCTCAGCAGCTGCCAGGGTCATCCTAGATGCGACAGATCAGCTAGATTTGTGTGATGTATGGAGAGTGCACTCGCCCGGACAGGGGGGATACACCCACTACTCAGCATATCATGATCTACATACTAGAATCGACTATTGACTCTGCTCAAGGGAGTTATACACTCAGATCCGTGCATGTGAGATTCACCCCTGTACTTACTCAGACCACTCCCCGATAATGCTGGTTGTGGATTGCCCACTAAAGAGAATTCCCCCTTTCACTTGGAGGTTCTCACCATACTCGCTGCTTGACAATGTCTTTAAAACAGAGATTGCTGAAGCCATAGACAGTTTCTTTGATATAAACATTGGCTCGGTAGACACATTTTCGATAATATGGGACACATTCAAGGTGTACATACGAGGGATCGCTATGGCCAAGCATTCAGGGGTCCTTCGAGCGCTTAGAAAGCGACTTGCTGACTTGGAAGATCGACTGAGAGGGCTAGTGTGAGATATCCTCGAGGGGGCAGACAGCAGCATTGAGGAGGAACTCAAACTAACATTACAGGAATATCATGACACGGCAGATACAGAAGTTAAACATTTGGGAAAATATGCTACGGCCCGCACCTATGGAGAGGGAGAAAGACCGGGTATGGTTCTTGCCTCCCTATTGAAGAATAGACGAGAGAGGACGGGAGTGGCAGAAATTCACTCAGAGGAGGGAGAGACGCTCATAGATCCGATTGAGATAGCCAACAGATTTAGACAGTACTACTCAACACTATACAGTGCTAAGGTAGCAGGCGACACAGAAATCTTGGACTACCTGGAGTATATTAAGCTACCATGGTTGACGGATGAGTATAGAGAATACTTAATGAGGCCGCTAGATGCGGAGGAAATAAGAGCAGTGTTAGCAAGTATGAGGGCGGGGAGCGCTCCAGGTATAGATGGACTGACTGTCTCCTTTTATAAAGAATTTAAAGATCAACTTATACCACATTTAATAACTTTATTTGAAGAGATGAGTGAGGACAGGCAGATGCCCCCCTCGATGAGGAAAGCCCTAATAGTGACGATATTGAAACCCGAAAAATCCCCCGCTGAGTGCTCATCGTACCGTCCACTCTCACTCTCACTCTTAAATGTAGATACCAAAATATATGCCAAAGTGCTAGCAAACCGATTGGCTCAGTTGATCCCGCAGCTGGTGGCGCCAGAACAAGCTGGCTTTGTCCCACGGCGAAACCTGACATACAATCTGAGAACAGTGTTCGGGGCTATACAGCACACTAGGCAGGAAACAAAAGCGGTAACAGTGTTTTTAGACATGGAAAAAGCCTTCGATTCAGTGGAATGGGTGTTTATGAAACAAGTGCTGGTACGGATGGGATTGGGCGATATATTTTTACAGATGGTAGTTGTCTTGTACAACTCTCCCACTGCCAGAATCAGACTTGGCAACATGGTCACTGCCCCCATTAAGATAACTAGAGGCACACGCCAGGGATGCCCACTATCGCCGTTATTATATGCCTTGGTTGCTGAGCCACTTGCTTGCGCCCTTCGCGAGTACCATAGTCGGAGGGGAATACGCTTCCCGGGTTATAACTCAATCATATCCACATATGCGGACGATACACTGCTATATTTATGAGACCCAGAGAATAACTTGTCGCCAGTACTCCGATAGGTAGTCAAATATGGAGAGTTGTCGGGGCTTAAGGTCAATTGGCCTAAATCAATTATATTCCCGCTCACCCCAGCAGCACTACCTTTTGAACCCGAATACCCCCTGCAATGGACAACCGAGCCAGTGCGATATTTGGGAGTGAAGGTACATACGGACTCGGAAGTGGTTTTTAAAGAAAACTATGGGAGGGCAGTCAGTAAGCTAGAAGAGGATATAGCACGATGGAATCGACTGCCCCTATCGCTTGCGGGGCAGGTGTTACTCATGAAGATGGTCATACTTCCTAGATTCTTATTTTTATTCACAAATATCCCTATGGTCCTTCCAAAATCCTTTTTTAAAACAATCACATCGCTACTAGTTAATTTAGCTTGGGCTGGAAAGCAAGCAAGGGTTAGTTGGAGCATACTTACACTCCCGTATAACATGGGTGGCCTAGGTGCCCCAGACTTGGACTTAAAATATAGGGCGGCACAAAGCTCGCACGCCCACTACTGGATACATGAGATTCCTGGACTCCCCCATATACAGATCGAGAGGATGGTGGCGGCTCCCCTCCCATTGCCGGCCCTACTGTTCAAACCTCCTATCCGTAGAACTGGGGTTTTGGACTCCGTAAATGTAGTCACACACGCCTGGCAGCATTTACTTAATCTGCAGGCGGGAGCCATATTATACTCCCCATTGATGCAAATAGAATGGTGCCACTGGTTACCGTTATGCAGCGAGTGGGGAGTTACTCGCGCTTTAGACTCCGTACACATTAGGACAATAGGGGATATGTTCCTGGAGGGCAAAGTAAGAGAGTGGACGGACTTCGAAGCGGGAGGGCAACAGGGCACACTGCTCACAAGATTTCACTATCATAGGATGAGACAAGCATTGAAAGACATATTAGGAAACGACTTAACAGAACCGCCAGACGTGACTGCCCTTACATACATAATAAAGTCAGACACAACAGTGAAGATAGTTTCTAGTATATACAAAATAATGCAGGACTACCGGAAAAATCATTACACCAAAGCCAGGCTGGAATGGCAGACTGACTTGGGGGAGATTCTGGATGATGATATGTGGAGATACTGTTGTGAGAACACGAAGCATATCTCCTTAAATGGGCGCCACCGATTAATTCACTTTAAATTCCTAAACAGGGTCTACTACACACCGGAAAGATTGCATAGGTATGGACTGCGAGAAACTGCTGAGTGTGAACGCTGTAGAGAGAACTCAGCAGGCTTTTTTCATTTAGCCTGGTTATGCCCAGGGATTGCTCATTACTGGAAACTGATATTGAAAGCCCTGGGAGACATTACAGGTATGACATTGACCCCAGACCCTTTGCTAGCGCTGTTGGGGTACTCCAAAAACTTGCCAAAAGCAGTGAGATGCTTGGTTGATATGGGGCTGTTATTAGCTAGGCTCAGAGTAGCGATCTGTTGGGCCTGCGGTCCGACTCCCACAGTGGCGTGCTAGTCCAAAGATATGGTATACTGCAATACGCAGACAGAGCTTTACAGTGAACTACTTCCATCTCGGAACCGCCCCAAAAATTTTTGGGGGCTCTACCAAAGTTACACGTCCACAAAAGAAACTGCGACACCGAGCTTAGACAGCCCTAGTAAGTGAGCAAATACGGCACCAGACATGATGCATAGTAGCAGATATATCGCAGAAGACTTCTGATAAAATTATCACTTTCACTGTAGACCGTGGGTGCCGCCTAATGCGACTGGTAGACTGGTGTTTTATGTCGACAGGTATGTCTCTTTGCCCAATAATGTTGTAAGGCTATTTATGCAATGTTACCGATGGGTTGCTTTGATTCCACAGTGTTAATAATGTAATGGTTCACTATGTGGGACAGTCTAAGAAGATGTATTGTAAGATGCTTTGCCAAGAGAAACGCATGTACGTTTGAATGCCAATAAAAGTTAATAAATAAAAAAAAAAGAATATGTAGAGCACATTTAAGAAGGATTTACATTCCATTCTATATCAAAAACATTTATTATTATTATTCCACTAACAATATGGCTGGCTCTCATCTACATGAACGCATAGCCACTCACTACATTTGATTGAGGAAATGCAAACAGATTAATACAGTTAAACTGACATTAAGTATATATTGCATCTAAAGGTGTAGAGCACTAAAT
Source organism: Calotriton arnoldi (assembly GCA_963921515.1). Lineage (NCBI taxonomy): Eukaryota > Metazoa > Chordata > Amphibia > Caudata > Salamandridae > Calotriton > Calotriton arnoldi. Next base: position 1,665,612 of record CAWUFW010002915.1, read on the forward strand.
TACGTGCTCCAATTCCACCTCTGATGGCTATAATAGCCATCCCACAGTTCAAATGAATCTTCTAAGACCACCTCAAGATCCTGTTCTCTTCAACATCTTATGCCTTGACGTCTCCAGTTGCTTCATCTCATCATAGACCTTGCACTGCTTCTCTTCTAACTCAGTGTCATCCCCGCCCCTCCTAATTCCCTTTACTTCAGCCACCCCTTTCTTTGAGGTCATATATTTCAATCCCTTAAACATAGCAAATAAACTAATCAAACAAATGTCAATAATCAAAATTGGCCTGAATATAGCACCTAAAAGCCCACTGTCTAGAAAGCCAGGCCAACTACCTAATCCAGCAAATCCCTTTCCAATTGCTTCCTAAGATCCTGTCACTTCCAAATCCTCCAATTCAGATTTCAATCCAGTGATATTCTTCTCAAGCCCTCTTATCTCTTTGCTCTTATCAGTGATAAAGGGGCAACATTGTTGAACCTTCAGCATCTTACAGACTCTGCCCTCTTTTGCCAAAAAAATATCCAATGCAAGTTGTTTTTGCAAGACCATTGACCTAATAGTCACTAGTTCTGTATCTACAGCCAACAATACGCCAGCAGTTTTTGTAGCAAGTTTTTCCACTATTGTGGTTAGCTTTGTAATCTTTAAATAGTTTAAAAGGACACCTACTGAAGGAATCATAGCTCCAAAAATAATCTCCTACTATTTGTGAAGCACTACTGCCACTACGTTTGTATCCACTAGATGTTCTACTAGACAATGCCTTTCAAGGCATCACTAAATTCTTTGCATGATAACTTTTTGGAAACACCAGGTAAGGTAACAAGTACCTAACCAATTTCTAGACATTTTAAGAAAAACATACTGTCCACACACAAAATAAACTCCCGGAATCACCTGATTGTCTCCTGTAAGAATTTGAGCAGAGCCACATGAAGGTTCAGATTTATGGTCACACACACTCACTTATCCAATTTCAACTTAGGGTATATTTCCTTCTCTTTATACTCATCTTCCTCCTTTTTCCACACATGCTTCAATCAAAACATCCTCTCCTCCATGGACTGAAAGTACATTTTGACCCTGCTTGCCTCTAAATCATGGATAAACTGTTTCTCTATACAACTCATGGCACCAGTCAGATTCAATCTATCGGCACGATCAATGTCAATATTGTGAGGAGGTCGAAAGAAATACCAAGCGCTAACTATCTTATCTGTCTCAGGATAATGGGTCAGCCGCTTATTAAGGGGAACTTTAGAAAGTATATAATCATAATGTAAATATTAATATTCAAAGCGTACCTGTCTATATGGGATGCTAAGCAGAATGCTACATGTGATGTTGTAAAAAAGAGGAATGTGATGGTAAGTGACTCCTTCAACTACCGAAGATGACAAGTGGACGATTACATAGCATTCCTTACCCTCCAGTGTGCGTATGTGCTTGTATAGCAATTGGAAAACGGCTTTTGTTGAAAAGTCTCCCTCTGGAGCATCCTTGTGTAGAATCCTAATGTCAGAACTGTTCATCTTCAACGGGATGTGCATGTAATTAGGCTTAGGTGTGGACATAACAGCATTATTGTCAGCAGGGGAACTTAAATCTATTAATAAAGCAGGCATGAATATAAAACCAATGATTAACACTCCAGCTACCACTAACCTACGCTGCTCTTTGGTTAGAATACCCATAATTTCTCTACAGTCTGATCTTTAGAGTAGAATAGCAGGAAGCAGACTTCTAAATGTTGCCACATTTCTACTTGTGCACATCACAAAGCTGATTTTGTAACTACACTATAATATTGACTTCATGTACAGCAGTCATGTGTCATTCCTAGCCCTACTCCACCTTCTTCTAGAATGTCAACCCTACTCTTCTACTGGAGCTTTGACCTTCCGGAATCTTTGCAATTCAATAAATACAAGGTTCATCGAGCTCAGCCTAGCAAAGTTCAATGAAGTTATGTTCATAGATAGTGTTCATTATGCTGGTTGCAATCACCTCAGGAAATCAAATGCTTTATTGTGCGGGCATCAATCACGAAGGTTCAGTTGGCACTCTTCCCTGATCCCCCAAATCATAAGTGATTGATCAAGTCCACTGTCAGCGTAGTAGGTCCACTCAGGGGCAGAGAAAGTCCAACAAGTCACCCCTTCTCTTTTCGATCTCCTGAGCACTGGCCGTCCGTCCTCACTGTCTCTCAACCCACTCAACTCTGTCTCCTTGGTGACAGCTTGTAGAATGCATGTGATAGGCTCAGTCTTAGTATCTCCTGACCCCTTGGCCACTCTTCTCTCTCCCGGTCATACTGGATCAGCGCCAGGATCACCTGCGCCTGATGCTAGTTCACAGTGGTCACTCCTGATTTGCTCATCACAGACTCAGAGGTTGCCTCAGTTAGGCTTTGACCTACTTGGAACATGGATCATGGGTGGACACTGAAATTCTTGGGTACTCACTTCACCCTCCTTTGCTCCTTCGGGATATCCACAAGGTGGGGTTGCAGATCAATAACAGGCGTTACTGCCTCCTCATCTGGACTTCTCACCAGCTGGGTTTGGGAGGCTTGCATTCAGTTCTGCAGTCCGCCACACTTAACAGCTGTGTTGGTCACCAAGATTTACTGGCTCAATTCATAATTCTCAGACAGGCTTTTTGACGAGGACCCCTGTTGAGAGAGGACAATGGCAGCTCCGACCTGTGAGAGACAGAACGTGTCACATCAGCCAGTCTTTTGCAGTAGTTGAGAACCACACCATCGGCGATATCTATAAGTGCATTAGCAGGCACAGCAGGCAATCTCAAGTCCCCCTCATGAGAATCCAATGGGGAGACAGTCCTGTTCACAGATCAGGAGTACTTCAAGACTCATAAACACCAAGAGCAAATCATCCGGACATTTCAAAGAGGTAAACATGCACACTTTGGCCAGTCGGGACTTCGAAGCCCTATTTATCTGTTCCACAATGCAGAAGCCTTAAGTCGGTAACTAGAGTGCGGTTGCTGTTCCACCTGCAAAGCCACACACAGCATTTTCAGGACTTACACAATATAACCCGGGCATATCTCAGCCTGTTACACACAGGCTTCTCAATAAAATCCTATTGAAGGGACCTCCTGACCTCCCTATATGACTCATGGTGACTGGGTTTCTTCTCTCTATATTTATCTGTTAACAAACAATACATCTGTGACAGAGATTTTCAACCATGATCCTAAACCGAGGATTGAACAATTTCTATCTAAACAACCTCAACACCGTGTCCCTCCCTGTGTGCGGGACCAAGCAAATGTCTGGCCAGCAGAGACAACAAACTGTCAGGTGACACAGGTCTTCCATCTGCTGAAACCAAAATCTCATCCTCTTGTAACTTATTTATTTATAAAGTTTTATATAGCGCGAACGTGACCCTCCATCATTGTTCTTCTGCTCACTTTGCCACCCCAGTTCAGACCCAGCCATATGCAAATCAGTCTTGACCCTGTTCCTCATGGGAACAGTCCAGCCCGAACTGCCAGGCCAGGTCCTCCCTTGACTTGAAACAAGCATCGTAAGACTAGTTTAGGTGTAACACCCCTCATCAGCCAGGCTAGCTTGAATCCAGTGGCAAAGTGAGCAAGGGACCCACGTCTGGGCATACCCTGCCAACTCAGGGTGAACAAAGCAAATACAATAAGATGATGGACGGAGCTCGGAAACTTTTCGGACACTTCCCCGAAACCGGCTTTGCAGTTCGAGCTGGACTGTTCCCATGAGGAGCAGGGTCAAGACTGATTTGCATATGCATATCACCGACACTGCAAACCAAAGCAGACTAGTTAAACAACAATATGCTTCTCATCTATACCGGGATCTTGGACTGTGACAAGTCCGATAACTTCAACTGCTCAATATTTTTTTCAAACTTGTTTTTATTGACATTTTTAATAAAACAAAGACACACCACTATATGTAACCAGACCCCCCAGGATATTGCTGCATAGGTTTGCAAAATTTGCGGCACAAAAGTTGAAATTTAGCGGCACAAAAATTTAAATTTAGCAGAATTATTGTGGCACTTTATTTTACTCATAATCATTCCTTTTCAGTCTTAAATCAATGGAAACTGTTTATTCCACTTTCAAATAGGCATGTTTAAAGTGTCTGAGAGTATTTGTTTGCTATTCTAAATCCCCGAGTCCTGTAATGGCTAGCACATTTTTTCTCATGTTTCTGGCAGCCAATCAGAGAACTTGCGGGTCTCTGACTTCCGCAGGAGCGATATGGCCCAAAGGAAATAAAGATCCCAGGGCCAATCATAACTCTCTACTTTTAAATTGGCGTGCCCGGGAGAGTCTAAGACACTTTTGTAAGCCTAAATGCACCCCTGCGAGGGTCCCGAAACAAGAAGAGAGGGGATGCATTGGTACCCAACGCTGCTCCCTGCTTCCTGTCTACTCTCACCCCTAGAACAGGGTACAGGCACCCCGACCCTGAGCAGTGGCATCAACCCTTCCACTCTCCCGCCACTGACCCTGCTTACAAGCCTACATCATGGTTTGCTGTAATTCGATTCTCTCCCGGCTGCTCATGCACTTAAAACTGCACAGTAAACAACAAGTTGCACATGTGATTATACTGACTGACCCCCACCTACCACCACCCCCTCCTCCAGGGCACAAGTCCTAAAAAAAGAAGTGGGGGAGCTAACCAAGAGAGCAGTTTGCAAGTGACATCATGGCGCATGCCACCATAGCACATGACGACACGACCCGTGGCGTTGCACGTGGGATCACAGGAGGTGATCTCTCTGGAAGTGACATCAGATGTTAAGACCTCACACATAGGTTTGTCAGGTAACTCATGAGTACATTTAAGCACATTATGAGATTTAACAAATTAGATTTTGCTTTGGACTTGCTCCCAAAAAGTGGTGCAATCCCAACGCAAAATCTGGGCCTCAACAATTAACATTTATTTTCCAAAGCCTTGCCACAAAGAAATTGGCAACAAGGAGTAGCATGGCAGTAAATCTCTTCTGCTTAATTGGTTGCAAAGTCTGCATTTAAAAAATATTTTCTGAGGTTAAGGCTTCTGCTACAGAGGTGCCCAGTAAATCTCAGGGAATATTAATAATGGTGAGATAACTCTGGAGGTTAAAGCATTTTGTTGGAGTGATCTGTGTTTTATAACAGCTTAAAAGGTTCTACATGTTCTACCATTTGGTCATGCAGAATGACTTGTACACCGAAATTCCTTCAACATTTACTCAAAAGTTTACATTACAGCATTTTATTTATTATTGGGGTATTTTTATTTTGATCATATTTCTAGACTAAACAGCATGCAAGCGCTTAGGACAAGAAAAACTGAATCAATACATTGATGGACTCAACCAAGTGAAACAGTGTAAACACTTTTGTTTTGTGACATGCATGCGCATAGGACCAACTTGTCCAGGAATAACACCGTATGTGGAGAGCATGTGATGACGATTGGAGCTTACGGATTCTCCACAATGAAGTGGTGATGATGAAGAAGACTACAATTTTCAAGGTCAATGGCCTAATGATAGATTTGTGCGGTGGCGTCCATCAAAAAGCTCCACGCAAACTCACAAATTTAAACCGAGGCATCACAAAAGGTAAAGTAAGAAACATTAATCTAAACCCTTAAGAAAACGGATCAACAAGACACATGAACAGTGAAAACTGATCCGGTAAAACCAACAATTCTGCCTGGGCAGTCAGATAACCTTTAACAGTACCTAACAAAAAACCTTCATGCTTAACAACAGAGCAAACCTGAACATATAGATCTTCCTGCTAAATTAAAAAAAAAAAAAAAAAAAAAGTAAATTGGTATTTGTAAAGCGCGAACTACTCACCCTTACGGGTCTCAAGGCGCTGGGGGCCGTCGTGGAAATTAAGTGAGCTATTGCCCAGAGTCACATGGTGCTGAGCTGAGCTGCCGCTGGAGTCGGGGATTGAACCGTGAGCCCTGTGCTCCGAAGTCAGCTGCCCTGGCCGCTGCACCACACCTCTCCAAATTGGTTATATGTGCTTAAAATAGAAGCCTACAAAAAGGGGCCCAACAACCTGCATCCACTAACTTAGTTGATGAGTGCTTTGCTGCAAGAATGACATACATGAGCTTAGAGGGAAATAAAATTAATCAAACCCCTGTATACCATTTAGTCCCATGCACCTACTTACATAAAGGGACTGAACAAAGTCAAAAGCATGCCTCTCTTAAGTAACTGTGAAGTGATAATAAGCTGTGTTCTTTTGTTTCCCCTCCGTTGTATTTGCATTTAAGTGAGGTTCCAGGCCCAGTCCAGTCAGGATACTTGATCAAAAGGAGCCGCCTGATGGCCCCTTAACTTGGCCTTTATCTTCGACACAGCTGGAGGTGACAATAAAAAGCCCCCCTTGCTGCCAGCACGTTGTTGTTGAGAACGCAATGCAGGAATTGCCCCGCACCCGTGGCTCAGCTCTTCTTGCAGGAGACAGGACTGTTGAAGCTTTCTGCCGTCCAGCCACCAAGACCTGATTTCGCGGGCACTTTTGTAAAAAGCGCTGCCTTTTTTAAAAAAAGTGCCAATTTTGTGATTATTTTGCAAATCGCGAAATCCTGGAGGGTCTGTGTAACTGCGCATCAGACCCTGCTGGAATGCTGGAAGCATCTTTAACCCTACCCACCCACCCATTTACACTTCATGTCGTTCCCTCTGTTCACCATGCACCTACGGCCTGGGAGCCAATCCGAGCTGACCCCTTTCCTTCTAGGTTGAAAGACCAGTTTTGCCCTTCTTCAATGCCCATTTTTCCCAACCCATGAAGCCCAAATCTGTGTCCATTTCTGTTGGCACCCCCAGCCCTCATATATCGTTTTGTCTGCCAGCATTCACCAGTCCATGTCTTTGCTCCAGTCCTACAGTCCAGGATCATCCGAGATACCCCATTTGCGCACAATATTACGTTTTGCTACCACCAGTTCCAGAGCGACCCATATTTTGTGGTACCTTGTGGTCTGTATCTGTTATATTAAGTAATGTCTGGTTCGTGTTCTATGTGAGTCACCAAGGTTTCCCTCATGTTCTTCAACACCTCCTGCCAGTAGGTCTGTTTTAGGACACTCCTAAAGAATATAGAATAAGCATCCCACAACTCCACCCCCGCAAACATTGCTCATTTGTTACTCAACCCATTTTACTTAAGGTGGTCCTGGAACAATATGCTCTAGAGTTGCACGATGAGAAACACAGACCATATTGGCACCTCTCTCGGGCTCGATATCGCCTCTTCTCACTCTTTGTCTTCGAGTGGGCCAAAATTCGACTCCCATACCTCCCTCATCTGCTGTAGTTGACCCGGCATATTATTTACTGTTTTTTGTAGAGGAAGAGGATAGCTCCTTAGCTCCTTTCTCTAAGGGCTCCGGCAGCACTCCTGCCTCCAAGGGGGTGGCATCTGGGACTAGGCCCGGGCAGAATTATAATTCCATTTGCGGAATTATAATTTCGCTCACGGGATTGGTGGAATTTGGTGACTCTGCGTTATGCTTGTAACGTGGAGTTTCTGCCGAATTCCGCCAATCGTCAAGTGGTAAAATTATTCTGACATTCAAGCAGCGCGATGTTCAATGGAACAATGCGAAACTCCATCAACAGGCGCTTGCAAACGCGAGAGCGATTTACCGGCACCTTTTGGGATTTCCGGTCGCCAACAGAGCCTTCCGCGCCATTTTGTAACGCCAGTGGTTGCAAGTGGTCCGGGCTTCTTCTTTAGTAGATTTTGTATTCAAGAAGCAGCTATATCAACTCGAAAATACCATTTCAAGTGATTATTCTACTCAAACAAATGGTTCAGGTTTTTTGTTTAGCGTGAAGCACAGCTTTTTTTATTTTACTTAATTATTTTTAGCAGGAAGGAAGTGCCACAGAGGCTCCAACTTCCTCTTCCTGTCCATGAGGCTCCTCCCAGTTTTTTGTCTATCTCCTGGTCACTTTGTATTCGTGTTTCGAGGTGAAAGGATCACTCTCTTTGTCTGCAATTCCTGCTGCATATACATTGGATATTAAGGACCTTATTTTAAATTGTGACATCACAACAAGTAATGTTAAAAAACCTTTGGATAAGGATGTTGTTTGATAGAGGACATCCACCCGTATATATCTGTGACTTTTATTCAATTTTTAAATTTGATTGTGGTTCTGATGGGTGGCCTGGAGTTGCAGTAGGTGCCTATTTCTTTCCATTCAATTCTTTAGCTTTTAAAAGGGAAAAAGGTGGCACAGTTAACTACTTTTTCTACATTTTTGAGAAATTTGCACTATTCATTTATTTTACCATGTAGCCTAGTCTGCCCACTGGCCATCAAGCCAACAATAGGCATTGGCTATAACAAAACAACTGTTTCTGTGGTATATGCTGTTTTAAAAACATCTATGACTTAGGGATGGCATTGGATTCAATGCAAAATGCCTTTTTTTTGTATTTCACTTTTTTTCCTGCAAAATGATTATTTTGTTGGGGTCATATTTTGATGCCTTGGGAGGATGCGTGTTGTTGGAAAAGTTTTATAGCTGACTTAATTTTCAATTTTGGTATTGCTGAATTAATGGTAGTGTTTTCTTCTTTCTTTACTATGCCTCCTTTGCTAGCCAAGTGGCCCTTTTTGTGTGGCAAATGTGTATGTTTGTCACAGGCCACCATTTTGTCTTTGTTCTCCATGCCATCTGTGCAGCGGCCATTTTGTGTAGTTAGTGCTCATAGGCCTGCATGTGTTCAACTTCTTTGTTGCCCATGCTTCCTTGCTTGATGTTGTTTGTACTTGTGGCCGACAGCTATTTTGTGTAGTAGTCAGTGTGCTTTAGTCAAAGGCCTGTCTATGTTCTTTCTTGTCCATGGCTTCTTGCTTGTTGTTGTTTGAACATGTTTCTTGTGGCCATTTTGTGTAGCCAGCCAGTGTGCTTTTGCCTTAGGCCTGCATGTGTTCTTTGTTGTCCATGCCTTCTTGCTTGTTGTTGTTTGAACATGTGGCCAGCTGCCATTTTGTGTAGCCAACTAGAGTGTTAAATCCTTTTTTCCAGTACTCAAAGTCATTTTCACATGATTTTCTGATTGATTTTTTTTTTGATAATCCTTGATTCTTAATATAATACCCTCCTGATGCTTCCAATAAATGTTAACTTTAGTGTGCTATATGCACACATTGATACGATCTGAGCTAGATTATTAAGAAAATAAACATCTTTTATGTGACCAAGATTTAACTGTAATGACGGTTATATGCCCCCAAAATATTTACAATCTCAGAAAGTTAGAACTGGAACTATTAATGATTAAAATATGTGTGTCACCGCTGTGTCTTTTCTCTTCCCCCTCTTCTCGTTTTATTTAAATCAGACCACAACTCAAATATAGGAAGGGACTTACTTTGTCATTCACTGAATTATATTTCAGATACTACTTGGAACCCATACTGGATAATATATATGACTACGAGTTTGTGCTCTCATGGGATACAATTGAATATGAGGAACATGTATTATTATGGTGGCTACTTTCTGGTAAGGCTCCCGATTGCAATTATATTTTGATATTGTTGATTACAGACCATAGGGAGATTGCCAGTAATTGTATGCCATTTTACTATTTTCAGTGATCTAAGTATAAGGATATATAATACTCCTTTGGAAGGCTTACCTGAAAGTATTTTATTAGGGTGAGTTTGAACTTACTCTCTGGACAGTTGACACTCTACGTTAAATAGGGCTCTTAAAATAATAAAATATCACTTGGTCACATAAGATACCCACTTATGGTAAATACTGATGGTAGGTTTCTTCTTTCCATATTGTTTTAATCAACGTTTGATTATGCACACTGCTGTGCCTTGTTCCCTTTGACAGTGGGTGTCACATTTTGGTTCTATTACCTTGAGCCCTATCCTACCACTTAAAAGCTAATTTTGTGTGCAGCACTTTTTGGCGCTGGAATTAATATGTACAATCTTGATGAGGCTAACACTCACTGTGCTGATTAGTAGACACAAGAGCTCACAGAAATATTAATCATGAGATTATTCCCTCTCCCCTTTTGTAGCCCTGATGAAGTCTCTGGTTGAATACTATTAGATGAAACACGTGTTGGCTACAGGTTTGTACTTTCATTGGAAATATATGAAAATCTGCAAATAAGGCTTCAAGTCTATGACTTTCGCCGGATATATATGAAAAACGGAAAACAGAAGTAAAAAAACCAAGAATCACAACAACGACAATACCGTGTGGACAATCAAGTTTGAATTGATAATGGGTGCTCAGGACTGTTTATGTTAACACACTCACCTACCTTCAGTTCTTCAGGCATTGGCAGTGGCACACTAAAACAAAGTTTTCCTCCCCAGTTTGGGTTTTCTTTATGATTAGCAATCAGGAGGATAACATTGCAATATGCTCCATTTGCCACACAAGTGTTCATTGAGGTAAGCCAGGTTCACACTGTTACTGGAGGCCAAACGTCCCATACGAAAAAACATCCTGCAATCTGGTGGGGACATCTTAAAAAGGTAGTTGGCAGTGGTGGTGATGAGAGAGGGGAAGCAGCTCCAATCACGGTGATAGAAGGAGATGATGAGGAAGAAGATGACAGCTTTACACGAAGCAGCCCTGTCCCCTGCAGTGTGCCAGCCTCTCCCACATCAGCAACCTCCAAATGTCACAAGACTCCGATGCAGCCACCACCGCATTCAGTGGTTCCCCCGAGACACACATTGAGTATACCACCTCCTGGTTCTCTCCGGAAGTCACCATTGTCATAGGCACCACAAAAGAAAAAATCCAAGCTACTATTACGGACATGTTTAGGCAGGAGGGGCCCTACTAACACAAACACACAACGGCATGTTTGTACAACGGTAAGCTGGCTAACATTTTTGTGGTGGACCTCCTGCAAACATCTTGGAAGACTTTAACAGCAAGGTGTTTGAATGGCTTTGACCCAGAGGTTTCAGAATTGGATTTGTTGCCACGGACAATGGCAGTAACATTGTCATGGCAGATGGTGGATATTTCAGGGTCCTGTGTTTGGCGCATTGCATCAACCTGATTGTGCAGGAGTTTCCCAAAAAGAAGACAGTCAGCAACATACTGGCCACTTGCAGAGGAATCTGCACACATTTCAGACATTCTTTTAAAGCCCGGAAGCCGTTGAGGATCATTCAGCGTGCTGATAGAGTACTGGTTAAAGCCCTCATACAAGAGGTGTCAACGCGTTGGAACCCGACCTGCTACATGTTGCAATGTCTGTTTGAGCAGTTCAGACTGATCACTGACCATGTCCTTGAAAGAGGAGGGAATGCAAATAGAAAAAGCATGACCATGGAGATGGAAAAATAGGGGCTGGTCAAATGCCTGGCACACATGCTACTTCCTTTTGAGGTTTTCACACAGGAAGTCAGCAAAGAGGACAGTACGATGAGCCAAGCAATCCTGTTGTTGCATCTGCTACAAAACCAGTTAAAAAAGGTGTTGCAAAGTTTCACCGGTGTGAACGAAGAAGCATATGAGTTGGTTCAGAGCTTAATCCTTCGCTTGACTGTTATTACAAGGCTGCAAAGAGAGATTGTGTCCTCCAAAGAGTTCATCTGTGCCACAATACTTGCTCCAGAGTACAAAAAAATACTGGTCATATTCATTTCTTTTTCAGAAGGGGATGTTTCAAAATACAAGACTTGGATTGTTGATCAAGCGATCAACCTGGAAGAAGAATGGCTGGAAGTTAGAGTCCTGGGCAGAAGTTATGGTGTGCAGCCTTCAACCTCCAAAGAGGGCAGTGCTTCTGTCTGAGAGCAGCCAACACCAGCACCAACACCAGCAACAGAAGAATTGACCCAACCTCTGCAATGGCTTGGTTTCAAGTGGCAGGTCTTAAGTCAAGTACAGAGGGGAGGCAACAGAGGTCGAGGAAGTGGCAGCACCAATAACCATTCCAACAATGGCCCAAGACTATCTTGATGACCCAAAAGAGCAATACCTGGATCAAATCCCATTGGTCTATTTGTATAGGAAGATGCGCCAATAGCCAGAGCTCAGCAGGCTGGCAATAAAGTATCTGGCTTGTCTGGTGGCCAGTGCGTCCTCTGAGCATTTATTCAGTGCAATTGGTGCAGTAGTTACATTCAGAAGGACAAGTCTCTTGCCTCAAAATGTTGAGAGATTGACCATGATTAAAATGAACCAACACTTCATACCACAAGATCCAACACTTCATGCCACAAGATAACACTGTCCCTGAAACAGCACAGGAGGCGGAGGGCAATTGGTCAGACGTGTTAGCTTCTAAACGTCTGGAAGAGCCACCTGAGATTGAGTAGGCCACAATAGAACTTTTATAGTCTAACTGCTTTGCAAAAAAAATGGATGTAGGAGAACATTTATATATTCGGTGTCTGACTTATGCAGCCCGCATGTATTCACATGTATGGACTGGAGTGGAGGTGGACCAGTGTGCGTAGAAGGAGCCCCCCCATTCGCTTAAAGGACATGAAGACAATGCCTCCCATCCCTATCCTTCTTTTCTTCATTCCCTAGCTGGGTTCCCAGCAAAGATCATTAGTTTACAAGACTGCCATTGTTTGTTGATTCCATTGGAAAGGAGGAGATACAATAAACAAATGTACACCACACTTGTTTGAACAGTTAATTAACTATTGCCCATCAATGAGTGATATATATTTAGTGAGTGAAGATTTGTGTGGTGGCAGTGAGGGTGTTGCTCAACTAATTTGTAAACTTGATTTTCTAATGTTTGCGGCCTGATGGGTCATTCTGTTTGGATGATTTCCCCTTTCACACTTTACTAGAATTACTTACATGGTCCACTCCTTGCTGTTCTTTTTTTTGGGTTCTTCAGAGACCAGACCAGTCACTTTAGTTGACAAAGCTATATAAAAAAAATTCAAATTCTGTATTTCTTTTGCTCTTTGTGTTCATCAACAGCATTCCAGGTCTATCTCTCTCAATCTCATTCAGGACTTGGAGTCAGTCACAAAACTACTCGAAGAGCCAGAAGTAGGAAGTTATGAACAGTGCCTTTCCACTTCAGTGGGAAACAACATGACTATAAGAGGCCTACTCCTGTGGACTGGAGGGATTTGCGTTGATTTGGGAAATGGCGAGTAGTGTTCTGGCTCAAATGTCAAACTCCTCTAATTAAGTGGTTATGGTCTGGGGGAATGTAACTGTAGACATGTCACAAGATGGATGCACTCAGCTGTTATGATAGATGGCAGTTGTGAGATTGATCAGCGAGGTACATGCAGTTACTTGACTGGGATGGGTTGTAAAATTGTTCTCACTACTCAGTTAATCGCACATGACTGCACTATCCGATGCTCTTTCTCTGCCTTCTTGGTCCTCATCCACCATGAAGCGTACCTTCTCCTTGACTCTACAATATCGACAATCCACAGGCCTTCTCTTCTTCTGCAAAACAGCACAATAACACTCCTGCTTAATTACCAGACCGGTTCAGTCCTGCACACAAGACGGACATTCGAGAAGAAGAATGCAAGTGCACCATCCATTTCGGCATTTATATATAGTATCATTTTTCTTTTCTTAAAAGTCACAGTTTTTAGAACTGTCTGGGTCCTCCCTAATTTCTATTTTTCAAACCTAGGTGACAGAATAATAAGGTGACTTGAGACTCTGAGGCTGAAGCATTGTTCGCAATGATTTTGTTTACTGAACTGTGCCATTCCTTCATTTCCTCCCAGAACCGATTGATGATGATGTGCTGCTCATCGACCTTATGAATGTTGTGTTTGTCTTTGTCACATCTTTTACCAAATCTCCGTTCCCATCCATTCATCGAACCCCTGACCCTCTTCCCCCAGACTGTGTGATATATTGTGTGATATATTGAGATGCAATTTACACCGTAAATGGATCACATACGTGTTGGGGTGTTTCTGGTAAACACCAACTCACTATGGAATCTTCTTACCTGAACAATAGCCGACGCAAGCCGACGCAAGCCCCACTTACCCAACCAAGCATGAAAGAAATAACATCATCATAGTGCAGAGTCTTAGTTAGAATAATGTCTGTCCCACAATAGGTAGTACTAGTGTGCACTATTAGGCCTGATTCACAAAGGTAAAGTTACACTTTTGGTGTAAGTTCACTCTTGCAGTTTAACTGAACTACCAGAAACTTTACAATTATAAGTAGTAAACTTACAAGTAGTAACTAACTAAAAGTAGTAATAGTAACTCCTTTTAAAGCGATCAGGATTACTTACTGCTTGCATAGTTACTACTTGCAAAGTTACTACTCAGAAAGTTACTGATGGAAAAGTTACTAGTTGTAAACTTACACTGCAAGAGTAAACTAACATGAAATGTGTAACTTTACCTTTGTGTATCAGGCACTGTGTTGCTTACGAAATCTCTGCAACATGAGGTAACCAAAACATCTCCAGAGTCCTGAGTCAAGGATTTTGTAAATTTAGTTTTTTTTGTTTTAATTAATTTAATTAAATAGTTACGAGCTCCCCTGCTTAGAAGTTACTACTGCTAGTTTTTGTAATATGAGTTTTTTGTCATGGTGGTCTGGTGGGTCTTCGATGACCCACTAACTCTATGTTTTCTTTCAGTGTAGTTGCCTGTAGTGGATAATCTTTCTGAATACTCCTACAGTTGGAGTTCACCTCATTTGGAATAGGTGGGAGTGGGACCTCGCTTTGTGATGCCTTCCCTGTTAGCACAAAAACACTAATACTACCACCATTAAGCAGGCCCTTTTGAGAAACCCTGCAATAAGGTTTGGGAAGATTGTGAGAGGTATCTACCATCGCTTAATCTATTCAGGTAAGAACTTGAACAACTAGTTAATAACTTATTACTGAAGTTGTCCTTTGGAAGAGAGATAATATTACATATTTGTGTATCTTGTTGGCAAACTTTATTAGTGGTCAATAATAGTTACAGAGGGTAGTGTTAGAATGGACCCGAGATTGCTTCCGCAGTGCCCTATAAGTTAGCATTCGCTGCACCATTTTCTGTTCAGGCGCCATTTTGAATCATGATCGAAACTAATCCTTTGCTGTTTCTGAGAAAAAGCCTCTGTCAAGTTTCGTTTCTGAAATGTTGGGTTTCCTTCAGTAATGAATAGACTGTTCATATTAGTGCATACCTTTCTCACTAGATAGAGGCCCTCTCCCACTTGTCTGGTGGCGGGCACAGGGTGAAACGACCTTGGACTGTGCTAGGTTGAGTGAGATACGAGAACCAAAACCTATTTTTTGTATTTCATTGTCCAGCTGCATCTGCCTGGAAAATTCCATTGTTGGTATGTCTTTGCTCAGCTATGAAACGTACATAATGTATCTCTATGCTTGTTGATTTCAGTTCCCTCTGTACCACTCTTTGAGACTGTGCAGACGGGGTTCCACTCTGAGTGCATCTGAATAAAACAATTATTGTTATATTCTCCACTGTTCTTCCGACTCTTCATTTGGTATGGAAGGCTGAGAGGTGGTCCGAGGAGACACGGGTGGCCTCAAGTGGTCACTTCCTTCAGTAGTACAAGGGCAGTAACTACACTAACTAGTAACAGTATAACTGATAGGTGGCTGGGTGCTGCAAAATCTCATCAAGCAGTGAAACACAATTAGCCAGTTTTCTGTTTCTATACAGTGCCACTCTGGTGGCAGGGTATAATTAATTACTGGACTGCAGGAAGAGGTAAGTGCCCTTCTGAATAATACATACATGGGAAGTCTAGGGGTCAAGGCAATGTATAATGTGTAACAATTTCAGAGGGCAGCTTCGTGTCACTCTCTCATGTCAAACCACAATGCTATACTACACCAACTAGCACTGAAAATACAGAAAATGACAAAAACAAAAAAGAATAGCCCATTTATTTTTTTATATTTCAAACCCACCCTTTCTGCCCACATCAGGCCCATTCCCCGCCCCAAATAAATAAAGGTCCCTTTCACCCTTTCCCCAACTTCCCCAACTTCCCCTCCCACCCTCTTCACCCATAACATGCCTTCCCACTAAAACAAATGTTCAATAAAAAAGTGCTTTGAGGCCACCCACTTCTGTAGATATGTTGGGCAACTCCTGGACCATGTTCTACTGCCCGCACCAGAGCAGTGCCGTCTCGTGCCTCAGCTGGGCTATCTCATGCCTCAGTTGGGCCATCTCATGCCTGCAATGCGCCAGCTATCATAGGGTGAGGTAGAGGAGGCAGTCCAGTGATGATGACAAGGAAGGAAGGCTGTTGGTACGGGCAGCAGTGGACCCTGGCTGCAGATAGAGCGGCGCTGGCATGGGTGTGTTGAGGTGGTCCTGGCTGGCTAAGGAACTGGAGGCCCATGCCTCCTCCTCTTATTCCTCAAGGCCACCAGCCGGCGATATTCAGCAGCCATGGCCTCCAACTTTTTCTACAGCAGCTGGGTGGCTATCTCTTGCCATGATGAGGGTTGCTACTTGCCAGAAGCAGCAGGAGTAGCTATATCAAGAAAGTAAGAACAAAAACACGAATTGTGATGCTCAGCACAAATACTTGTTATGTTAAATGTTATGTTAAAAGAAATTTATATAGTGCACGTACACCGGGGTGGTTTCATGGCGCTGCCCTGACGGATACCAGTGCCCTAAAGAGTTACTCATAAGCCTGTCGAAATAGCCAGGTCTTGAGAAGTTTTCTGAAACCTAAGAGGTCGGTGCATATGCGGATTTCAGAAGGAAGAGAGTTTCAAAGTTTGGGGGCCAAAATGGCAAACCTCGCACCGCCTACACGCTTCAATTTAAATGAGGGAGTAGACAGGAATTGCTGATGGGCCGAACGCAAGTTGCGTCTGGGTACATGTCTTATAATCAAGCTGTTCAAAAATTTGGGGCTTCTTCCATTAAGAGATTTGAAAATGAGGCAGCAAACCTTAAAGGCGCAGCGCTGAGCAATCGGGAGCCAGTGTAATTTCCTCAGGAGCGGGGTAACATGGCAGTTTCTAGGTTGATTGAAAATCAGGCGCGCGGCTTGATTCTGTACCAACTGCAAGCGTTTTAATAGGTATAAAGGAATGCCAAAATACAGCGAGTTGGCATAGTCGGTATGGGACATAACCATGGCGAGAATCACCTGAATCAGAGCATCCTGAGTAAGTAGTCTTCGGATCTTTTTTATTTTCCTCAGATAGAAAAAACAAGTGGAGATTACTGACCCAATTTGGGACTTCATAGTGAGATCCTGGTTAATTGTTACCCCAACACTCTTGGCTGAACTAGAAGGGGAGGGAGCTTGACCCAGTTCATTGGGCCAAAAGTGGGGACCCCAGGGATTTTTGTGAGTGCCTCCTATTAAAACCAGCTCTGTCTTATCCGGGTTAAGTTTAAGATGGTTGCTGTTCATCCATTCACTAATGAACAGCATAGTGGACTGAAAGGCATGGACCGAGTCAGGAGAGTTGCTGATGGGAAATATAAGTTGGAAATCATCAGCATAGTTGAACACGCAAACTAGACGTTTCTTCAAGGCCCAGATGAGGGGAAGGAGATAAAGATTAAACAGCAAGGGAGAAAGTGAAGAACCTTGTGGAACCCCGCATGAAATCCCAATCCTGGGGGCGGTAAACTCAGCGTTGAGAACGGTTTTCCAGGAAGGAACTAATCCAAACCAGTGCGGGTCCCTGAATCCCAGCATCTCTCACACGGTCGACCAATAGGCCATGGTCGACCGTGTCAAAGGCAGCAGAGAGATCAAGCAGGACAGGAGCCTGCGGGGAGCCCTTGTCAGCATCACTACGGAGGGTGTCCAACACTGTCAATATCACTGCCTCAGTCGAGTGTGCTGGGCGAAAGCCAGCCTGGTGAGGATCAAGATATTCAGATTCCTCTAGGAACATGGAGAGGCACCTGGTTGCATAGGCTTCTAAAACTTTAGTTAGGTAGGGAAGAAGGGAAATAGGGCTTGTTTATACTGTCTATGGTAGCACAGTAGCAGAACATTGCTGGTCCCCTAGGGACATTGGAATTTAATTTGGATCTGATGATTGATTAGTCACAGCCTGGGAAAAGATTTTCCCGCCCATGCATCACATCACAGCACTGACTGCAAGGAATTAAGCCAGAACACCAACATAATCAAAACATGATTTTTGTTTAATTAAGGAGCAAAGCTTATAGATATGTGAAAAAAACCAAAGGTTACAGGGATGTTATAGTTAGGCTGACATTTCACTTGTACAAAACCAGAGAAATTCAGCTGTTTGTAAGAGTTAGGGCGGTGTGCGGTCTAGGGCCCGCCCCATGCATCTCTGTGGTGCGCACCTGTGTCCTATCATCTTCATGTGCCAAGCCCTTTTGTGGTAAGGCACATGAAGTGGCCCTTCCTGCTCATTGGTGGTCTATGTGCCATTATCAGTGCTGAACCATGTTTGCATGTTTTCCTCTATGTTGTCTTAACCAATGTTTGTTTTTGCTGTTTGTTTTTGCTGTTTGTTTTGTCTTTTGTATTGCTGGTATTTTAGGTATGTGGGACTACATGTCCCATGATGCTTATTGGCAGCCATCTTGGCCTCCCACTTTGAGCAATGTCACAGTTGATCCTTGGATACATTCAGCTACTGTGGAATCAAACATGTTAAGTCACACCCAAGGGGAGGAGACCGAGAAAAAAAACTTAGAAAGCAGGAATCCCAATTAATAATATCGCTAGGAACCGAGAAGCCTTCGGACCACAATGCTGATGTCGAACTATATGTCCAAGTGTGATCATTATTGTGATAATGCATCTAACTCTCAGCTTAGACACAATTTTTATACTTCATTTTCAATATTTATGTACTGTACATTTTTGCTTAGTAAGGCTGTAAGGTGCACCATGAGTTATGAAAGATACTTCAAGAAAAATTGATGTTGCTACTATTTTAAGCATTATGCACTCAATATACAGTTGGGTTGTGCACTTTAGCATCACGTTCCTTAATATCCTGAAGGATTTGAAACTATGTGACCTGTTGAGGATTTGTGCCTTACAATGCACTTAGTGCATTTATGGACAAATGTGCAATTAAACATTTTGCACTTTATGAATATTATTGTTTTACACGTAAATGAAGAGAACAAGGTTGCACAACTTTCTGTAGAAACTGGCGATTGTGAGGGCTGATCATGATTGCACAAAGCACTTTATGTATATTACGCATTTAGATAACCCAGTTATGCAGTATGCACTTTATAGTGGCTTGGTGTGTCATAAGGATTATTAATAAAAGTCCTACGGAGGATGAAATCTATTGGAAGATTTAGAATTATGAAATGTGTACACAGTTACATAATGCACTTTATGAATATCATGTACTTTATGAATATTATGC